>OZ017742.1:251051233-251437214 GCA_963969285.1 Odontomyia ornata | reverse complement strand
CGTAAAAACGCCGAATTCGCACGTTTAAGGGGAGAAAAAGCCATTTAAAGTTTTGGTGTTTTTTTTCCTATTTCAACCTTCAGAAAAAATAGTGTATTTGTAAATAATATTACAAATTTGTACTTGTCGTAAAGAATAGACTGGCAGCTACAAAACGAGATCAAAATTTTGACAATCGGATAGAAATTGTGGGCACAGTGAACGGTCAAAGCTAGAGATCTACCAAGCCTTAAAATTAAATCGTAAAAACGCCGAATTTGCACGTTTAAGGGGAGAAAAAGCCATATAAAGTTTTGGTGGTTTTTTTCCTATTTCAACCTTCATAAAAAATAGTGTATTTGTAAATAATATTTCAAATTTCTACTTGTCGTAAAGAATAGACTGGCAGCTACAAAATGAGACCAAAATTTTGACGATCGGATAGAAATTGTGGGCACAGTGAACGGTCAAAGCTAGAGATCTACCAAGCCTTAAAATTAAATCGTAAAAACGCCGAATTCGCACGTTTAAGGGGAGAAAAAGCCATATAAAGTTTTGGTGTTTTTTTTCCTATTTCAAACTTCATAAAAAATAGTGTATTTGTAAATAATATTACAAATTTGTACTTGTCGTAAAGAATAGACTGGCAGCTACAAAATGAGACCAAAATTTTGATAATCGGATAGAAATTGTAGGCACAGTGAACGGTCAAAGCTAGAGATCTACCAAGCCTTAAAATTAAATCGTAAAAACGCCGAATTCGCACGTTTAAGGGGAGAAAAAGCCATTTAAAGTTTTGGTGTTTTTTTTCCTATTTCAAACTTCATAAAAAATAGTGTATTTGTAAATAATATTACAAATTTGTACTTGTCCTAAAGAATAGACTGGCAGCTACAAAATGAGACCAAAATTTTGACAATCGGATAGAAATTGTGGGCACAGTGAACGGTCAAAGCTAGAGATCTACCAAGCCTTAAAATTAAATCGTAAAAACGCCGAATTCGCACGTTTAAGGGGAGAAAAAGCCATTTAAAGTTTTGGTGTTTTTTTTCCTATTTCAACCTTCATAAAAAATAGTGTATTTGTAAATAATATTACAAATTTGTACTTGTCGTAAAGAATAGACTGGCAGCTACAAAATGAGCTCAAAATTTTGACAATCGGATAGAAATTGTGGGCACAGTGAACGGTCAAAGCTAGAGATCTACCAAGCCTTAAAATTAAATCGTAAAAACGCCGAATTTGCACGTTTAAGGGGAGAAAAAGCCATTTAAAGTTTTGGTGTTTTTTTTCCTATTTCAACCTTCATAAAAAATAGTGTATTTGTAAATAATATTACAAATTTGTACTTGTCGTAAAGAATAGACTGGCAGCTACAAAATGAGACCAAAATTTTGACAATCGGATAGAAATTGTGGGCACAGTGAACGGTCAAAGCTAGAGATCTACCAAGCCTTAAAATTAAATCGTAAAAACGCCGAATTCGCACGTTTAAGGGGAGAAAAAGCCATTTAAAGTTTTGGTGTTTTTTTTCCTATTTCAACCTTCATAAAAAATAGTGTATTTGTAACTAATATTACAAATTTGTACTTGTCGTAAAGAATAGACTGGAAGCTACAAAATGAGACCAAAATTTTGACAATCGGATAGAAATTGTGGGCACAGTGAATGGTCAAAGCTAGAGATCTACCAAGCCTTAAAATTAAATCTTAAAAACGCCAAATTCGCACGTGTAAGGGGAGAAAAAGCCATTTAAAGTTTTGGTGTTTTTTTTCTATTTCAAACTTCATAAAAAATAGTGTATTTGTAAATAATATTACAAATTTGTACTTGTCGTAAAGAATAGACTGGCAGCTACAAAATGAGACCAAGATTTTGACAATCGGATAGAAATTGTGGGCACAGTGAACGTTCAAAGCTAGAGATCTACCAAGCCTTAAAATTAAATCGTAAAAACGCCGAATTCGCACGTTTAAGGGGAGAAAAAGCCATTTAAAGTTTTGGTGTTTTTTTTTCCTATATCAACCTGCATGAGAAATAGTGTATTTGTAAATAATATTACAAATTTGTACTTGTCGTAAAGAATAGACTGGCAGCTACAAAATGAGACCAAAATTTTGACAATCGAATAGAAATTGTGGGCGCAGAGAACGGTCAAAGCTAGAGATCTACCAAGCCTTAAAATTAAATCCTTAAAAACGCCGAATTCGCACTTTAAGGGGAGAAAAAGCCATTTAAAGTTTTGTGTTTTTTTTCCTATTTCAACCTCCATGAAAAAATAGTGTATTTGTAAATAATATTACAAATTTGTACTTGTCGTAAAGAATAGACTGGCAGCTACAAAATGAGATCAAAATTTTGACAATCGGATAGAAATTGTGGGCACAGTGAACGGTCAAAGCTAGAGATCTACCAAGCCTTAAAATTAAATCGTAAAAACGCCGAATTCGCACGTTTAATGGGAGAAAAGCCATTTAAAGTTTTGGTGTTTTTGCTCCTATTTCAACCTTCATAAAAAATAGTGTATTTGTAAATAATATTACAAATTTGTACTTGTTGTAAAGAATAGACTGGCAGCTACAAAATGAGCTCAAAATTTTGACAATCGGATAGAAATTGTGGGCACAGTGAACGTTCAAAGCTAGAGATCTACCAAGCCTTAAAATTAAATCGTAAAAACGCCGAATTCGCACGTTTAAGGGGAGAAAAAGCCATTTAAAGTTTTGGTGTTTTTTTTCCTATTTCAAACTTCATAAAAAATAGTGTTTTTGTAAATAATATTAAAAATTTATACTTGTCGTAAAGAATAGACTGGCAGCTACAAAATGAGGCCAAAATTTTGACAATCGGATAGAAATTGTGGGCACAGTGAACGGTCAAAGCTAGAGATCTACCAAGCCTTAAAATTAAATCGTAAAAACGCTGAATTCGCACGTTTAAGGGGAGAAATAGCCATTTAAAGTTTTGGTGTTTTTTTTCCTATTTCAAACTTCATAAAAAATAGTGTATTTGTAAATAATATTACAAATTTGTACTTGTCGTAAAGAATAGACTGGCAGCTACAAAATGAGACCAAAATTTTGACAATCGGATAGAAATTGTGGGCACAGTGAACGGTCAAAGCTAGAGATCTACCAAGCCTTAAAATTAAATCGTAAAAACGCCGAATTCGCACGTTTAAGGGGAGAAAAAGCCATTTAAAGTTTTGGTGTTTTTTTTCCTATTTCAACCTTCATAAATAAAAGTGTATTTGTAAATAATATTACAAATTTGTACTTGTCGTAAAGAATAGACTGGAAGCTACAAAATGAGACCAAAATTTTGACAATCGGATAGAAATTGTGGGCACAGTGAATGGTCAAAGCTAGAGATCTACCAAGCCTTAAAATTAAATCGTAAAAACGCCAAATTCGCACGTTTAAGGGGAGAAAAAGCCATTTAAAGTTTTGGTGTTTTTTTTCTATTTCAAACTTCATAAAAAATAGTGTATTTGTAAATAATATTACAAATTTGTACTTGTCGTAAAGAATAGACTGGCAGCTACAAAATGAGACCAAGATTTTGACAATCGGATAGAAATTGTGGGCACTGTGAACGGTCAAAGCTAGAGATCTACCAAGCCTTAAAATTAAATCGTAAAAACGCCGAATTCGCACGTTTAAGGGGAGAAAAAGCCATTTAAAGTTTTGGTGTTTTTTTTTCCTATATCAACCTGCATGAGAAATAGTGTATTTGTAAATAATATTACAAGTTTGTACTTGTCGTAAAGAATAGATTGGCAGCTACAAAATGAGACCAAAATTTTGACAATCGAATAGAAATTGTGGGCACAGTGAACGGTTAAGGCTAGAGATCTACCAAGCCTTAAAATTAAATCGTAAAAACGCCGAATTCCCACTTTAAGGGGAGAAAAAGCCATTTAAAGTTTTGGTGTTTTTTTTCCTATTTCAACCTTCATAAAAAATAGTGTATTTGTAAATAATATTACAAATTTGTACTTGTCGTAAAGAATAGACTGGCAGCTACAAAATGAGATCAAAATTTTGACAATCGGATAGAAATTGTGGGCACAGTGAACGGTCAAAGCTAGAGATCTACCAAGCCTTAAAATTAAATCGTAAAAACGCCGAATTCGCACGTTTAAGGGGAGAAAAGCCATTTAAAGTTTTGGTGTTTTTGTTCCTATTTCAACCTTCATAAAAAATAGTGTATTTGTAAATAATATTACAAATTTGTACTTGTCGTAAAGAATAGACTGGCAGCTACAAAATGAGCTCAAAATTTTGACAATCGGATAGAAATTGTGGGCACAGTGAACGGTCAAAGCTAGAGATCTACCAAGCCTTAAAATTAAATCGTAAAAACGCCGAATTCGCACGTTTAAGGGGAGAAAAAGCCATTTAAAGTTTTGGTGGTTTTTTTCCTATTTCAACCTTCATAAAAAATAGTGTATTTGTAAATAATATTACAAATTTCTACTTGTCGTAAAGAATAGACTGGCAGCTACAAAATGAGACCAAAATTTTGACGATCGGATAGAAATTGTGGGCACAGTGAACGTTCAAAGCTAGAGATCTACCAAGCCTTAAAATTAAATCGTAAAAACGCCGAATTCGCACGTTTAAGGGGAGAAAAAGCCATTTAAAGTTTTGGTGTTTTTTTTCCTATTTCAACCTTCATAAAAAATAGTGTATTTGTAAATAATATTACAAATTTGTATTTGTCGTAAAGAATAGACTGGCAGCTACAAAATGAGACCAAAATTTTGACAATCGGATAGAAATTGTGGGCACAGTGAACAGTCAAAGCTAGAGATCTACCAAGCCTTAAAATTAAATCGTAAAAACGCCGAATTCGCACGTTTAAGGGGAGAAAAAGCCATTTAAAGTTTTGGTGTTTTTTTTCCTATTTCAAACTTCATAAAAAATAGTGTATTTGTAAATAATATTACAAATTTGTACTTGTCGTAAAGAATAGACTGGCAGCTATAAAATGAGACCAAAATTTTGACAATCGGATAGAAATTGTGGGCACAGTGAACGGTCAAAGCTAGAGATCTACCAAGCCTTAAAATTAAATCGTAAAAACGCCGAATTCGCACGTTTAAGGGGAGAAAAAGCCATTTAAAGTTTTGGTGTTTTTTTTCCTATATCAACCTTCATGACAAATAGTGTATTTGTAAATAATATTACAAATTTGTACTTGTCGTAAAGAATAGACTGGCAGCTACAAAATGAGACCAAAATTTTGACAATCGGATAGAAATTGTGGGCACAGTGAACGGTCAAAGCTAGAGATCTACCAAGCCTTAAAATTAAATCGTAAAAACGCCGAATTCGCACGTTTAAGGGGAGAAAAAGCCATTTAAAGTTTTGGTGTTTTTTTTCCTATTTCAACCTTCATAAATAAAAGTGTATTTGTAAATAATATTACAAATTTGTACTTGTCGTAAAGAATAGACTGGAAGCTACAAAATGAGACCAAAATTTTGACAATCGGATAGAAATTGTGGGCACAGTGAATGGTCAAAGCTAGAGATCTACCAAGCCTTAAAATTAAATCGTAAAAACGCCAAATTCGCACGTTTAAGGGGAGAAAAAGCCATTTAAAGTTTTGGTGTTTTTTTTCTATTTCAAACTTCATAAAAAATAGTGTATTTGTAAATAATATTACAAATTTGTACTTGTCGTAAAGAATAGACTGGCAGCTACAAAATGAGACCAAGATTTTGACAATCGGATAGAAATTGTGGGCACTGTGAACGGTCAAAGCTAGAGATCTACCAAGCCTTAAAATTAAATCGTAAAAACGCCGAATTCGCACGTTTAAGGGGAGAAAAAGCCATTTAAAGTTTTGGTGTTTTTTTTTCCTATATCAACCTGCATGAGAAATAGTGTATTTGTAAATAATATTACAAGTTTGTACTTGTCGTAAAGAATAGATTGGCAGCTACAAAATGAGACCAAAATTTTGACAATCGAATAGAAATTGTGGGCACAGTGAACGGTTAAAGCTAGAGATCTACCAAGCCTTAAAATTAAATCGTAAAAACGCCGAATTCCCACTTTAAGGGGAGAAAAAGCCATTTAAAGTTTTGGTGTTTTTTTTCCTATTTCAACCTTCATAAAAAATAGTGTATTTGTAAATAATATTACAAATTTGTACTTGTCGTAAAGAATAGACTGGCAGCTACAAAATGAGATCAAAATTTTGACAATCGGATAGAAATTGTGGGCACAGTGAACGGTCAAAGCTAGAGATCTACCAAGCCTTAAAATTAAATCGTAAAAACGCCGAATTCGCACGTTTAAGGGGAGAAAAGCCATTTAAAGTTTTGGTGTTTTTGTTCCTATTTCAACCTTCATAAAAAATAGTGTATTTGTAAATAATATTACAAATTTGTACTTGTCGTAAAGAATAGACTGGCAGCTACAAAATGAGCTCAAAATTTTGACAATCGGATAGAAATTGTGGGCACAGTGAACGGTCAAAGCTAGAGATCTACCAAGCCTTAAAATTAAATCGTAAAAACGCCGAATTCGCACGTTTAAGGGGAGAAAAAGCCATTTAAAGTTTTGGTGGTTTTTTTCCTATTTCAACCTTCATAAAAAATAGTGTATTTGTAAATAATATTACAAATTTCTACTTGTCGTAAAGAATAGACTGGCAGCTACAAAATGAGACCAAAATTTTGACGATCGGATAGAAATTGTGGGCACAGTGAACGTTCAAAGCTAGAGATCTACCAAGCCTTAAAATTAAATCGTAAAAACGCCGAATTCGCACGTTTAAGGGGAGAAAAAGCCATTTAAAGTTTTGGTGTTTTTTTTCCTATTTCAACCTTCATAAAAAATAGTGTATTTGTAAATAATATTACAAATTTGTATTTGTCGTAAAGAATAGACTGGCAGCTACAAAATGAGACCAAAATTTTGACAATCGGATAGAAATTGTGGGCACAGTGAACAGTCAAAGCTAGAGATCTACCAAGCCTTAAAATTAAATCGTAAAAACGCCGAATTCGCACGTTTAAGGGGAGAAAAAGCCATTTAAAGTTTTGGTGTTTTTTTTCCTATTTCAAACTTCATAAAAAATAGTGTATTTGTAAATAATATTACAAATTTGTACTTGTCGTAAAGAATAGACTGGCAGCTATAAAATGAGACCAAAATTTTGACAATCGGATAGAAATTGTGGGCACAGTGAACGGTCAAAGCTAGAGATCTACCAAGCCTTAAAATTAAATCGTAAAAACGCCGAATTCGCACGTTTAAGGGGAGAAAAAGCCATTTAAAGTTTTGGTGTTTTTTTTCCTATATCAACCTTCATGACAAATAGTGTATTTGTAAATAATATTACAAATTTGTACTTGTCGTAAAGAATAGACTGGCAGCTACAAAATGAGACCAAAATTTTGACAATCGGATAGAAATTGTGGGCACAGTGAACGGTCAAAGCTAGAGATCTACCAAGCCTTAAAATTAAATCGTAAAAACGCCAAATTCGCACGTTTAAGGGGAGAAAAAGCCATTTAAAGTTTTGGTGTTTTTTTTCCTATATCAACCTTCATAAAAAATAGTGTATTTGTAAATAATATAACAAATTTGTACTTGTCGTAAAGAATAGACTGGCAGCTACAAAATGAGCTCAAATTTTGACAATCGGATAGAAATTGTGGGCACAGTGAACGGTCAAAGCTAGAGATCTACCAAGCCTTAAAATTAAATCGTAAAAACGCCGAATTCGCACGTTCAAGGGGAGAAAAAGCCATTTAAAGTTTTGGTGTTTTTTTTCCTATTTCAACCTTCATAAAAAATAGTGATTTTGTAAATAATATTACAAATTTCTACTTGTCGTAAAGAATAGACTGGCAGCTACAATATGAGACCAAAATTTTGACAATCGGATAGAAATTGTGGGCACAGTGAACGGTCAAAGCTAGAGATCTACCAAGCCTTAAAATTAAATCCTTAAAAACGCCGAATTCGCACGTTTAAGGGGAGAAAAAGCCATTTAAAGTTTTGGTGTTATTTTTCCTATTTCAACCTTCATAAAAAATAGTGTTTTTGTAAATAATATTACAAATTTGTACTTGTCGTAAAGAATAGACTGGCAGCTACAAAATGAGCTCAAAATCTTGACAATCGGATAGAAATTGTGGGCACAGTGAACGGTCAAAGCTAGAGATCTACCAAGCTTTAAAATTAAATCGTAAAAACGCCGAATTCGCACGTTTAAGGGGAGAAAAAGCCATTTAAAGTTTTGGTGTTTTTTTTTCCTATTTCAACCTGCATAAAAAATAGTGTATTTGTAAATAATATTACAAATTTGTACTTGTCGTAAAGAATAGACTGGCAGCTACAAAATGAGACCAAAATTTTGACAATCGGATAGAAATTGTGGGCACAGTGAACGGTCAAAGCTAGAGATCTACCAAGCCTTAAAATTAAATCGTAAAAACGCCGAATTCGCACGTTTAAGGGGAGAAAAAGCCATATAAAGTTTTGGTGTTTTTTTTCCTATTTCAACCTTCATAAAAAATAGTGTATTTGTAAATAATATTACAAATTTGTACTTGTCGTAAAGAATAGACTGGCAGCTACAAAATGAGACCAAAATTTTGACAATCGGATAGAAATTGTGGGCACAGTGAACGGTCAAAGCTAGAGATCTACCAAGCCTTAAAATTAAATCGTAAAAACGCCGAATTCGCACGTTTAAGGGGAGAAAAAGCCATTTAAAGTTTTGGTGTTTTTTTTCCTATTTCAACCTTCATGAAAAATAGTGTATTTGTAAATAATATTACAAATTTGTACTTGTCGTAAAGAATAGACTGGCAGCTACAAAATGAGACCAAAATTTTGACAATCGGATAGAAATTGTGGGCACAGTGAACGGTCAAAGCGAGAGATCTACCAAGCCTTAAAATTAAATCGTAAAAACGCCGAATTCGCACGTTTAAGGGGACAAAAAGCCATTTAAAGTTTTGGTGTTTTTTTTCCTATTTCAACCTTCATGAAAAATAGTGTATTTGTAAATAATATTACAAATTTGCACTTGTCGTAAAGAATAGACTGGCAGCTACAAAATGAGACCAAAATTTTGACAATCGGATAGAAATTGTGGGCACAGTGAACGGTCAAAGCTAGAGATCTACCAAGCCTTAAAATTAAATCGTAAAAACGCCGAATTCGCACGTTTAAGGGGAGAAAAAGCCATTTAAAGTTTTGGTGTTTTTTTTCCTATTTCAAACTTCATAAAAAATAGTGTATTTGTAAATAATATTACAAATTTGTACTTGTCGTAAAGAATAGACTGGCAGCTACAAAATGAGACCAAAATTTTGACAATCGGATAGAAATTGTGGGCACAGTGAACGGTCAAAGCTAGAGATCTACCAAGCCTTAAAATTAAATCGTAAAAACGCCGAATTCGCACGTTTAAGGGGAGAAAAAGCCATTTAAAGTTTTGGTGTTTTTTTTCCTATTTCAAACTTCATAAAAAAGAGTGTATTTGTAAATAATATTACAAATTTGTACTTGTCGTAAAGAATAGACTGGCAGCTACAAAATGAGACCAAAATTTTGACAATCGGATAGAAATTGTGGGCACAGTGAACGGTCGAAGCTAGAGATCTACCAACCCTTAAAATTAAATCGTAAAAACGCCGAATTCGCACGTTTAAGGGGAGAAAAAGCCATATAAAGTTTTGGTGTTTTTTTTCCTATTTCAACCTTCATGAAAAATAGTGTATTTGTAAATAATATTACAAATTTGTACTTGTCGTAAAGAATAGACTGGCAGCTACAAAATGAGACCAAAATTTTGACAATCGGATAGAAATTGTGGGCACAGTGAACGGTCGAAGCTAGAGATCTACCAACCCTTAAAATTAAATCGTAAAAACGCCGAATTCGCACGTTTAAGCGGAGAAAAAGCCATTTAAAGTTTTGGTGTTTTTTTCCTATTTCAACCTTCATGAAAAATAGTGTATTTGTAAATAATATTACTTGTACTTGTCGTAAAGAATAGACTGGCAGCTACAAAATGAGACCAAAATTTTGACAATCGGATAGAAATTGTGGGCACAGTGAACGGTCAAAGCGAGAGATCTACCAAGCCTTAAAATTAAATCGTAAAAACGCCGAATTCGCACGTTTAAGGGGACAAAAAGCCATTTAAAGTTTTGGTGTTTTTTTTCCTATTTCAACCTTCATGAAAAATAGTGTATTTGTAAATAATATTACAAATTTGTACTTGTCGTAAAGAATAGACTGGCAGCTACAAAATGAGACCAAAATTTTGACAATCGGATAGAAATTGTGGGCACAGTAAACGGTCAAAGCTAGAGATCTACCAAGCCTTAAAATTAAATCGTAAAAACGCCGAATTTGCACGTTTAAGGGGAGAAAAAGCCATTTAAAGTTTTGGTGTTTTTTTTTTTCCTATTTCAACCTTCATAAAAAATAGTGTATTTGTAAATAATATTACAAATTTGCACTTGTCGTAAAGAATAGACTGGCAGCTACAAAATGAGACCAAAATTTTGACAATCGGATAGAAATTGTGGGCACAGTGAACGGTCAAAGCTAGAGATCTACCAAGCCTTAAAATTAAATCGTAAAAACGCCGAATTTGCACGTTTAAGGGGAGAAAAAGCCATTTAAAGTTTTGGTGTTTTTTTTCCTATTTCAACCTTCATAAAAAATAGTGTATTTGTAAATAATATTACAAATTTCTACTTGTCGTAAAGAATAGACTGGCAGCTACAAAATGAGACCAACATTTTGACAATCGGATAGAAATTGTGGGCACAGTGAACGGTCAAAGCTAGAGATCTACCAAGCCTTAAAATTAAATCGTAAAAACGCCGAATTCGCACTTTAAGGGGAAAAAAAGCCATTTAAAGTTTTGGTGTTTTTTTTCCTATTTCAAACTTCATAAAAAAAAAGTGTATTTGTAAATAATATTACAAATTTCTACTTGTCGTAAAGAATAGACTGGCAGCTACAAAATGAGACCAAAATTTTGACAATCGGATAGAAATTGTGGGCACAGTGAACGGTCAAAGCTAGAGATCTACCAAGCCTTAAAATTAAATCGTAAAAACGCCGAATTCGCACGTTTAAGGGGAGAAAAAGCCATTTAAAGTTTTGGTGTTTTTTTTTCCTATTTCAACCTTCATAAAAAATAGTGTATTTGTAAATAATATTACCAATTTGTACTTGTCGTAAAGAATAGACTGGCAGCTACTAAATAAGACCAAAATTTTGACAATCGGATAGAAATTGTGGGCACAGTGAACGGTCAAAGCTAGAGATCTACCAAGCCTTAAAATTAAATCGTAAAAACGCCGAATTCGCACGTTTAAGGGGAGAAAAAGCCATTTAAAGTTTTGGTGTTTTTTTTTCCTGTATCAACCTTCATGAAAAATAGTGTATTTGTAAATAATATTACAAATTTGTACTTGTCGTAAAGAATAGACTGGCAGCTACAAAATGAGACCAAAATTTTGACAATCGGATAGAAATTGTGGGCACAGTGAACGGTCAAAGCTAGAGATCTACCAAGCCTTAAAATTAAATCGTAAAAACGCCGAATTCGCACGTTTAAGGGGAGAAAAAGCCATTTAAAGTTTTAGTGTTTCTTTTTCCTATTTCAAACTTCATAAAAAATAGTGTATTTGTAAATAATATTACAAATTTGTACTTGTCGTAAAGAATAGACTGGCAGCTACAAAATGAGACCAAAATTTTGACAATCGGATAGAAATTGTGGGCACAGTGAACGGTCAAAGCTAGAGATCTACCAAGCCTTAAAATTAAATCGTAAAAACGCCGAATTCGCACGTTTAAGGGGAGAAAAAGCCATTTAAAGTTTTGGTGTTATTTTTCCTATTTCAACCTTCATAAAAAATAGTGTATTTGTAAATAATATTACAAATTTGTACTTGTCGTAAAGAATAGACTGGCAGCTACAAAATGAGACGAAAATTTTGACAATCGGATAGAAATTGTGGGCACAGTGAACGGTCAAAGCTAGAGATCTACCAAGCCTTAAAATTAAATCGTCAAAACGCCGAATTCGCACGTTTAAGGGGAGAAAAGCCATTTAAAGTTTTGGTGTTTTTTTTCCTATATCAACCTTCATAAAAAAAGTGTATTTATAAATAATATTACAAATTTGTACTTGTCGTAAAGAATAGACTGGTAGCTACAAAATGAGACCAAAATTTTGACAATCGGATAGAAATTGTGGGCACAGTGAACGGTTAAAGCTAGAGATCTACCAAGCCTTAAAATTAAATCGTAAAAACGCCGAATTTGCACGTTTAAGGGGAGAAAAAGCCATTTAAAGTTTTGGTGTTTTTTTTTCCTATTTCAAACTTCATAAAAAATAGTGTATTTGTAAATAATATTACAATTTGTACTTTTCGTAAAGAATAGACTGGCAGCTACAAAATGAGACCAAAATTTTGACAATCGGATAGAAATTGTGGGCACAGTGAACGGTCAAAGCTAGAGATCTACCAAGCCTTAAAATTAAATCGTAAAAACGCCAAATTCGCACGTTTAAGGGGAGAAAAAGCCATTTAAAGTTTTGGTGTTTTTTTTCCTATTTCAAACTTCATAAAAAATAGTGTATTTGTAAATAATATTACGTATTTGTACTTGTCGTAAAGAATAGACTGGCAGCTACAAAATGAGACCAAAATTTTGACAATCGGATAGAAATTGTGGGCACAGTGAACGGTCAAAGCTAGAGATCTACCAAACCTTAAAATTAAATCGTAAAAACGCCGAATTCGCACGTTTAAGGGGAGAAAAAGCCATTTAAAGTTTTGGTGTTGTTTTTCCTATTTCAAACTTCATAAAAAATAGTGTATTTGTAAATAATATTACAAATTTGTACTTGCCGTAAAGAATAGACTGGCAGCTATAGAATGAGACCAAAATTTTGACAATCGGATAGAAATTGTGGGCACAGTGAACGGTCGAAGCTAGAGATCTACCAACCCTTAAAATTAAATCGTAAAAACGCCGAATTCGCACGTTTAAGGGGAGAAAAAGCCATTTAAAGTTTTGGTGTTTTTTTTCCTATTTCAAACTTCATAAAAAATAGTGTATTTGTAAATAATATTACAAATTTGTACTTGTCGTAAAGAATAGACTGGCAGCTACAAAATGAGACCAAAATTTTGACAATCGGATAGAAATTGTGGGCACAGTGAACGGTCAAAGCTAGAGATCTACCAGGCCTTAAAATTAAATCCTACAACGCCGAATTCGCGCGTTTAAGGGGAGAAAAAGCCATTTAAAGTTTTGGTGTTTTTTTTCCTATTTCAACCTTCATGAAAAATAGTGTATTTGTAAATAATATTACAAATTTGTACTTGTCGTAAAGAATAGACCGGCAGCTACAAAATGAGACCAAAATTTTGACAATCGGATAGAAATTGTGGGCACAGCGAACGGCCAAAGGTAGAGATCTACCAAGCCTTAAAATTAAATCGTAAAAACGCCGAATTTGCACGTTTAAGGGGAGAAAAAGCCATTTAAAGTTTTGGTGTTTTTTTTCCTATTTCAACCTTCATAAAAAATAGTGTTTTTGTAAATAATATTACAAATTTGTACTTGTCGTAAAGAATAGACTGGCAGCTACAAAATGAGACCACAATTTTGACAATCGGATAGAAATTGTGGGCACAGTGAACGGTCGAAGCTAGAGATCTACCAACCCTTAAAATTAAATCGTAAAAACGCCGAATTCGCACGTTTAAGGGGAGAAAAAGCCATTTAAAGTTTTGGTGTTTTTTTTCCTATTTCAACCTTCATGAAAAATAGTGTATTTGTAAATAATATTACAAATTTGTACTTGTCGTAAAGAATAGACTGGCAGCTACAAAATGAATACAAAGTTTTGACAATCGGATAGAAATTGTGGGCACAGTGAACGGTCAAAGCTAGAGATCTACCAAGCCTTAAAATTAAATCGTAAAAACGCCGAATTGGCACGTTTAAGGGGAGAAAAAGCCATTTAAAGTTTTGGTCTTTTTTTTCCTATTTCAAACTTCATAAAAAATAGTGTATTTGTAAATAATATTACAAATTTGTACTTGTCGGAAAGAATAGACTGGCAGCTACAAAATGAGACCAAAATTTTGACAATCGGATAGAAATTGTGGGCACAGTGAACGGTCGAAGCTAGAGATCTACCAACCCTTAAAATTAAATCGTAAAAACGCCGAATTCGCACGTTTAAGGGGAGAAAAAGTCATTTAAAGTTTTGGTGTTTTTTTTTCCTATTTCAACCTTCATGAAAAATAGTGTATTTGTAAATAATATTACAAAATTTGTACTTGTCGTAAAGAATAGACTGGCAGCTACAAAATGAGACCAAAATTTTGACAATCGGATAGAAATTGTGGGCACAGTGAACGGTCAAAGCTAGAGATCTACCAGGCCTTAAAATTAAATCGTAAAAACGCCGAATTCGCACGTTTAAGGGGAGAAAAAGCCATTTAAAGTTTTATTGTTTTTTTTCCTATTTCAACCTTCATGAAAAATAGTGTTTTTGTAAATAATATTACAAATTTGTACTTGTCGTAAAGAATAGACCGGCAGCTACAAAATGAGACCAAAATTTTGACAATCGGATAGAAATTGTGGGCACAGTGAACGGTCAAAGGTAGAGATCTACCAAGCCTTAAAATTAAATCGTAAAAACGCGGAATTTGCACGTTTAAGGGGAGAAAAAGCCATTTAAAATTTTGGTGTTTTTTTTCCTATTTCAACCTTCATAAAAAATAGTGTATTTGTAAATAATATTACAAATTTGTACTTGTCGTAAAGAATAGACTGGCAGCTACAAAATGAGATCAAAATTTTGACAATCGGATAGAAATCGTGGGCACAGTGAACGGTCAAAGCTAGAGATCTACCAAGCCTCATAATTAAATCGTAAAAACGCCGAATTCGCACGTTTAAGGGGAGAAAAAGCCATTTAAAGTTTTGGTGTTTTTTTTCCTATTTCAACCTTCATAAAAAATAGTGTATTTGTAAATAATATTACAAATTTGTACTTGTCGTAAAGAATAGACTGGCAGCTACAAAATGAGACCAAGATTTTGACAATCGGATAGAAATTGTGGGCACAGTGAACGGTCAAAGCTAGAGATCTACCAAGCCTTAAAATTAAATCGTAAAAACGCCGAATTCGCACGTTTAAGGGGAGAAAAAGCCATATAAAGTTTTGGTGTTTTTTTTCCTATATCAACCTTCATGAGGAATAGTGTATTTGTAAATAATATTACAAATTTGTACATGTCGTAAAGAATAGACTGGCAGCTACAAAATGAGACCAAAATTTTGACAATCGGATAGAAATTGTGGGCACAGTGAACGGTCAAAGCTAGAGATCTACCAAGCCTTAAAATTAAATCGTAAAAACGCCGAATTCGCACGTTTAAGGGGAGAAAAAGCCATTTAAAGTTTTGGTGTTTTTTTTCCTATTTCAACCTTCATAAAAAATAGTGTATTTGTAAATAATATTACAAATTTGTACTTGTCGTAAAGAATAGACTGGCAGCTACAAAATGAGACCAAAATTTTGACAATCGGATAGAAATTGTGGGCACAGTGAACGGTCAAAGCTAGAGATCTACCAAGCCTTAAAATTAAATCGTAAAAACGCCGAATTCGCACGTTTAAGGGGGAGAAAAAGCCATTTAAAGTTTTGGTGTTTTTTTTCCTATTTCAACCTTCATAAAAAATAGTGTATTTGTAAATAATATTACGTATTTGTACTTGTCGTAAAGAATAGACTGGCAGCTACAAAATGAGCTCAAAATTTTGACAATCGGATAGAAATTGTGGGCACAGTGAACGGTCAAAGCTAGAGATCTACCAAACCTTAAAATTAAATCGTCAAAACGCCGAATTCGCACGTTTAAGGGGAGAAAAAGCCATTTAAAGTTTTGGTGTTGTTTTTCCTATTTCAAACTTCATAAAAAATAGTGTATTTGTAAATAATATTACAAATTTGTACTTGCCGTAAAGAATAGACTGGCAGCTATAGAATGAGACCAAAATTTTGACAATCGGATAGAAATTGTGGGCACAGTGAACGGTCGAAGCTAGAGATCTACCAACCCTTAAAATTAAATCGTAAAAACGCCGAATTCGCACGTTTAAGGGGAGAAAAAGCCATTTAAAGTTTTGGTGTTTTTTTTCCTATTTCAAACTTCATAAAAAATAGTGTATTTGTAAATAATATTACAAATTTGTACTTGTCGTAAAGAATAGACTGGCAGCTACAAAATGAGACCAAAATTTTGACAATCGGATAGAAATTGTGGGCACAGTGAACGGTCAAAGCTAGAGATCTACCAGGCCTTAAAATTAAATCCTACAACGCCGAATTCGCGCGTTTAAGGGGAGAAAAAGCCATTTAAAGTTTTGGTGTTTTTTTTCCTATTTCAACCTTCATGAAAAATAGTGTATTTGTAAATAATATTACAAATTTGTACTTGTCGTAAAGAATAGACCGGCAGCTACAAAATGAGACCAAAATTTTGACAATCGGATAGAAATTGTGGGCACAGCGAACGGCCAAAGGTAGAGATCTACCAAGCCTTAAAATTAAATCGTAAAAACGCCGAATTTGCACGTTTAAGGGGAGAAAAAGCCATTTAAAGTTTTGGTGTTTTTTTTCCTATTTCAACCTTCATAAAAAATAGTGTTTTTGTAAATAATATTACAAATTTGTACTTGTCGTAAAGAATAGACTGGCAGCTACAAAATGAGACCACAATTTTGACAATCGGATAGAAATTGTGGGCACAGTGAACGGTCGAAGCTAGAGATCTACCAACCCTTAAAATTAAATCGTAAAAACGCCGAATTCGCACGTTTAAGGGGAGAAAAAGCCATTTAAAGTTTTGGTGTTTTTTTTCCTATTTCAACCTTCATGAAAAATAGTGTATTTGTAAATAATATTACAAATTTGTACTTGTCGTAAAGAATAGACTGGCAGCTACAAAATGAATACAAAGTTTTGACAATCGGATAGAAATTGTGGGCACAGTGAACGGTCAAAGCTAGAGATCTACCAAGCCTTAAAATTAAATCGTAAAAACGCCGAATTGGCACGTTTAAGGGGAGAAAAAGCCATTTAAAGTTTTGGTCTTTTTTTTCCTATTTCAAACTTCATAAAAAATAGTGTATTTGTAAATAATATTACAAATTTGTACTTGTCGGAAAGAATAGACTGGCAGCTACAAAATGAGACCAAAATTTTGACAATCGGATAGAAATTGTGGGCACAGTGAACGGTCGAAGCTAGAGATCTACCAACCCTTAAAATTAAATCGTAAAAACGCCGAATTCGCACGTTTAAGGGGAGAAAAAGTCATTTAAAGTTTTGGTGTTTTTTTTTCCTATTTCAACCTTCATGAAAAATAGTGTATTTGTAAATAATATTACAAAATTTGTACTTGTCGTAAAGAATAGACTGGCAGCTACAAAATGAGACCAAAATTTTGACAATCGGATAGAAATTGTGGGCACAGTGAACGGTCAAAGCTAGAGATCTACCAGGCCTTAAAATTAAATCGTAAAAACGCCGAATTCGCACGTTTAAGGGGAGAAAAAGCCATTTAAAGTTTTATTGTTTTTTTTCCTATTTCAACCTTCATGAAAAATAGTGTTTTTGTAAATAATATTACAAATTTGTACTTGTCGTAAAGAATAGACCGGCAGCTACAAAATGAGACCAAAATTTTGACAATCGGATAGAAATTGTGGGCACAGTGAACGGTCAAAGGTAGAGATCTACCAAGCCTTAAAATTAAATCGTAAAAACGCGGAATTTGCACGTTTAAGGGGAGAAAAAGCCATTTAAAATTTTGGTGTTTTTTTTCCTATTTCAACCTTCATAAAAAATAGTGTATTTGTAAATAATATTACAAATTTGTACTTGTCGTAAAGAATAGACTGGCAGCTACAAAATGAGATCAAAATTTTGACAATCGGATAGAAATCGTGGGCACAGTGAACGGTCAAAGCTAGAGATCTACCAAGCCTCATAATTAAATCGTAAAAACGCCGAATTCGCACGTTTAAGGGGAGAAAAAGCCATTTAAAGTTTTGGTGTTTTTTTTTCCTATTTCAACCTTCATAAAAAATAGTGTATTTGTAAATAATATTACAAATTTGTACTTGTCGTAAAGAATAGACTGGCAGCTACAAAATGAGACCAAGATTTTGACAATCGGATAGAAATTGTGGGCACAGTGAACGGTCAAAGCTAGAGATCTACCAAGCCTTAAAATTAAATCGTAAAAACGCCGAATTCGCACGTTTAAGGGGAGAAAAAGCCATATAAAGTTTTGGTGTTTTTTTTCCTATATCAACCTTCATGAGGAATAGTGTATTTGTAAATAATATTACAAATTTGTAAATGTCGTAAAGAATAGACTGGCAGCTACAAAATGAGACCAAAATTTTGACAATCGGATAGAAATTGTGGGCACAGTGAACGGTCAAAGCTAGAGATCTACCAAGCCTTAAAATTAAATCGTAAAAACGCCGAATTCGCACGTTTAAGGGGAGAAAAAGCCATTTAAAGTTTTTGGTGTTTTTTTTCCTATTTCAACCTTCATAAAAAATAGTGTATTTGTAAATAATATTACAAATTTGTACTTGTCGTAAAGAATAGACTGGCAGCTACAAAATGAGACCAAAATTTTGACAATCGGATAGAAAATTGTGGGCACAGTGAACGGTCAAAGCTAGAGATCTACCAAGCCTTAAAATTAAATCGTAAAAACGCCGAATTCGCACGTTTAAGGGGGAGAAAAAGCCATTTAAAGTTTTGGTGTTTTTTTTCCTATTTCAACCTTCATAAAAAATAGTGTATTTGTAATAATATTACAAATTTGTACTTGTCGTAAAGAATAGACTGGCAGCTACAAAATGAGCTCAAAATTTTGACAATCGGATAGAAATTGTGGGCACAGTGAACAGTAAAAGCTAGAGATCTACCAAGCCTTAAAATTAAATCGTAAAAACGCCGACTTCGCACGTTTAAGGGGAGAAAAAGCCATTTAAAGTTTTGGTGTTTTTTTTCCTATTTCAAACTTCATAAAAAATAGTGTATTTGTAAATTATATTACAAATTTGTACTTGTCGTAAAGAATAGACTGGCAGCTACAAAATGAGACCTAAATTTTGACAATCGGATAGAAATTGTGGGCACAGTGAACGGTCAAAGCTAGAGATCTACCAAGCCTTAAAATTAAATCGTAAAAACGCCGAATTTGCACGTTTAAGGGGAGAAAAAGCCATTTAAAGTTTTGGTGTTTTTTTTCCTATATCAACCTTCATGAAAAATAGTGTATTTGTAAATAATATTACAAATTTGTACTTGTCGTAAAGAATAGACTGGCAGCTACAAAATGAGCTCAAAATTTTGACAATCGGATAGAAATTGTGGGCACAGTGAACGGTCAAAGCTAGAGATCTACCAAGCCTTAAAATTAAATCGTAAAAACGCCGAATTCGCACGTTTAAGGGGAGAAAAAGCCATTTAAAGTTTTGGTGTTTTTTTTCCTATTTCAACCTTCATAAAAAATAGTGTATTTGTAAATAATATTACAAAATTTGTACTTGTCGTAAAGAATAGACTGGCAGCTACATAATGAGATCAAAATTTTGACAATCGGATAGAAATTGTGGGCACAGTGAACGGTCAAAGCTAGAGATCTACCAAGCCTTAAAATTAAATCGTAAAAACGCCGAATTCGCACGTTTAAGGGGAGAAAAAGCCATTTAAAGTTTTGGTGTTTTTTTCCTATTTCAACCTTCATAAAAAATAGTGTATTTGTAAATAATATTACAAATTTGTACTTGTCGTAAAGAATAGACTGGCAGCTACAAAATGAGACCAAAATTTTGACAATCGGATAGAAATTGTGGGCACAGTGAACGGTCAAAGCTAGAGATCTACCAAGCCTTAAAATTAAATCGTAAAAACGCCGAATTCGCACGTTTGAGGGGAGAAAAGCCATTTAAAGTTTTGATGTTTTTTTTCCTATATCAACCTTCATAAAAAAAAGTGTATTTATAAATAATATTACAAATTTGTACTTGTCGTAAAGAATAGACTGGCAGCTACAAAATGAGACCAAAATTTTGACAATCGGATAGAAATTGTAGGCACAGTGAACGGTCAAAGCTAGAGATCTACCAAGCCTTAAAATTAAATCGTAAAAACGCCGAATTTGCACGTTTAAGGGGAGAAAAAGCCATTAAAGTTTTGGTGTTATTTTTCCTATTTCAACCTTCATAAAAAATAGTGTATTTGTAAATAATATTACAAATTTGTACTTGTCGTAAAGAATAGACTGGCAGCTACAAAATGAGACGAAAATTTTAACAATCGGATAGAAAATTGTGGGCACAGTGAACGGTCAAAGCTAGAGATCTACCAAGCCTTAAAATTAAATCGTAAAAACGCCGAATTCGCACGTTTAAGGGGAGAAAAAGCCATTTAAAGTTTTGGTCTTTTTTTTCCTATTTCAAACTTCATAAAAATAGTGTATTTGTAAATAATATTACAAATTTGTACTTGTCGTAAAGAAATAGACTGGCAGCTACAAAATGAGACCAAAATTTTGACAATCGGATAGAAATTGTGGGCACAGTGAACGGTCAAAGCGAGAGATCTACCAAGCCTTAAAAATTAAATCGTAAAAAAGCCGAATTCGCACGTTTAAGGGGAGAAAAAGCCATTTAAAGTTTTGGTGTTTTTTTTCCTATTTCAACCTTCATGAAAAATAGTGTATTTGTAAATAATATTACAAATTTGTACTTGTCGTAAAGAATAGACTGGCAGCTACAAAATGAGACCAAAATTTTGACAATCGGATAGAAATTGTGGGCACAGTGAACGGTCGAAGCTAGAGGATCTACCAACTCTTAAAAATTAAATCGTAAAACGCCGAATTCGCACGTTTAAGGGGAGAAAAAGCCATTTAAAGTTTTGGTGTTTTTTTCCTATTTCAACCTTCATGAAAAATAGTGTATTTGTAAATAATATTACAAATTTGTACTTGTCGCAAAGAATAGACTGGCAGCTACAAAATGAGACCAAAATTTTGACAATCGGATAGAAAATTGTGGGCACAGTGAACGGTCAAAGCTAGAGATCTACCAAGCCTTAAAATTAAATCGTAAAAACGCCGAATTCGCACGTTTAAGGGGGAGAAAAAAGCCATTTAAAGTTTTGGTGTTTTTTTCCTATTTCAACCTTCATAAAAAATAGTGTATTTGTAAATAATATTACAAATTTGTACTTGTCGTAAAGAATAGACTGGCAGCTACAAAATGAGCTCAAAATTTTGACAATCGGATAGAAATTGTGGGCACAGTGAATGGTCAAAGCTAGAGATCTACCAAGCCTTAAAATTAATCGTAAAAACGCCGAATTCGCACGTTTAAGGGGAGAAAAAGCCATTTAAAGTTTTGGTGTTTTTTTTCCTATTTCAACCTTCATAAAAAATAGTGTATTTGTGAATAATATTACAAATTTTGTACTTGTCGTAAAGAATAGACTGGCAGCTACAAAATGAGACCTAAATTTTGACAATCGGATAGAAATTGTGGGCACAGTGAACGGTCAAAGCTAGAGATCTACCAAGCCTTAAAATTAAATCGTAAAAACGCCAAATTTGCACGTTTAAGGGGAGAAAAGCCATTTAAAGTTTTGGTGTTTTTTTTCCTATATCAACCTTCATGAAAAATAGTGTATTTGTAAATAATATTACAAATTTGTACTTGTCGTAAAGAATAGACTGGCAGCTACAAAATGAGACCAAAATTTTGACAATCGGATAGAAATTGTGGGCACAGTGAACGGTCAAAGCTAGAGATCTACCAAGCCTTAAAATTAAATCGTAAAAACGCCGAATTCGCATGTTTAAGGGGAGAAAAAGCCATTTAAAGTTTTGGTGTTTTTTTCCCTATTTCAACCTTCATAAAAAATAGTGTATTTGTAAATAATATTACAAATTTGTACTTGTCGTAAAGAATAGACTGGCAGCTACAAAATGAGATCAAAATTTTGACAATCGGATAGCAGTTGTGGGCACAGTGAACGGTCAAAGCTAGAGAACTACCAAGCCTTCAAATTAAATCGTAAAAACGCCGAATTCGCACGTTTAAGGGGAGAAAAAGCCATTGAAAGTTTTGGTGTTTTTTTTCCTATTTCAACCTTCATAAAAAATAGTGTATTTGTAAATAATATTACAAATTTGTACTTGTCGTAAAGAATAGACTGGCAGCTACAAAATGAGACCAAAATTTTGACAATCGGATAGAAATTGTGGGCACAGTGAACGGTCAAAGCTAGAGATCTACCAAGCCTTAAAATTAAATCGTAAAAACGCCGAATTCGCACGTTTAAGGGGAGAAAAAGCCATTTGAAGTTTTGGTGTTTTTTTTCCTATTTCAACCTTCATAAAAAATAGTGTATTTGTAAATAATATTACAAATTTGTACTTGTCGTAAAGAATAGACTGGCAGCTACAAAATGAGACCAAAATTTTGACAATCGGATAGAAATTGTGGGCACAGTGAACGGTCAAAGCTAGAGATCTACCAAGCCTTAAAATTAAATCGTAAAAACGCCGAATTTGCACGTTTAAGGGGAGAAAAAGCCATTTAAAGTTTTGGTGTTTTTTTTCCTATTTCAACCTTCATAAAAAATAGTGTATTTGTAAATAATATTACAAATTTGTACTTGTCGTAAAGAATAGACTGGCAGCTACAAAATGAGACCAAAATTTTGACAATCGGATAGAAATTGTGGGCACAGTGAACGGTCAGAGCTAGAGATCTACCAAGCCTTAAAATTAAATCGTAAAAACGCCGAATTCGCACGTTTAAGGGGCGAAAAAGCCATTCAAAGTTTTGGTGTTTTTTTCCTATTTCAACCTTCATAAAAAATAGTGTATTTGTAAATAATATTACAAATTTGTACTTGTCGTAAAGAATAGACTGGCAGCTACAAAATGAGACCAAAATTTTGACAATTGGATAGAAATTGCTGGCACAGTGAACGGTCTAAGCTAGAGATCTACCAAGCCTTAAAATTAAATCGTAAAAACGCCGAATTCGCACGTTTAAGGGGAGAAAAAGCCATTTAAAGTTTTGGTGTTTTTTTTCCTATATCAACCTTCATGAAAAATAGTGTATTTGTAAATAATATTACAAATTTGTACTTGTCGTAAAGAATAGACTGGCAGCTACAAAATGAGACCAAAATTTTGACAATCGGATAGAAATTGTGGGCACAGTGAACGGTCAAAGCTAGAGATCTACCAAGCCTTAAAATTAAATCGTAAAAACGCCGAATTTGCACGTTAAAGGGGAGAAAAAGCCATTTAAAGTTTTGGTGTTTTTTTTCCTATTTCAACCTTCATAAAAAATAGTGTATTTGTAAATAATATTACAAATTTGTACTTGTCGTAAAGAATAGACTGGCAGCTACAAAATGAGACCAAAATTTTGACAATCGGATAGAAATTGTGGGCACAGTGAACGGTCAAAGCTAGAGATCTACCAAGCCTTAAAATTAAATCGTAAAAACGCCGAATTCGCATGTTTAAGGGGAGAAAAAGCCATTTAAAGTTTTGGTGTTTTTTTCCCTATTTCAACCTTCATAAAAAATAGTGTATTTGTAAATAATATTACAAATTTGTACTTGTCGTAAAGAATAGACTGGCAGCTACAAAATGAGATCAAAATTTTGACAATCGGATAGCAGTTGTGGGCACAGTGAACGGTCAAAGCTAGAGAACTACCAAGCCTTCAAATTAAATCGTAAAAACGCCGAATTCGCACGTTTAAGGGGAGAAAAAGCCATTGAAAGTTTTGGTGTTTTTTTTCCTATTTCAACCTTCATAAAAAATAGTGTATTTGTAAATAATATTACAAATTTGTACTTGTCGTAAAGAATAGACTGGCAGCTACAAAATGAGACCAAAATTTTGACAATCGGATAGAAATTGTGGGCACAGTGAACGGTCAAAGCTAGAGATCTACCAAGCCTTAAAATTAAATCGTAAAAACGCCGAATTCGCACGTTTAAGGGGAGAAAAAGCCATTTGAAGTTTTGGTGTTTTTTTTCCTATTTCAACCTTCATAAAAAATAGTGTATTTGTAAATAATATTACAAATTTGTACTTGTCGTAAAGAATAGACTGGCAGCTACAAAATGAGACCAAAATTTTGACAATCGGATAGAAATTGTGGGCACAGTGAACGGTCAAAGCTAGAGATCTACCAAGCCTTAAAATTAAATCGTAAAAACGCCGAATTTGCACGTTTAAGGGAGAAAAAGCCATTTAAAGTTTTGGTGTTTTTTTTCCTATTTCAACCTTCATAAAAAATAGTGTATTTGTAAATAATATTACAAATTTGTACTTGTCGTAAAGAATAGACTGGCAGCTACAAAATGAGACCAAAATTTTGACAATCGGATAGAAATTGTGGGCACAGTGAACGGTCAGAGCTAGAGATCTACCAAGCCTTAAAATTAAATCGTAAAAACGCCGAATTCGCACGTTTAAGGGGCGAAAAAGCCATTCAAAGTTTTGGTGTTTTTTTCCTATTTCAACCTTCATAAAAAATAGTGTATTTGTAAATAATATTACAAATTTGTACTTGTCGTAAAGAATAGACTGGCAGCTACAAAATGAGACCAAAATTTTGACAATTGGATAGAAATTGCTGGCACAGTGAACGGTCTAAGCTAGAGATCTACCAAGCCTTAAAATTAAATCGTAAAAACGCCGAATTCGCACGTTTAAGGGGAGAAAAAGCCATTTAAAGTTTTGGTGTTTTTTTTCCTATATCAACCTTCATGAAAAATAGTGTATTTGTAAATAATATTACAAATTTGTACTTGTCGTAAAGAATAGACTGGCAGCTACAAAATGAGACCAAAATTTTGACAATCGGATAGAAATTGTGGGCACAGTGAACGGTCAAAGCTAGAGATCTACCAAGCCTTAAAATTAAATCGTAAAAACGCCGAATTTGCACGTTTAAGGGGAGAAAAAGCCATTTAAAGTTTTGGTGTTTTTTTTCCTATTTCAACCTTCATAAAAAATAGTGTATTTGTAAATAATATTACAAATTTGTACTTGTCGTAAAGAATAGACTGGCAGCTACAAAATGAGACCAAAATTTTGACAATCGGATAGAAATTGTGGGCACAGTGAACGGTCAAAGCTAGAGATCTACCAAGCCTTAAAATTAAATCGTAAAAACGCCGAATTCGCACGTTTAAGGGGCGAAAAAGCCATTCAAAGTTTTGGTGTTTTTTTCCTATTTCAACCTTCATAAAAAATAGTGTATTTGTAAATAATATTACAAATTTGTACTTGTCGTAAAGAATAGACTGGCAGCTACAAAATGAGACCAAAATTTTGACAATTGGATAGAAATTGCTGGCACAGTGAACGGTCTAAGCTAGAGATCTACCAAGCCTTAAAATTAAATCGTAAAAACGCCGAATTCGCACGTTTAAGGGGAGAAAAAGCCATTTAAAGTTTTGGTGTTTTTTTTCCTATATCAACCTTCATGAAAAATAATGTATTTGTAAATAATATTACAAATTTGTACTTGTCGTAAAGAATAGACTGGCAGCTACAAAATGAGACCAAAATTTCGACAATCGGATAGAAATTGTGGGCACAGTGAACGGTCAAAGCTAGAGATCTACCAAGCCTTAAAATGAAATCGTAAAAACGCCGAATTCGCACGTTTAAGGGGAGAAAAAGCCATTTAAAGTTTTGGTGTTTTTTTTCCTATTTCAAACTACATAAAAAATAGTGTATTTGTAAATAATATTACAAATTTGTACTTGTCGTAAAGAATAGACTGGCAGCTACAAAATGAGACCAAAATTTTGACAATCGGAAAGAAATTGTGGGCACAGTGAACGGTCGAAGCTAGAGATCTACCAACCCTTAAAATTAAATCGTAAAAACGCCGAATTCGCACGTTCAAGGGGAGAAAAAGCCATTTAAAGTTTTGGTGGTTTTTTTCCTATTTCAACCTTCATAAAAAATAGTGTATTTGTAAATAATATTACAAATTTGTACTTGTCGTAAAGAATAGACTGGCAGCTACAAAATGAGCTCAAAATTTTGACAATCGGATAGAAATTGTGGGCACAGTAAACAGTCAAAGCTAGAGATCTACCAAGCCTTAAAATTAAATCGTAAAAACGCCGAATTCGCACGTTTAAGGGGAGAAAAAGCCATTTAAAGTTTTGGTGTTTTTTTTCCTATTTCAACCTTCATAAAAAATAGTGTATTTGTAAATAATATTACAAATTTGTACTTGTCGTAAAGAATAGACTGGCAGCTACAAAATGAGACCTAAATTTTGACAATCGGATAGAAATTGTGGGCACAGTGAACGGTCAAAGCTAGAGATCTACCAAGCCTTAAAATTAAATCGTAAAAACGCCGAATTTGCACGTTTAAGGGGAGAAAAAGCCATTTAAAGTTTTGGTGTTTTTTTTCCTATATCAACCTTCATGAAAAATAGTGTATTTGTAAATAATATTACAAATTTGTACTTGTTGTAAAGAATAGACTGGCACCTACAAAATGAGACCAAAATTTTGACAATCGGATAGAAATTGTGGGCACAGTGAACGGTCAAAGCTAGAGATCTACCAAGCCTTAAAATTAAATCGTAAAAACGCCGAATTCGCACGTTTAAGGGGAGAAAAAGCCATTTAAAGTTTTGGTGTTTTTTTCCCTATTTCAACCTTCATAAAAAATAGTGTATTTGTAAATAATATTACAAATTTGTACTTGTCGTAAAGAATAGACTGGCAGCTACAAAATGAGATCAAAATTTTGACAATCGGATAGAAATTGTGGGCACAGTGAACGGTCAAAGCTAGAGATCTACCAAGCCTTAAAATTAAATCGTAAACACACCGAATTCGCACGTTTAAGGGGAGAAAAAGCCATTTAAAGTTTTGGTGTTTTTTTCCTATTTCAACCTTCATAAAAAATAGTGTATTTGTAAATAATATTACAAATTTGTACTTGTCGTAAAGAATAGACTGGCAGCTACAAAATGAGACCAAAATTTTGACAATCGGATAGAAATTGTGGGCACAGTGAACGGTCAAAGCTAGAGATCTACCAAGCCTTAAAATTAAATCGTAAAAACGCCGAATTCGCACGTTTAAGGGGAGAAAAGCCATTTATAGTTTTGGTGTTTTTTTTTCATATATCAACCTTCATAAAAAAAAGTGTATTTATAAATAATATTACAAATTTGTACTTGTCGTAAAGAATAGACTGGCAGCTACAAAATGAGACCAAAATTTTGACAATCGGATAGAAATTGTGGGCACAGTGAACGGTCAAAGCTAGAGATCTACCAAGCCTTAAAATTAAATCGTAAAAACGCCGAATTTGCACGTTTAAGGGGAGAAAAAGCCATTTAAAGTTTTGGTGTTTTTTTTCCTATTTCAACCTTCATAAAAAATAGTGTATTTGTAAATAATATTACAAATTTGTACTTGTCGTAAAGAATAGACTGGCAGCTACAAAATGAGACCAAAATTTTGACAATCGGATAGAAATTGTGGGCACAGTGAACGGTCAAAGCTAGAGAACTACCAAGCCTTAAAATTAAATCGTAAAAACGCCGAATTCGCACGTTTAAGGGGAGAAAAAGCCATTGAAAGTTTTGGTGTTTTTTTTCCTATTTCAACCTTCATAAAAAATAGTGTATTTGTAAATAATATTACCAATTTGTACTTGTCGTAAAGAATAGACTGGCAGCTACAAAATGAGACCTAAATTTTGACAATCGGATAGAAATTGTGGGCACAGTGAACGGTCAAAGCTAGAGATCTACCAAGCCTTAAAATTAAATCGTAAAAACGCCGAATTCGCACGTTTAAGGGGAGAAAAAGCCATTTGAAGTTTTGGTGTTTTTTTTCCTATTTCAACCTTCATAAAAAATAGTGTATTTGTAAATAATATTACAAATTTGTACTTGTCGTAAAGAATAGACTGGCAGCTACAAAATGAGACCAAAATTTTGACAATCGGATAGAAATTGTGGGCACAGTGAACGGTCAAAGCTAGAGATCTACCAAGCCTTAAAATTAAATCGTAAAAACGCCGAATTTGCACGTTTAAGGGGAGAAAAAGCCATTTAAAGTTTTGGTGTTTTTTTTCCTATTTCAACCTTCATAAAAAATAGTGTATTTGTAAATAATATTACAAATTTGTACTTGTCGTAAAGAATAGACTGGCAGCTACAAAATGAGACCAAAATTTTGACAATCGGATAGAAATTGTGGGCACAGTGAACGGTCAGAGCTAGAGATCTACCAAGCCTTAAAATTAAATCGTAAAAACGCCGAATTCGCACGTTTAAGGGGCGAAAAAGCCATTCAAAGTTTTGGTGTTTTTTTCCTATTTCAACCTTCATAAAAAATAGTGTATTTGTAAATAATATTACAAATTTGTACTTGTCGTAAAGAATAGACTGGCAGCTACAAAATGAGACCAAAATTTTGACAATCGGATAGAAATTGTGGGCAGAGTGAACGGTCAAAGCTAGAGATCTACCAAGCCTTAAAATTAAATCGTAAAAACGCCGAATTCGCACGTTTAAGGGGAGAAAAAGCCATTTAAAGTTTTGGTGTTTTTTTTCCTATATCAACCTTCATGAAAAATAGTGTATTTGTAAATAATATTACAAATTTGTACTTGTCGTAAAGAATAGACTGGCAGCTACAAAATGAGACCAAAATTTTGACAATCGGATAGAAATTGTGGGCACAGTGAACGGTCAAAGCTAGAGATCTACCAAGCCTTAAAATTAAATCGTAAAAACGCCGAATTTGCACGTTTAAGGGGAGAAAAAGCCATTTAAAGTTTTGGTGTTTTTTTTCCTATTTCAACCTTCATAAAAAATAGTGTATTTGTAAATAATATTACAAATTTGTACTTGTCGTAAAGAATAGACTGGCAGCTACAAAATGAGACCAAAATTTTGACAATCGGATAGAAATTGTGGGCACAGTGAACGGTCAAAGCTAGAGATCTACCAAGCCTTAAAATTAAATCGTAAAAACGCCGAATTCGCACGTTTAAGGGGCGAAAAAGCCATTCAAAGTTTTGGTGTTTTTTTCCTATTTCAACCTTCATAAAAAATAGTGTATTTGTAAATAATATTACAAATTTGTACTTGTCGTAAAGAATAGACTGGCAGCTACAAAATGAGACCAAAATTTTGACAATTGGATAGAAATTGCTGGCACAGTGAACGGTCTAAGCTAGAGATCTACCAAGCCTTAAAATTAAATCGTAAAAACGCCGAATTCGCACGTTTAAGGGGAGAAAAAGCCATTTAAAGTTTTGGTGTTTTTTTTCCTATTTCAACCTTCATAAAAAAAAGTGTATTTGTAAATAATATTACAAATTTGTACTTGTCGTAAAGAATAGACTGGCAGCTACAAAATGAGACCAAAATTTCGACAATCGGATAGAAATTGTGGGCACAGTGAACGGTCAAAGCTAGAGATCTACCAAGCCTTAAAATGAAATCGTAAAAACGCCGAATTCGCACGTTTAAGGGGAGAAAAAGCCATTTAAAGTTTTGGTGTTTTTTTTCCTATTTCAAACTTCATAAAAAATAGTGTATTTGTAAATAATATTACAAATTTGTACTTGTCGTAAAGAATAGACTGGCAGCTACAAAATGAGACCAAAATTTTGACAATCGGAAAGAAATTGTGGGCACAGTGAACGGTCGAAGCTAGAGATCTACCAACCCTTAAAATTAAATCGTAAAAACGCCGAATTCGCACGTTAAAGGGGAGAAAAAGCCATTTAAAGTTTTGGTGTTTTTTTTCCTATTTCAACCTTCATGAAAAATAGTGTATTTGTAAATAATATTACAAATTTGTACTTGTCGCAAAGAATAGACTGGCAGCTACAAAATGAGACCAAAATTTTGACAATCGGATAGAAATTGTGGGCACAGTGAACGGTCAAAGCTAGAGATCTACCAAGCCTTAAAATTAAATCGTAAAAACGCCGAATTCGCACGTTCAAGGGGAGAAAAAGCCATTTAAAGTTTTGGTGGTTTTTTTCCTATTTCAACCTTCATAAAAAATAGTGTATTTGTAAATAATATTACAAATTTGTACTTGTCGTAAAGAATAGACTGGCAGCTACAAAATGAGCTCAAAATTTTGACAATCGGATAGAAATTGTGGGCACAGTAAACAGTCAAAGCTAGAGATCTACCAAGCCTTAAAATTAAATCGTAAAAACGCCGAATTCGCACGTTTAAGGGGAGAAAAAGCCATTTAAAGTTTTGGTGTTTTTTTTCCTATTTCAACCTTCATAAAAAATAGTGTATTTGTAAATAATATTACAAATTTGTACTTGTCGTAAAGAATAGACTGGCAGCTACAAAATGAGACCTAAATTTTGACAATCGGATAGAAATTGTGGGCACAGTGAACGGTCAAAGCTAGAGATCTACCAAGCCTTAAAATTAAATCGTAAAAACGCCGAATTTGCACGTTTAAGGGGAGAAAAAGCCATTTAAAGTTTTGGTGTTTTTTTTCCTATATCAACCTTCATGAAAAATAGTGTATTTGTAAATAATATTACAAATTTGTACTTGTTGTAAAGAATAGACTGGCACCTACAAAATGAGACCAAAATTTTGACAATCGGATAGAAATTGTGGGCACAGTGAACGGTCAAAGCTAGAGATCTACCAAGCCTTAAAATTAAATCGTAAAAACGCCGAATTCGCACGTTTAAGGGGAGAAAAAGCCATTTAAAGTTTTGGTGTTTTTTTCCCTATTTCAACCTTCATAAAAAATAGTGTATTTGTAAATAATATTACAAATTTGTACTTGTCGTAAAGAATAGACTGGCAGCTACAAAATGAGATCAAAATTTTGACAATCGGATAGAAATTGTGGGCACAGTGAACGGTCAAAGCTAGAGATCTACCAAGCCTTAAAATTAAATCGTAAAAACGCCGAATTCGCACGTTTAAGGGGAGAAAAAGCCATTTAAAGTTTTGGTGTTTTTTTTCCTATTTCAACCTTCATAAAAAATAGTGTATTTGTAAATATTATTACAAATTTGTACTTGTCGTAAAGAATAGACTGGCAGCTACAAAATGAGACCAAAATTTTGACAATCGGATAGAAATTGTGGGCACAGTGAACGGTCAAAGCTAGAGATCTACCAAGCCTTAAAATTAAATCGTAAAAACGCCGAATTCGCACGTTTAAGGGGAGAAAAGCCATTTATAGTTTTGGTGTTTTTTTTCATATATCAACCTTCATAAAAAAAAGTGTATTTATAAATAATATTACAAATTTGTACTTGTCGTAAAGAATAGACTGGCAGCTACAAAATGAGACCAAAATTTTGACAATCGGATAGAAATTGTGGGCACAGTGAACGGTCAAAGCTAGAGATCTACCAAGCCTTAAAATTAAATCGTAAAAACGCCGATTTTGCACGTTTAAGGGGAGAAAAAGCCATTTAAAGTTTTGGTGTTTTTTTTCCTATTTCAACCTTCATAAAAAATAGTGTATTTGTAAATAATGTTACAAATTTGTACTTGTCGTAAAGAATAGACTGGCAGCTACAAAATGAGACCAAAATTTTGACAATCGGATAGAAATTGTGGGCACAGTGAACGGTCAAAGCTAGAGATCAACCAAGCCTTAAAATTAAATCGTAAAAACGCCGAATTCGCACGTTTAAGGGGCGAAAAAGCCATTCAAAGTTTTGGTGTTTTTTTCCTATTTCAACCTTCATAAAAAATAGTGTATTTGTAAATAATATTACAAATTTGTACTTGTCGTAAAGAATAGACTGGCAGCTACAAAATGAGACCAAAATTTTGACAATTGGATAGAAATTGCTGGCACAGTGAACGGTCTAAGCTAGAGATCTACCAAGCCTTAAAATTAAATCGTAAAAACGCCGAATTCGCACGTTTAAGGGGAGAAAAAGCCATTTAAAGTTTTGTCGTTTTTTTCCCTATATCAGCCTTCATGAAAAATAGTGTATTTGTAAATAATATTACAAATTTGTACTTGTCGTAAAGAATAGACTGGCAGCTACAAAATGAGACCAAAATTTCGACAATCGGATAGAAATTGTGGGCACAGTGAACGGTCAAAGCTAGAGATCTACCAAGCCTTAAGATTAAATCGTAAAAACGCCGAATTCGCACGTTTAAGGGGAGAAAAAGCCATTTAAAGTTTTGGTGTTTTTTTTCCTATTTCAAACTTCATAAAAAATAGTGTATTTGTAAATAATATTACAAATTTGTACTTGTCGTAAAGAATAGACTGGCAGCTACAAAATGAGACCAAAATTTTGACAATCGGATAGAAATTGTGGGCACAGTGAACGGTCGAAGCTAGAGATCTACCAAACCTTAAAATTAAATCGTAAAAACGCCAAATTCGCACGTTTAAGGGGAGAAAAAGCCATTTAAAGTTTTGGTGTTTTTTTTCCTATTTCAACCTTCATGAAAAATAGTGTATTTGTAAATAATATTACAAATTTGTACTTGTCGTAAAGAATAGACTGGCAGCTACAAAATGAGACCAAAATTTTGACAATCGGATAGAAATTGTGGGCACAGTGAACGGTCAAAGCTAGAGATCTACCAAGCCTTAAAATTAAATCGTAAAAACGCCGAATTCGCACGCTTAAGGGGAGAAAAAGCCATTTAAAGTTTTGGTGTTTTTTTCCTATTTCAGACTTCATAAAAAATAGTGTATTTGTAAATAAAATTACAAATTTGTACTTGTCGTAAAGAATAGACTGGCAGCTACAAAATGAGCTCAAAATTTTGACAATCGGATAGAAATTGTGGGCACAGTGAACGGTCAAAGCTAGAGATCTACCAAGCCTTAAAATTAAATCGTAAAAACGCCGAATTCGCACGTTTAAGGGGAGAAAAAGCCATTTAAAGTTTTGGTGTTTTTTTTTCCTATTTCAACCTTCATAAAAAATAGTGTATTTGTAAATAATATTACAAATTTGTACTTGTCGTAAAGAATAGACTGGCAGCTACAAAATGAGACCAAAATTTTGACAGTCGGATAGAAATTGTGGGCACAGTGAACGGTCAAAGCTAGAGATCTACCAAGCCTTAAAATTAAATCGTAAATACGCCGAATTCGCACATTTAAGGGGAGAAAAAGCCATTTAAAGTTTTGGTGTTTTTTTTTCCTATTTCAACCTTCATAAAAAATAGTGTATTTGTAAATAATATTACAAATTTGCGCTTGTCATAAAGAATAGACTGGCAGCTACAAAAGGAGCTCAAAATTTTGACAATCGGATAGAAATTGTGGGCACAGTGAACGGTCAAAGCTAGAGATCTACCAAGCCTTAAAATTAAATCGTAAAAACGCCGAATTCGCACGTTTAAGGGGAGAAAAAGCCATTGAAAGTTTTGGTGTTTTTTTTCCTATTTCAACCTTCATAAAAAATAGTGTATTTGTAAATAATATTACAAATTTGTACTTGTCGTAAAGAATAGACTGGCAGCTACAAAATGAGATCAAAATTTTGACAATCGGATAGAAATTGTGGGCACAGTGAACGGTCAAAGCTAGAGATCTACCAAGCCTTAAAATTAAATCGTAAAAACCCGAATTCGCACGTTTAAGGGGAGAAAAAGCCATTTAAAGTTTTGGTGTTTTTTTTTCCTATTTCAACCTTCATAAAAAATAGTGTGTTTGTAAATAAGATTACAAATTTGTACTTGTCATAAGGAATAGACTGGCAGCTACAAAATGAGACCAAAATTTTGACAATCGGATAGAAATTGTGGGCACAGTGAACGGTCAAAGCTAGAGATCTACCAAGCCTTAAAATTAAATCGTAAAAACGCCGAATTCGCACGTTTAAGGGGAGAAAAAGCCATTGAAAGTTTTGGTGTTTTTTTTCCTATTTCAAACTTCATAAAAAATAGTGTATTTGTAAATTAATATTACAAATTTGTACTTGTCGTAAAGAATAGACTGGCAACTACAAAATGAGACCAAAATATTGACAATCGGATAGAAATTGTGGGCACAGTGAACGGTCAAAGCTAGAGATCTACCAAGCCTTAAAATTAAATCGTAAAAACGCCGAATTTCCACGTTTAAGGGAAGAAAAAGCCATTTAAAGTTTTGGTGTTTTTTTTCCTATTTCAACCTTCATAAAAAATAGTGTATTTGTAAATAATATTACAAATTTGTACTTGTCGTAAAGAATAGACTGGCAGCTACAAAATGAGACCAAAATTTTGACAATCAGATAGAAATTGTGGGCACAGTGAACGGTCAAAGCTAGAGATCTACCAAGCCTTAAAATTAAATCGTCAAAACGCCGAATTCGCACGTTTAAGGGGAGAAAAAGCCATTTGAAGTTTTGGTGTTTTTTTTCCTATTTCAACCTTCATAAAAAATAGTGTATTTGTAAATAATATTACAAATTTGTACTTGTCGTAAAGAATAGACTGGCAGCTACAAAATGAGACCAAAATTTTGACAATTGGATAGACATTGTGGGCACAGTGAACGGTCAAAGCTAGAGATCTACCAAACCTTAAAATTAAATCGTAAAAACGCCGAATTCGCACGTTTAAGGGGAGAAAAAGCCATTTAAAATTTTTGTGTTTTTTTCCTATTTCAATCTTCATAAAAAATAGTGTATTTGTAAATAATATTACAAATTTTTACTTGTCGTAAAGAATAGACTGGCAGCTACAAAATGAGACCAAAATTTTGACAATCGGATAGCAGTTGTGGGCACAGTGAACAGTCAAAGCTAGAGATCTACCAAGCCTTAAAATTAAATCGTAAAAACGCCGAATTCGCACGTTTAAGGGGAGAAAAAGCCATTTAAAGTTTTGGTGTTTTTTTTCCTATTTCAAACTTCATAAAAAATAGTGTATTTGTAAATAATATTACAAATTTGTACTTGTCGTAAAGAATAGACTGGCAGCTACAAAATGAGACCAAAATTTTGACAATCGGATAAAAATTGTGGGCACAGTGAACGGTCAAAGCTAGAGATCTACCAAGCCTTAAAATTAAATCGTAAAAACGCCGAATTCGCACGTTTAAGGGGAGAAAAAGCTATTTAAAGTTTTGGTGTTTTTTTTTCCTATTTCAACCTTCATAAAAAATAGTGTATTTGTAAATAATATTACAAATTTGTACTTGTCGTAAACAATAGACTAGCAACTACAAAATGAGACCAAAATATTGACAATCGGATAGAAATTGTGGGCACAGTGAACGGTCAAAGCTAGAGATCTACCAAGCCTTAAAATTAAATCGTAAAAACGCCGAATTCGCACGTTTAAGGGGAGAAAAAGCCATTGAAAGTTTTGGTGTTTTTTTTCCTATTTCAACCTTCATAAAAAATAGTGTATTTGTAAATCATATTACAAATTTGTACTTGTCGTAAAGAATAGACTGGCAGCTACAAAATGAGACCAAAATTTTGACAATCGGATAGAAATTGTGGGCACAGTGAACGGTCAAAGCTAGAGATCTACCAAGCCTTAAAATTAAATCGTAAAAACGCCGAATTCGCACGTTTAAGGGGAGAAAAAGCCATTTGAAGTTTTGGTGTTTTTTTTCCTATTTCAACCTTCATAAAAAATAGTGTATTTGTAAATAATATTACAAATTTGTACTTGTCGTAAAGAATAGACTGGCAGCTACAAAATGAGACCAAAATTTTGACAATCGGATAGAAATTGTGGGCACAGTGAACGGTCAAAGCTAGAGATCTACCAAGCCTTAAAATTAAATCGTAAAAACGCTGAATTCGCACGTTTAAGGGGAGAAAAAGCCATTTAAAGTTTTGGTGTTTTTTTTCCTATATCAACCTTCATGAAAAATAGTGTATTTGTAAATAATATTACAAATTTGTACTTGTCGTAAAGAATAGACTGGCAGCTATTAAATGAGACCAAAATTTTGACAATCGGATAGAAATTGTGGGCACAGTGAACGGTCACAGCTAGAGATCTACCAAGCCTTAAAATTAAATCGTAAAAACGCCGAATTCGCACGTTTAAGGGGAGAAAAAGCCATTTAAAGTTTTGGTGTTTTTTTTCCTATTTCAAACTTCATAAAAAATAGTGTATTTGTAAATAATATTACAAATTTGTACTTGTCGTAAAGAATAGACTGGCAGCTACAAAATGAGACCAAAATTTTGACAATCGGATAGAAATTGTGGGCACAGTGAACGGTCGAAGCTAGAGATCTACCAACCCTTAAAATTAAATCGTAAAAACGCCGAATTCGCACGTTTAAGGGGAGAAAAAGCCATTTAAAGTTTTGGTGTTTTTTTTCCTATTTCAACCTTCATAAAAAATAGTGTATTTGTAAATAATATTACAAATTTGTACTTGTCGTAAAGAATAGACTGGCAGCTACAAAATGAGACCAAAATTTTGACAATCGGATAGAAATTGTGGGCACAGTGAACGGTCAAAGCTAGAGATCTACCAAGCCTTAAAATTAAATCGTAAAAACCTCGAATTCGCACGTTTAAGGGGATGAAAAGCCATTTAAAGTTTTGGTGTTTTTTTGCTATTTCAAACTTCATAAAAAATAGTGTATTTGTAAATAAAATTACGAATTTGTACTTGTCGTAAAGAATAGACTGGCAGCTACAAAATGAGCTCAAAATTTTGACAATCGGATAGAAATTGTGGGCACAGTGGACGGTCAAAGCTAGAGATCTACCTAGCCTTAAAATTAAATCGTAAAAACGCCGAATTCGCACGTTTAAGGGGAGAAAAAGCCATTTAAAGTTTTGGTGTTTTTTTTCCTATTTCAACCTTCATAAAAAATAGTGTATTTGTAAATAATATTACAAATTTGTACTTGTCGTAAAGAATAGACTGGCAGCTACAAAATGAGACCAAAATTTTGACAATCGGATAGAAATTGTGGGCACAGTGAACGGTCAAAGCTAGAGATCTACCAAGCCTTAAAATTAAATCGTAAAAACGCCGAATTCGCACGTTTAAGGGGAGAAAAAGCCATTTAAAGTTTTGGTGTTTTTTTCCCTATTTCAACCTTCAGAAAAAATAGTGATTTTGTAAATAATATTACAAATTTGTACTTGTCGTAAAGAATAGACTGGCAGCTACAAAATGAGACCAAAATTTTGACAATCGGATAGAAATTGTGGGCACAGTGAACGGTCAAAGCTAGAGATCTACCAAGCCTTAAAATTAAATCGTAAAAACGCCGAATTCGCACGTTTAAGGGGAGAAAAAGCCATTTAAAGTTTTGGTGTTTTTTTTTCCTATTTCAACCTTCATAAAAAATAGTGTATTTGTAAATAATATTACAAATTTGTACTTGTCGTAAAGAATAGACTGGCAGCTACAAAATGAGACCAAAATTTTGACAATCGGATAGAAATTGTGGGCACAGTGAACGGTCAAAGCTAGAGATCTACCAAGCCTTAAAATTAAATCGTAAAAACGCCGAATTCGCACGTTTAAGGGGAGAAAAAGCCATTTAAAGTTTTGGTGTTTTTTTTTCCTATTTCAACCTTCATTAAAAATAGTGTATTTGTAAATAATATTACAAATTTGCACTTGTCGTAAAGAATAGACTGGCAGCTACAAAATAAGATCAAAATTTTGACAATCGGATAGAAATTGTGGGCACAGTGAACGGTCAAAGCTAGAGATCTACCAAGCCTTAAAATTAAATCGTAAAAACGCCGAATTCGCACGTTTAAGGGGAGAAAAAGCCATTTAAAGTTTTGGTGTTTTTTTTCCTATTTCAACCTTCATAAAAAATAGTGTATTTGTAAATAATATTACAAATTTGTACTTGTCGTAAAGAATAGACTGGCAGCTACAAAATGAGACCAAAATTTTGACAATCGGATAGAAATTGTGGGCACAGTGAACGGTCAAAGCTAGAGATCTACCAAGCCTTAAAATTAAATCATAAAAACGCCGAATTCGCACGTTTAAGGGGAGAAAAAGCCATTTAAAGTTTTGGTGTTTTTTTTTCCTATATCAACCTTCATAAAAAAAAAGTGTATTTATAAATAATATTACAAATTTGTACTTGACGTAAAGAATAGACTGGCAGCTACAAAATGAGACCAAAATTTTGACAATTGGATAGACATTGTGGGCACAGTGAACGGTCAAAGCTAGAGATCTACCAAGCCTTAAAATCAAATCGTAAAAACGCCGAATTCGCACGTTTAAGGGGAGAAAAAGCCATAGAAAGTTTTGGTGTTTTTTTTCCTATTTCAACCTTCATAAAAAATAGTGTATTTGTAAATAATATTACAAATTTGTACTTGTCGTAAAGAATAGACTGGCAGCTACAAAATGAGACCAAAACTTTGACAATCCGATAGCAGTTGTGGGCACAGTGAACGGTCAAAGCTAGAGATCTACCAAGCCTTAAAATTAAATCGTAAAAACGCCGAATTCGCACGTTTAAGGGGAGAAAAAGCCATTTAAAGCTTTGGTGTTTTTTTTCCTATTTCAAACTTCATAAAAAGTAGTGTTTTTGTAAATAATATTACAAATTTGTACTTGTCGTAAAGAATAGACTGGCAGCTACAAAATGAGACCAAAATTTTGACAATCGGATAGAAATTGTGGGCACAGTGAACGGTCGAAGCTAGAGATCTACCAACCCTTAAAATTAAATCGTAAAAACGCCGAATTCGCACGTTTAAGGGGAGAAAAAGCCATTTAAAGTTTTGGTGTTTTTTTTTCCTATATCAACCTTCATGAAAAATAGTGTTTTTGTAAATAATATTACAAATTTGTACTTGTCGTAAAGAATAGACTGGCAGCTACAAAATGAGACCAAAATTTTGACAATCGGATAGAAATTGTGGGCACAGTGAACGGTCAAAGCTAGAGATCTACCAAGCCTTAAAATTAAATCGTAAAAACCTCGAATTCGCACGTTTAAGGGGAGAAAAAGCCATTTATAGTTTTGGTGTTTTTTTCCTATTTCAAACTTCATAAAAAATAGTGCATTTGTAAATAAAATTACAAATTTGTACTTGTCGTAAAGAATAGACTGGCAGCTACAAAATGAGCTCAAAATTTTGACAATCGGATAGAAATTGTGGGCACAGTGAACGGTCAAAGCTAGAGATCTACCTAGCCTTAAAATTAAATCGTAAAAACGCCGAATTCGAACGTTTAAGGGGAGAAAAAGCCATTTAAAGTTTTGGTGTTTTTTTTCCTTTTTCAACCTTCATAAAAAATAGTGTATTTGTAAATAATATTACAAATTTGTACTTGTCGTAAAGAATAGACTGGCAGCTACAAAATGAGACCAAAATTTTGACAATCGGATAGCAGTTGTGGGCACAGTGAACGGTCGAAGCTAGAGATCTACCAGGCCTTGAAATTTAATCGTAAAAACGCCGAATTCGCACGTTTAAGGGGAGAAAAAGCCATTTAAAGTTTTGGTGTTTTTTTTCCTATATCAACCTTCATGAAAAATAGTGTATTTGTAAATAATATTACAAATTTGTACTTGTCGTAAAGAATAGACTGGCAGCTACTAAATGAGACCCAAATTTTGACAATCGGATAGAAATTGTGGGCACAGTGAACGGTCAAAGCTAGAGATCTACCAAGCCTTAAAATTAAATCGTAAAAACGCCGAATTCGCACGTTTAAGGGGAGAAAAAGCCATTTAAAGTTTTGGTGTTTTTTTTCCTATTTCAAACTTCATAAAAAATAGTGTATTTGTAAATAATATTACAAATTTGTACTTGTCGTAAAGAATAGACTGGCAGCTACAAAATGAGACCAAAATTTAGACAATCGGATAGAAATTGTGGGCACAGTGAACGGTCAAAGCTAGAGATCTACCAGGCCTTAAAATTACATCGTAAAAACGCCGAATTCGCACGTTTAAGGGGAGAAAAAGCCATTTAAAGTTTTGGTGTTTTTTTTCCTATTTCAACCTTCATAAAAAATAGTTTATTTGTAAATAATATTACAAATTTGTACTTGTCGTAAAGAATAGACTGGCAGCTACAAAATGAGACCAAAATTTTGACAATCGGATAGAAATTGTGGGCACAGTGAACGGTCAAAGCTAGAGATCTACCAAGCCTTAAAATTAAATCATAAAAACGCCGAATTCGCACGTTTAAGGGGAGAAAAAGCCATTTAAAGTTTTGGTGTTTTTTTTTTTCCTATATCAACCTTCATAAAAAAAAAGTGTATTTATAAATAATATTACAAATTTGTACTTGACGTAAAGAATAGACTGGCAGCTACAAAATGAGACCAAAATTTTGACAATCGGATAGAAATTGTGGGCACAGTGAACGGTCAAAGCGAGAGGTCTACCAAGCCTTAAAATCAAATCGTAAAAACGCCGAATTCGCACGTTTAAGGGGAGAAAAAGCCATAGAAAGTTTTGGTGTTTTTTTTCCTATTTCAACCTTCATAAAAAATAGTGTATTTGTAAATAATATTACAAATTTGTACTTGTCGTAAAGAATAGACTGGCAGCTACAAAACGAGACCAAAACTTTGACAATCCGATAGCAGTTCTGGGCACAGTGAACGGTCAAAGCTAGAGATCTACCAAGCCTTAAAATTAAATCGTAAAAACGCCGAATTCGCACGTTTAAGGGGAGAAAAAGCCATTTAAAGCTTTGGTGTTTTTTTTCCTATTTCAAACTTCATAGAAAGTAGTGTATTTGTAAATAATATTACAAATTTGTACTTGTCGTAAAGAATAGACTGGCAGCTACAAAATGAGACCAAAATTTTGACAATCGGATAGAAATTGTGGGCACAGTGAACGGTCGAAGCTAGAGACCTACCAACCCTTAAAATTAAATCGTAAAAACGCCGAATTCGCACGTTTAAGGGGAGAAAAAGCCATTTAAAGTTTTGGTGTTTTTTTTCCTATATCAACCTTCATGAAAAATAGTGTATTTGTAAATAATATTACAAATTTGTACTTGTCGTAAAGAATAGACTGGCAGCTACTAAATGAGACCCAAATTTTGACAATCGGATAGAAATTGTGGGCACAGTGAACGGTCAAAGCTAGAGATCTACCAAGCCTTAAAATTAAATCGTAAAAACGCCGAATTCGCACGTTTAAGGGGAGAAAAGCCATTTAAAGTTTTGGTGTTTTTTTTCCTATTTCAAACTTCATAAAAAATAGTGTATTTGTAAATAATATTACAAATTTGTACTTGTCGTAAAGAATAGACTGGCAGCTACAAAATGAGACCAAAATTTTGACAATTGGATAGACATTGTGGGCACAGTGAACGGTCAAAGCTAGAGATCTACCAAGCCTTAAAATTAAATCGTAAAAACGCCGAATTCGCACGTTTAAGGGGAGAAAAAGCCATTTAAAGTTTTGGTGTTTTTTTTCCTATATCAACCTTCATGAGGAATAGTGTATTTGTAAATAATATTACAAATTTGTACTTGTCGTAAAGAATAGACTGGCAGCTACAAAATGAGACCAAAATTTTGACAATCGGATAGAAATTGTGGGCACAGTGAACGGTCAAAGCTAGAGATCTACCAAGCCTTAAAATTAAATCGTAAAAACCTCGAATTCGAACGTTTAAGGGGAGAAAAAGCCATTTAAAGTTTTGGTGTTTTTTTCCTATTTCAAACTTCATAAAAAATAGTGTATTTGTAAATAATATTACAAATTTGTACTTGTCGTAAAGAATAGACTGGCAGCTACAAAATGAGCTCAAAATTTTGACAATCGGATAGAAATTGTGGGCACAGTGACCGGTCAAAGCTAGATATCTACCAAGCCTTAAAATTAAATCGTAAAAACGCCGAATTCGCACGTTTAAGGGGAGAAAAAGCCATTTAAAGTTTTGGTGTTTTTTGTTCCTATTTCAACCTTCATAAAAAATAGTGTATTTGTAAATAATATTACAAATTTGTACTTGTCGTAAAGAATAGACTGGCAGCTACAAAATGAGACCAAAATTTTGACAATCGGATAGAAATTGTGGGCACAGTGAACGGTCAAAGCGAGAGGTCTACCAAGCCTTAAAATTAAATCGTAAAAACCTCGAATTCGAACGTTTAAGGGGAGAAAAAGCCATTTAAAGTTTTGGTGTTTTTTTCCTATTTCAAACTTCATAAAAAATAGTGTATTTGTAAATAATATTACAAATTTGTACTTGTCGTAAAGAATAGACTGGCAGCTACAAAATGAGCTCAAAATTATGACAATCGGATAGAAATTGTGGGCACAGTGAACGGTCAAAGCTAGAGAGCTACCAAGCCTTAAAATTAAATCGTAAAAACGCCGAATTCGCACGTTTAAGGGGAGAAAAAGCCATTTAAAGTTTTGGTGTTTTTTTTTCCTATTTCAACCTTCATAAAAAATAGTGTATTTATAAATAATATTACAAATTTGTACTTGTCCTAAAGAATAGACTGGTAGCTACAAAATGAGCTCAAAATTTTGACAATAGGATAGACATTGTGGGCACAGTGAACGGTCAAAGCTAGAGATCTACCAAGGCTTAAAATCAAATCGTAAAAACGCCGAATTCGCACGTTTAAGGGGAGAAAAAGCCATTGAAAGTTTTGGTGTTTTTTTTCCTATTTCAACCTTCATAAAAAATAGTGTATTTGTAAATAATATTACAAATTTGTACTTGTCGTAAAGAATAGACTGGCAGCTACAAAATGAGACCAAAATTTTGACAATCGGATAGCAGTTGTGGGCACAGTGAACGGTCAAAGCTAGAGATCTACCAAGCCTTAAAATTAAATCGTAAAAACGCCGAATTCGCACGTTTAAGGGGAGAAAAAGCCATTTAAAGTTTTGGTGTTTTTTTTCCTATTTCAACCTTCATAAAAAATAGTGTATTTGTAAATAATATTACAAATTTGTACTTGTCGTAAAGAATAGACTGGCAGCTACTAAATGAGACCAAAATTTTGACAATCGGATAGAAATTTTGGGCACAGTGAACGGTCAAAGCTAGAGATCTACCAAGCCTTAAAATTAAATCGTAAAACGCCGAATTCGCACGTTTAAGGGGAGAAAAAGCCATTTAAAGTTTTGGTGTTTTTTTCCTATTTCAAACTTCATAAAAAATAGTGTATTTGTAAATAATATTACAAATTTGTACTGGTCGTAAAGAATAGACTGGCAGCTACAAAATGAGACCAAAATTTTGACAATCGAATAGAAATTGTGGGCACAGTGAACGGTCGAAGCTAGAGATCTACCAACCCTTAAAATTAAATCGTAAAAACGCCGAATTCGCACGTTTAAGGGGAGAAAAAGCCATTTAAAGTTTTGGTGTTTTTTTTTCCTATTTCAACCTTCATGAAAAATAGTGTATTTGTAAATAATATTACAAATTTGTACTTGTCGTAAAGAATAGACTGGCAGCTACAAAATGAGACCAAAATTTTGACAATCGGATAGAAATTGTGGGCACAGTGAACGGTCAAAGCTAGAGATCTACCAAGCCTTAAAATTAAATCGTAAAAACCTCGAATTCGCACGTTTAAGGGGAGAAAAGAGCCATTTAAAGTTTTGGTGTTTTTTTCCTATTTCAAACTTCATAAAAAATAGTGCATTTGTAAATGAAATTACAAATTTAAACTTGTCGTAAAGAATAGACTGGCAGCTACAAAATGAGCTCAAAATTTTGACAATCGGATAGAAATTGTGGGCACAGTGAACGGTTAAAGCTAGAGATCTACCTAGCCTTAAAATTAAATCGTAAAAACGCCGAATTCGCACGTTTAAGGGGAGAAAAAGCCATTTAAAGTTTTGGTGTTTTTTTTCCTATTTCAACCTTCATAAAAAATAGTGTATTTGTAAATAATATTACAAATTTGTACTTGTCGTAAAGAATAGACTGGCAGCTACAAAATGAGACCAAAATTTTGACAATCGGATAGAAATTGTGGGCACAGTGAACGGTCAAGGCTAGAGATCTACCAAGCCTTAAAATTAAATCGTAAAAACGCCGAATTCGCACGTTTAAGGGGAGAAAAAGCCATTTAAAGTTTTGGTGTTTTTTTTCCTATTTCAACCTTCATAAAAAAAAGTGTATTTGTAAATAATATTACAAATTTGTACTTGTCGTAAAGAATAGACTGGCAGCTACAAAATGAGACCAAAATTTTGACAATCGGATAGAAATTGTGGGCACAGTGAACGGTCAAAGCTAGAAATCTACCAAGCCTTAAAATTAAATCGTAAAAACGCCGAATTCGCACGTTTAAGGGGAGAAAAAGCCATTTAAAGTTTTGGTGTTTTTTGTTCCTATTTCAACCTTCATAAAAAATAGTGTATTTGTAAATAATATTACAAATTTGCACTTGTCGTAAAGAATAGACTGGCAGCTACAAAATGAGATCAAAATTTTGACAATCGGAAAGAAATTGTGGGCACAGTGAACGGTCAAAGCTAGAGATCTACCAAGCCTTAAAATTAAATCGTAAAAACGCCGAATTCGCACGTTTAAGGGGAGAAAAAGCCATTGAAAGTTTTGGTGTTTTTTTTCCTATTTCAACCTTCATAAAAAAAAGTGTATTTGTAAATAATATTACAAATATGTACTTGTCGTAAAGAATAGACTGGCAGCTACAAAATGAGATCAACATTTTGACAATCGGATAGAAATTGTGGGCACAGTGAACGGTCAAAGCTAGAGATCTACCAAGCCTTAAAATTAAATCGTAAAAACGCCGAATTCGCACGTTTAAGGGGAGAAAAAGCCATTTAAAGTTTTGGTGTTTTTTTTCCTATTTTAACCTTCATGAAAAATAGTGTATTTGTAAATAATATTACAAATTTGTACTTGTCGTAAAGAATAGACTGGCAGCTACAAAATGAGACCAAAATTTTGACAATCGGATAGAAATTGTGGGCACAGTGAACGGTCAAAGCTAGAGATCTACCAAGCCTTAAAATTAAATCGTAAAAACGCCGAATTCGCACGTTTAAGGGGAGAAAAAGCCATTTAAAGTTTGGGTGTTTTTTTTCCTACTTCAAACTTCATAAAAAATAGTGTATTTGTAAATAATATTACAAATTTGTACTTGTCGTAAAGAATAGACTGGCAGCTACAAAATGAGCTCAAAATTTTGACAATCGGATAGAAATTGTGGGCACAGTGAACAGTCAAAGCTAGAGATCTGCCAAGCCTTAAAATTAAATCGTAAAAATGCCGAATTCGCACGTTTAAGGGGAGAAAAAGCCATTTAAAGTTTTGGTGTTTTTTTTCCTATTTCAAACTTCATAAAAAATAGTGTATTTGTAAATAATATTACAAATTTGTACTTGTCGTAAAGAATAGACTGGCAGCTACAAAATGAGCTCAAAATTTTGACAATCGGATAGAAATTGTGGGCACAGTGAACGGTCAAAGCTAGAGAGCTACCAAGCCTTAAAATTAAATCGTAAAAACGCCGAATTCGCACGTTTAAGGGGAGAAAAAGCCATTTAAAGTTTTGGTGTTTTTTTTTTCTATATCAACCTTCATAAAAAAAAGTGTATTTATAAATAATATTACAAATTTGTACTTGTCGTAAAGAATAGACTGGCAGCTACAAAATGAGACCAAAATTTTGACAATCGGATAGAAATTGTGGGCACAGTGAACAGTCAAAGCTAGAGATCTACCAAGCCTTAAAATTAAATCGTAAAAACGCTGAATTCGCACGTTTAAGGGGAGAAAAAGCCATTTAAAGTTTTGGTGTTTTTTTTTCCTATTTCAACCTTCATAAAAAATGGTGTATTTGTAAATAATATTACAAATTTCTACTTGTCGTAAAGAATAGACTGGCAGCTACAAAATGAGACCAAAATTTTGACAATCGGATAGAAATTGTGGGCACAGTGAACGGTCAAAGCTAGAGATCTACCAAGCCTTAAAATTAAATCGTAAAAACGCCGAATTCGCACGTTTAAGGGGAGAAAAAGCCATTTAAAGTTTTGGTGTTTTTTTTTTCCTATTTCAAACTTCATAAAAAATAGGGTATTTGTAAATAATATTACAAATATGTACTTGTCGTAAAGAATAGACTGGCAGCTACAAAATGAGACCAAAATTTTGACAATCGGATAGAAATTGTGGGCACAGTGAACGGTCAAAGCTAGAGATCTACCTAGCCTTAAAATTTAATCGTAAAAACGCCGAATTCAAACATTTAAGGGGAGAAAAAGCCATTTAAAGTTTTGGTGTTTTTTTTCCTATTTCAACCTTCATAAAAAATAGTGTGTTTGTAAATAATATTACAAATTTGTACTTGTCGTAAAGAATAGACTGGCAGCTACAAAATGAGACCAAAATTTTGACAATCGGATAGAAATTGTGGGCACACTGAACGGTCAAAGCTAGAGTTCTACAAAACCTTAAAATTAAATCGTAAAAACGCCGAATTCGCACGTTTAAGGGGAGAAAAAGCCATTTAAAGTTTTGGTGTTTTTTTCCTATTTCAACCTTCATAAAAAATATTGTATTTGTAAATAATATTACAAATTTGTACTTGTCGTTAAGAATAGACTGGCAGCTACAAAATGAGACTAAAATTTTGACAATCGGATAGAAATTGTGGGCACAGTGAACGGTCAAAGCTAGAGATCTACCAAGCCTTATAATTAAATCGTAAAAACGCCGAATTCGCACGTTTAAGGGGAGAAAAAGCCATTTAAAGTTTTGGTGTTTTTTTCCTATTTCAACCTTCATAAAAAATAGTGTATTTGTAAATAATATTACAAATTTGTACTTGTCGTAAAGAATAGACTGGCAGCTACAAAATGAGCTCAAAATTTTGACAATCGGATAGAAATTGTGGGCACAGTGAACGGTCAAAGCTAGAGAGCTACCAAGCCTTAAAATTAAATCGTAAAAACGCCGAATTCGCACGTTTAAGGGGAGAAAAAGCCATTTAAAGTTTTGGTGTTTTTTTTCCTATATCAACCTTCATAAAAAAAAGTGTATTTATAAATAATATTACAAATTTGTACTTGTCGTAAAGAATAGACTGGCAGCTACAAAATGAGACCAAAATTTTGACAATCGGATAGAAATTGTGGGCACAGTGAACAGTCAAAGCTAGAGATCTACCAAGCCTTAAAATTAAATCGTAAAAACGCTGAATTTGCACGTTTAAGGGGAGAAAAAGCCATTTAAAGTTTTGGTGTTTTTTTTTCCTATTTCAACCTTCATAAAAAATGGTGTATTTGTAAATAATATTACAAATTTCTACTTGTCGTAAAGAATAGACTGGCAGCTACAAAATGAGACCAAAATTTTGACAATCGGATAGAAATTGTGGGCACAGTGAACGGTCAAAGCTAGAGATCTACCAAGCCTTAAAATTAAATCGTAAAAACGCCGAATTCGCACGTTTAAGGGGAGAAAAAGCCATTTAAAGTTTTGGTGTTTTTTTTTTCCTATTTCAAACTTCATAAAAAATAGGGTATTTGTAAATAATATTACAAATATGTACTTGTCGTAAAGAATAGACTGGCAGCTACAAAATGAGACCAAAATTTTGACAATCGGATAGAAATTGTGGGCACAGTGAACGGTCAAAGCTAGAGATCTACCTAGCCTTAAAATTTAATCGTAAAAACGCCGAATTCAAACATTTAAGGGGAGAAAAAGCCATTTAAAGTTTTGGTGTTTTTTTTCCTATTTCAACCTTCATAAAAAATAGTGTGTTTGTAAATAATATTACAAATTTGTACTTGTCGTAAAGAATAGACTGGCAGCTACAAAATGAGACCAAAATTTTGACAATCGGATAGAAATTGTGGGCACAGTGAACGGTCAAAGCTAGAGATCTACCAAGCCTTAAAATTAAATCGTAAAAACGCCGAATTCGCACGTTTAAGGGGAGAAAAAGCCATTTAAAGTTTTGGTGTTTTTTTTCCTATTTCAACCTTCATAAAAAATAGTGTATTTGTAAATAATATTACAAATTTCTACTTGTCGTAAAGAAAAGACTGGCACCTACAAAATGAGACCAAAATTTTGACAATCGGATAGAAATTGTGGGCACAGTGAACGGTCAAAGCTAGAGATCTACCAAGCCTTAAAATTAAATCGTAAAAACGCCGAATTCGCACGTTTAAGGGGAGAAATGGCCATTTAAAGTTTTGGTGTTTTTTTTTTCCTATTTCAAACTTCATAAAAAATAGTGTATTTGTAAATAATATTACAAATTTGTACTTGTCGTAAAGAATAGACTGGCAGCTACAAAATGAGACCAAAATTTTGACAATCGGATAGAAATTCTGGGCACAGTGAACGGTCAAAGCTAGAGATCTACCAAGCCTTAAAATTAAATCGTAAAAACGCCGAATTCGCACGTTTAAGGGGAGAAAAAGCCATTTAAAGTTTTGGTGTTTTTTTTCCTATTTCAACCTTCATAAAAAATAGTGTATTTGTAAATAATATTACAAATTTCTACTTGTCGTAAAGAATAGACTGGCAGCTACAAAATGAGCTCAAAATTTTGACAATCGGATAGAAATTGTGAGCACAGTGAACAGTCAATGCTAGAGATCTACCAAGCCTTAAAATTAAATCGTAAAAACGCCAAATTCGCACGTTTAAGGGGAGAAAAAGCCATTTAAAGTTTTGGTGTTTTTTTTCCTATTTCAAACTTCATAAAAAAAAGTGCATTTGTAAATAATATTACAAATTTGTACTTGTCGTAAAGAATAGACTGGCAGCTACAAAATGAGACCTAAATTTTGACAATCGGATAGAAATTGTGGGCACACTGAACGGTTAAAGCTAGAAATCTACCAAGCCTTAAAATTAAATCGTAAAAACGCCGAATTCACACGTTTAAGGGGAGAAAAAGCCATTTAAAGTTTTGGTGTTTTTTTTCCTATATCAACCTTCATGAAAAATAGTGTATTTGTAAATAATATTATACATTTGTACTTGTCGTAAAGAATAGACTGGCAGCTACTAAATGAGACCAAAATTTTGACAATCGGATAGAAATTGTGGGCACAGTGAACGGTCAAAGCTAGAGATCTACCAAGCCTTAAAATTAAATCGTAAAAACGCCAAATTCGCACGTTTAAGGGGAGAAAAAGCCATTAAAAGTGTTGGCGTTTTTTTTTTCCTATTTCAACCTTCATAAAAAATAGTGTATTTGTAAATAATATTACAAATTTGTACTTGTCGTAAAGAATAGACTGGCAGCTACAAAATGAGACCTAAATTTTGACAATCGGATAGAAATTGTGGGCACAGTGAACGGTCAAAGCTAGAGATCTACCAAGCTTTAAAATTAAATCGTAAAAACGCCGAATTTGCACGTTTAAGGGGAGAAAAAGCCATTTAAAGTTTTGGTGTTTTTTTTCCTATTTCAACCTGCATAAAAAATAGTGTATTTGTAAATAATATTACAAATTTGTACTTGGCGTAAAGAATAGACTGGCAGCTACAAAATGAGACCAAAATTTTGACAATCGGATAGAAATTGTGGGCACAGTGAACGGTCAAAGCTAGAGATCTACCAAGCCTTAAAATTAAATCGTAAAAACGCCGAATTCGCACGTTTAAGGGGAGAAAAAGCCATTTAAAGTTTTGGTGTTTTTTTTCCTACTTCAAACTTCATAAAAAATAGTGTATTTGTAAATAATATTACAAATTTGTACTTGTCGTAAAGAATAGACTGGCAGCTACAAAATGAGACCAAAATTTTGACAATCGGATAGAAATTGTGGGCACAGTGAACGGTAAAAGCTAGAGATCTACCAAGCCTTAAAATTAAATCGTACAAACGCCGAATTCGCACGTTTAAGGGGAGAAAAAGCCATTTAAAGTTTTGGTGTTTTTTTTCCTATATCAACCTTCATGAAAAATAGTGTATTTGTAAATAATATTACAAATTTGTACTTGTCGTAAAGAATAGACTGGCAGCTACAAAATAAGACCAAAATTTTGACAATCGGATAGAAATTGTGGGCACAGTGAACGGTCAAAGCTAGAGATCTACCAAGCCTTAAAATTAAATCGTAAAAACGCCGAATTCGCACGTTTAAGGGGAGAAAAAGCCATTTAAATTTTTGGTGTTTTTATTCCTATTTCAACCTTCAGAAAAAATAGTGTATTTGTAAATAATATTACAAATTTCTACTTGTCGTAAAGAATAGACTGGCAGCTACTAAATGAGACCAAAATTTTGACAATCGGATAGAAATTGTGGGCACAGTGAACGGGCAAAGCTAGAGATCTACCAAGCCTTAAAATTAAATCGTAAAAACGCCGAATTCGCACGTTTAAGGGGAGAAAAAGCCATTTAAAGTTTTGGTGTTTTTTTTCCTATTTCAACCTTCATGACAAATAGTGTATTTGTAAATAATATTACAAATTTGTACTTGTCGTAAAGAATAGACTGGCAGCTACAAAATGAGACCAAAATTTTGACAATCGGATAGAAATTGTGGGCACAGTGAACGGTCAAAGCTAGAGATCTACCAAGCCTTAAAATTAAATCGTAAAAACGCTGAATTCGCACGTTTAAGGGGAGAAAAAGCCATTTAAAGTTTTGGTGTTTTTTTTCCTATTTCAACCTTCATAAAAAATAGTGTATTTGTAAATAATATTACAAATTTGTACTTGTCGTAAAGAATAGACTGGCAGCTACAAAATGAGCTCAATATTTTGACAATCGGATAGAAATTGTGGGCATAGTGAACGGTCAAAGCTAGAGATCTACCAAGCCTTAAAATTAAATCGTAAAAACGCCGAATTCGCACGTTTAAGGAGAGAAAAAGCCATTTAAAGTTTTGGTGTTTTTTTTCCTATTTCAACCTGCATAAAAAATAGTGTATTTGTAAATAATATTACAAATTTGTACTTGTCGTAAAGAATAGACTGGCAGCTACAAAATGAGACCAAAATTTTGACAATCGGATAGAAATTGTGGGCACAGTGAACGGTCAAAGCTAGAGATCTACCAAGCCTTAAAATTAACTCGTAAAAACGCCGAATTCGCACGTTTAAGGGGAGAAAAAGCCATTTAAAGTTTTGGTGTTTTTTTTCCTACTTCAAACTTCATAAAAAATAGTGTATTTGTAAATAATATTACAAATTTGTACTTGTCGTAAAGAATAGACTGGCAGCTACAAAATGAGACCAAAATTTTGACAATCGGATAGAAATTGTGGGCACAGTGAACGGTAAAAGCGAGAGATCTACCAAGCCTTAAAATTAAATCGTACAAACGCCGAATTCGCACGTTTAAGGGGAGAAAAAGCCATTTAAAGTTTTGGTGTTTTTTTTCCTATATCAACCTTCATGAAAAATAGTGTATTTGTAAATAATATTACAAATTTGTACTTGTCGTAAAGAATAGACTGGCAGCTACAAAATAAGACCAAAATTTTGACAATCGGATAGAAATTGTGGGCACAGTGAACGGTCAAAGCTAGAGATCTACCAAGCCTTAAAATTAAATCGTAAAAACGCCGAATTCGCACGTTTAAGGGGACAAAAAGCCATTTAAAGTTTTGGTGTTTTTATTCCTATTTCAACCTTCAGAAAAAATAGTGTATTTGTAAATAATATTACAAATTTCTACTTGTCGTAAAGAATAGACTGGCAGCTACTAAATGAGACCAAAATTTTGACAATCGGATAGAAATTGTGGGCACAGTGAACGGGCAAAGCTAGAGATCTACCAAGCCTTAAAATTAAATCGTAAAAACGCCGAATTCGCACGTTTAAGGGGAGAAAAAGCCATTTAAAGTTTTGGTGTTTTTTTTCCTATTTCAACCTTCATGACAAATAGTGTATTTGTAAATAATATTACAAATTTGTACTTGTCGTAAAGAATAGACTGGCAGCTACAAAATGAGACCAAAATTTTGACAATCGGATAGAAATTGTGGGCACAGTGAACGGTCAAAGCTAGAGATCTACCAAGCCTTAAAATTAAATCGTAAAAACGCTGAATTCACACGTTTAAGGGGAGAAAAAGCCATTTAAAGTTTTGGTGTTTTTTTTCCTATTTCAACCTTCATAAAAAATAGTGTATTTGTAAATAATATTACAAATTTGTACTTGTCGTAAAGAATAGACTGGCAGCTACAAAATGAGCTCAATATTTTGACAATCGGATAGAAATTGTGGGCATAGTGAACGGTCAAAGCTAGAGATCTACCAAGCCTTAAAATTAAATCGTAAAAACGCCGAATTCGCACGTTTAAGGAGAGAAAAAGCCATTTAAAGTATTGGTGTTTTTTTTCCTATTTCAACCTTCATAAAAAATAGTGTATTTGTAAATAATATTACAAATTTGTACTTGTCGTAAAGAATAGACTGGCAGCTACAAAATGAGCTCAAAATTTTCACAATCGGATAGAAATTGTGGGCACAGTGAACGGTCAAAGCTAAAGATCTACCTAGCCTTAAAATTAAATCGTAAAAACGCCGAATTCGCACGTTTAAGGGGAGAAAAAGCCATTTAAAGTTTTGGTGTTTTTTTTCCTATTTCAACCTTCATAAAAAATAGTGTATTTGTAAATAATATTACAAATTTGTACTTGTCGTAAAGAATAGACTGGCAGCTACAAAATGAGACCAAAATTTTGACAATCGGATAGAAATTGTGGGCACAGTGAACGGTCAAAGCTAGAGATCTACCAAACCTTAAAATTAAATCGTAAAAACGCCGAATTCGCACGTTTAAGGGGAGAAAAAGCCATTTAAAGTTTTGGTGTTTTTTTTCCTATTTCGACCTTCAGAAAAAAAAGTGTATTTGTAAATAATATTACAAATTTGTACTTGTCGTAAAGAATAGACTGGCAGCTACAAAATGAGACCAAAGTTTTGACAATCGGATAGAAATTGTGGGCACAGTGAACGGTCAAAGCTAGAGATCTACCAAGCCTTAAAATTAAATCGTAAAAACGCCGAATTCGCACGTTTAAGGGGAGAAAAAGCCATTTAAAGTTTTGGTGTTTTTTTTCTATTTCAACCTTCATAAAAAATAGTGTATTTGTAAATAATATTACAAATTTGCACTTGTCGTAAAGAATAGACTGGCAGCTACAATATGAGACCAAAATTTTGACAATCAGATAGAAATTGTGGGCACAGTGAACGGTCAAAGCTAGAGATCTACCAAGCCTTAAAATTAAATCGTAAAAACGCCGAATTCGCACGTTTAAGGGGAGAAAAAGCCATTTAAAGTTTTGGTGTTTTTTTTCCTATTTCAAACTTCATAAAAAAAAGTGTATTTGTAAATAATATTACAAATTTGTACTTGTCGTAAAGAATAGACTGGCAGCTACAAAATGAGACCAAAATTTTGACAATCGGATAGAAATTGTGGGCAAAGTGAACAGTCAAAGCTAGAGATCTACCAAGCCTTAAAATTAAATCATAAAAATGCCGCATTCGCACGTTTAAGGGGAGAAAAAGCCATTTAAAGTTTTGGTGTTTTTTTTCCTATTTCAACCTTCATAAAAAATAGTGTATTTGTAAATAATATTACAAATTTGTATTTGTCGTAAAGAATAGACTGGCAGCTACAATATGAGACCAAAATTTTGACAATCGGATAGAAATTGTGGGCACAGTGAACGGTCAAAGCTAGAGATCTACCAAGCCTTAAAATTAAATCGTAAAAACGCCGAATTCGCACGTTTAAGGGGAGAAAAAGCCATTTAAAGTTTTGGTGTTTTTTTTTCTATTTCAACCTTCATAAAAAATAGTGTATTTGTAAATAATATTACAAATTTGTACTTGTCGTAAAGAATAGACTGGCAACTACAAAATGAGACCAAAATATTGACAATCGGATAGAAATTTTGGGCACAGTGAACGGTCAAAGCTAGAGATCTACTAAGCCTTAAAACTAAATCGTAAAAACGCCAAATTCGCACGTTTAAGGGGAGAAAAAGCCATTTAAAGTTTTGGTGTTTTTTTTCCTATTTCAAACTTCATAAAAAATAGTGTATTTGTAAATAATATTGCAAATTTCTACTTGTCGTAAAGAATAGACTGGCAGCTACAAAATGAGCTCAACATTTTGACAATCGGATAGAAATTGTGGGCACAGTGAATGGTGAAAGCTAGAGATCTACCAAGCCTTAAAATTAAATCGTAAAAACGCCGAACTCGCACGTTTAAGCCATTTAAAGTTTTGGTGTTTTTTTTCCTATTTCAACCTTCATAAAAATAGTGTATTTGTAAATAATATTACAAATTTGTACTTGTCGTAAAGAATAGACTGGCAGCTACAAAATGAGACCAAAATTTTGACAATCGGATAGAAATTGTGGGCACAGTGAACGGTCAAAGCTAGAGATCTACCAAGCCTTAAAATTAAATCGTAAAAACGCCGAATTCGCACGTTTAAGGGGAGAAAAAGCCATTTAAAGTTTTGGTGTTTTTTTTTCTTATTTCAAACTTCATAAAAATAGTGTATTTGTAAATAATATTGCAAATTTGTACTTGTCGTAAAGAATAGACTGGCAGCTACAAAATGAGACCAAAATTTTGACAATCGGATAGAAATTGTTGGCACAGTGAACGGTCAAAGCTAGAGATCTACCAAGCCTTAAAATTAAATCGTAAAAACGCCGAATTCGCACGTTTAAGGGGAGAAAAAGCCATTTAAAGTTTTGGTGTTTTTTTTCCTATTTCAACCTTCATAAAAAATAGTGTATTTGTAAATAATATTACAAATTTGTACTTGTCGTAAAGAATAGACTGGCAGCTACAAAATGAGACCAAAATTTTGACAATCGGATAGAAATTGTGGGCACAGTGAACGGTCAAAGCTAGAGATCTACCAAGCCTTAAAATTAAATCGTAAAAACGCCGAATACGCACGTTTAAGGGGAGAAAAAGCCATTTAAAGTTTTGGTGTTTTTTTTCCTATTTCAACCTTCATAAAAAATAGTGTATTTGTAAATAATATTACAAATTTGCATTTGTCGTAAAGAATAGACTGGCAGCTACAAAATGAGACCAAAATTTTGACAATCGGATAGAAATTGTGGGCACAGTGAACGGCCAAAGCTAGAGATCTACCAAGCCTTAAAATTAAATCGTAAAAACGCCGAATTCGCACGTTTAAGGGGAGAAAAAGTCATTTAAAGTTTTGGTGTTTTTTTTCCTATTTCAACCTTCATAAAAAATAGTGTATTTGTAAATAATATTACAAATTTGTACTTGTCGTAAAGAATAGACTGGCAGCTAGAAAATGAGACCAAAATTTTGACAATCGGATAGAAATTGTGGGCACAGTGAACGGTCAAAGCTAGAGATCTACCAAGCCTTAAAATTAAATCGTAAAAACGCCGAATTCGCACGTTTAAGGGGAGAAAAAGCCGTTTAAAGTTTTGGTGTTTTTTTTTCCTATTTCAAACTTCATAAAAAATAGTGTATTTGTAAATAATATTACAAATTTGTACTTGTCGTAAGGAATAGACTGGCAGCTACAAAATGAGACCAAAATTTTGACAATCGGATAGAAATTGTGGGCACAGTGAACGGTCAAAGCTAGAGATCTACCAAGCCTTAAAATTAAATCGTAAAAACGCCGAATTCGCACGTTTAAGGGGAGAAAAAGCCATTTAAAGTTTTCGTGTGTTTTTTCCTATTTCAAACTTCATAAAAAAAAGTTTATCTGTAAATAATATTACAAATTTGCACTTGTCGTAAAGAATAGACTGGCAGCTACAAAATGAGCTCAACATTTTGACAATCGGATAGAAATTGTGGGCACAGTGAATGGTGAAAGCTAGAGATCTACCAAGCCTTAAAATTAAATCGTAAAAACGCCGAACTCGCACGTTTAAGCCATTTAAAGTTTTGGTGTTTTTTTTCCTATTTCAACCTTCATAAAAATAGTGTATTTGTAAATAATATTACAAATTTGTACTTGTCGTAAAGAATAGACTGGCAGCTACAAAATGAGACCAAAATTTTGACAATCGGATAGAAATTGTGGGCACAGTGAACGGTCAAAGCTAGAGATCTACCAAGCCTTAAAATTAAATCGTAAAAACGCCGAATTCGCACGTTTAAGGGGAGAAAAAGCCATTTAAAGTTTTGGTGTTTTTTTTTTCCTATTTCAACCTTCATAAAAAATAGTGTATTTGTAAATAATATTGCAAATTGGCACTTGTCGTAAGGAATAGACTGGCAGCTACAAAATGAGACCAAAATTTTGACAATCGGATAGAAATTGTGGGCACAGTGAACGGTCAAAGCTAGAGATCTACCAAGCCTTAAAATTAAATCGTAAAAACGCCGAATTCGCACGTTTAAGGGGAGAAAAAGTCATTTAAAGTTTTGGTGTTTTTTTCCCACTTCAACCTTCATAAAAAATAGTGTATTTGTTAATAATATTACAAATTTGTACTTGTCGTAAAGAATAGACTGGCAGCTACAAAATGAGACCAAAATTTTGACAATCGGATAGAAATTGTGGGCACAGTGAACGGTCAAAGCTAGAGATCTACCAAGCCTTAAAATTAAATCGTAAAAACGCCGAATTCGCACGTTCAAGGGGAGAAAAAGCCATTAAAAGTTTTGGTGTTTTTTTTTCCTATTTCAACCTTCATAAAAAATAGTGTATTTGTAAATAATATTACAAATTTGTACTTGTCGTAAAGAATAGACTGGCAGCTACAAAATGAGACCAAAATTTTGACAATCGGATAGAAATTGTGGGCACAGTGAACGGTCAAAGCTAGAGATCTACCAAGCCTTAAAATTAAATCGTAAAAACGCCGAATTCGCACGTTTAAGGGGAGAAAAAGCCATTTAAAGTTTTGGCGTTGTTTTTCCTATTTCAACCTTCATAAAAAAAGTGTATTTGTAAATAATATTACAAATTTGTACTTGTCGTAAAGAATAGACTGGCAACTACAAAATGAGACCAAAATTTTGACAATCGGATAAAAATTGTGGGCACAGTGAACGGTCAAAGCTAGAGATCTACTAATCCTTAAAATTAAATCGTAAAAACGCCGAATTCACATGTTTAAGGGGAGAAAAAGCCATTTAAAGTTTTGGTGTTTTTTTTCCTATTTCAAACTTCATAAAAAATAGTGTATTTGTAAATAATATTACAAATTTGTACTTGTCGTAAAGAATAGACTGGCAGCTACAAAATGAGACCAAAATTTTGACATTCGGATAGAAATTGTGGGCACAGTGAACGGTCAAAGCTAGAGATCTACCAAGCCTTAAAATTAAATCGTAAAAACGCCGAATTCGCACGTTTAAGGGGAGAAAAAGCCATTTAAAGTTTTGGTGTTTTTTTCCTATTTCAACCTTCATAAAAAATAGTGTATTTGTAAATAATATTACAAATTTCTACACGTCGTAAAGAATAGACTGGCAGCTACAAAATGAGACCAAAATTTTGACAATCGGATAGAAATTGTGGGCACAGTAAACGGTCAAGGCTAGAGATCTACCAAGCTTTAAAATTAAATCGTAAAAACGCCGAATTCGCACGTTTAAGGGGAGAAAAAGCCATTTAAAGTTTTGGTGTTTTTTTTCCTATTTCAACCTTCATAAAAAATAGTGTATTTGTAAATAATATTACAAATTTGCACTTGTCGTAAAGAATAGACTGGCAGCTACAAAATGAGCTCAAAATTTTGACAATCGGATAGAAATTGTGGGCACAGTGAACGGTCAAAGCTAGAGATCTACCAAGCCATAAAATTAAATCGTAAAAACGCCGAATTCGCACGTTTAAGGGGAGAAAAAGCCATTTAAAGTTTTGGTGTTTTTTTCCTATTTCAACCTTCATAAAAAATAGTGTACTTGTAAATAATATTACAAATTTGTACTTGTCGTAAAGAATAGACTGGCAGCTACAAAATGAGACCAAAATTTTGACAATCGGATAGAAATTGTGGGCACAGTGAACGGTCAAAACTAGAGATCTACCAAGCCTTAAAATTAAATCGTAAAAACGCCGAATTCGCACGTTTAAGGGGAGAAAAAGCCATTTAAAGTTTTGGTGTTTTTTTCCTATTTCAACCTTCATAAAAAATAGTGTATTTGTAAATAATATTACAAATTTGTATTTGTCGTAAAGAATAGACTGGCAGCTACAAAATGAGACCAAAATTTTGACAATCGGATAGAAATTGTGGGCACAGTGAACGGTCAAAGCTAGAGATCTACCAAGCCTTAAAATTAAATCGTACAAACGCCGAATTCGCACGTTTAAGGGGAGAAAAAGCCATTTAAAGTTTTGGTGTTTTTTTTCCTTTTTCAACCTTCATAAAAAATAGTGTATTTGTAAATAATATTACAAATTTGTACTTGTCGGAAAGAATAGACTGGCAGCTACAAAATGAGACCAAAATTTTGACAATCGGATAGAAATTGTGGGCACAGTGAACGGTCAAAGCTAGAGATCTACCAAGGCTTAAAATTAAATCGTAAAAACGCCGAATTCGCACGTTCAAGGGGAGAAAAAGCCATGTAAAGTTTTGGTGTTTTTTTGTTGTTTCAACCTTCAGAAAAAATAAGGTATTTGTAAATAATATTACAAATTTCTACTTGTCGTAAAGAATAGACTGGCAGCTACAAAATGAGACCAAAATTTTGACAATCGGATAGAAATTGTGGGCACAGTGAACGGTCAAAGCTAGAGATCTACCAAGCCTTAAAATTAAATCGTAAAAACGCCGAATTCGCACGTTTAAGGGGAGAAAAAGCAATTTAAAGCTTTGGTGTTTTTTTTTCCTATTTCAACCTTCATAAGAAATCATGTGTTTGTAAATAATATTACAAATTTGTACTTGTCGTAAAGAATAGACTGGCAACTACAAAATGAGACCAAACTTTGACAATCGGATAAAAATTGTGGGCACAGTGAACGGTCAAAGCTAGAGATCTACTAATCCTTAAAATTAAATCGTAAAAACGCCGAACTCGCACGTTTAAGGGGAGAAAAAGCCATTTAAAGTTTTGGTGTTTTTTCCTATTTCAACCTTCATAAAAAAAAAGTGTATTTGTAAATAATATTACAAATCTGCACTTGTCGTAAAGAAGAGACTGGCAGCTACAAAATGAGCTCAAAATTTTGACAATCGGAGAGAAATTGTGGGCACAGTGAACGGTCAAAGCTAGAGACCTACCAAGCCTTAAAATTAAATCGTAAAAACGCCAAATTCGCACGTTTAAGGGGAGAAAAAGCCATTTAAAATTTTGGTGTTTTTTTTCCAATTTCAAACTTCATAGAAAATAGTGTATTTGTAAATAATATTACAAATTTGTACTTGTCGTAAAGAATAGACTGGCAGCTACAAAATGAGACCAACATTTTGACAATCGGATAGAAATTGTGGGCACAGTGAACGGTCAAAGCTAGAGATCTACCAAGCCTTAAAATTAAATCGTAAAAACGCCGAATTCGCACGTTTAAGGGGAGAAAAAGCCATTTAAAGTTTTGGTGTTTTTTTCCTATTTCAACCTTCATAAAAAAAAAGTGTATTTGTAAATAATATTACAAATCTGCACTTGTCGTAAAGAAGAGACTGGCAGCTACAAAATGAGCTCAAAATTTTGACAATCGGAGAGAAATTGTGGGCACAGTGAACGGTCAAAGCTAGAGACCTACCAAGCCTTAAAATTAAATCGTAAAAACGCCAAATTCGCACGTTTAAGGGGAGAAAAAGCCATTTAAAATTTTGGTGTTTTTTTTCCAATTTCAAACTTCATAGAAAAAAGTGTATTTGTAAATAATATTACAAATTTGTACTTGTCGTAAAGAATAGACTGGCAGCTACAAAATGAGCTCAAAATTACGACAATCGGATAGAAATTGTGGGCACAGTGAACGGTCAAGGCTAGAGATCTACCAAGCCTTAAAATTAAATCGTAAAAACGCCGAATTCGCACGTTTAAGGGGAGAAAAAGCCATTTAAAGTTTTGGTGTTTTTTTTCCTATTTCAAACTTCATAAAAAATAGTTTATTTGTAAATAATATTACAAATTTGTACTTGTCGTAAAGAATAGACTGGCAACTACAAAATGAGACCAAAATTTTGACAATCGGATAAAAATTGTGGGCACAGTGAACGGTCAAAGCTAGAGATCTACTAATCCTTAAAATTAAATCGTGAAAACGCCGAATTCACATGTTTAAGGGGAGAAAAAGCCATTTAAAGTTTTGGTGTTTTTTTTCCTATTTCAAACTTCATAAAAAATAGTGTATTTGTAAATAATATTACAAATTTGTACTTGTCGTAAAGAATAGACTGGCAGCTACAAAATGAGACCAAAATTTTGACATTCGGATAGAAATTGTGGGCACAGTGAACGGTCAAAGCTAGAGATCTACCAAGCCTTAAAATTAAATCGTAAAAACGCCGAATTCGCACGTTTAAGGGGAGAAAAAGCCCGTTAAAGTTTTGGTGTTTTTTTTTCCTATTTCAACCTTCATAAAAAATAGTGTATTTGTAAATAATATTACAAATTTCTACACGTCGTAAAGAATAGACTGGCAGCTACAAAATGAGACCAAAATTTTGTTAATCGGATAGAAATTGTGGGCACAGTGAACGGTCAAGGCTAGAGATCTACCAAGCTTTAAAATTAAATCGTAAAAACGCCGAATTCGCACGTTTAAGGGGAGAAAAAGCCATTTAAAGTTTTGGTGTTTTTTTCCTATTTCAACCTTCATAAAAAATAGTGTATTTGTAAATAATATTACAAATTTGCACTTGTCGTAAAGAATAGACTGGCAGCTACAAAATGAGCTCAAAATTTTGACAATCGGATAGAAATTGTGGGCACAGTGAACGGTCAAAGCTAGAGATCTACCAAGCCATAAAATTAAATCGTTAAAAACGCCGAATTCGCACGTTTAAGGGGAGAAAAAGCCATTTAAAGTTTTGGTGTTTTTTTTTCCTATTTCAACCTTCATAAAAAATAGTGTATTTGTAAATAATATTACAAATTTGTACTTGTCGTATAGAATTGACTGGCAGCTACAAAATGAGACCAAAATTTTGACAATCGGATAGAAATTGTGGGCACAGTGAACGGTCAAAGCTAGAGATCTACCAAGCCTTAAAATTAAATCGTAAAAACGCCGAATTCGCACGTTTAAGGGGAGAAAAAGCCATTTAAAATTTTGGTGGTTTTTTTCCTATTTCAACCTTCATAAAAAATAGTGTATTTGTAAATAATATTACAAATTTGTACTTGTCGTAAAGAATAGACTGGCAGCTACAAAATGAGACCAAAATTTTGACAATCGGATAGAAATTGTGGGCACAGTGAACGGTCAAAGCTAGAGATCTACCAAGCCTTAAAATTAAATCGTAAAAACGCCGAATTCGCACGTTTAAGGGGAGAAAAAGCCATTTAAAGTTTTGGTGTTTTTTTTCCTAATTCAACCTTCAAAAGAAATAGTGTATTTGTAAATAATATTACAAATTTGTACTTGTCGTAAAGAATAGACTGGCAGCTACAAAATGAGACCAAAATTTTGACAATCGGATAAAAATTGTGGGCACAGTGGACGGTCAAAGCTAGAGATCTACTAATCCTTAAAATTAAATCGTAAAAACGCCGAATTCGCACGTTTAAGGGGAGAAAAAGCCATTTAAAGTTTTGGTGTTTTTTTTCCTATTTCAAACTTCATAAAAAATAGTGTATTTGTAAATAATATTACAAATTTGTACTTGTCGTAAAGAATAGACTGGCAGCTACAAAATGAGCTCAAAATTTTGACAATCGGATAGAAATTGTGGGCACAGTGAACGGTCAAAGCTAGAGATCTACCAAGCCTTAAAATTAAATCGTAAAAACGCCGAATTCGCACGTTTAAGGGGAGAAAAAGCCATTTAAAGTTTTGGTGTTTTTTTTCCTATTTCAACCTTCATAAAAAATAGTGTATTTGTAAATAATATTACAAATTTGCACTTGTCGTAAAGAATAGACTGGCAGCTACAAAATGAGACCAAAATTTTGACAATCGGATAGAAATTGTGGGCACAGTGAACGGTCAAAGCTAGAGACCTACCAAGCCATAAAATTAAATCGTAAAAACGCCAAATTCGCACGTTTAAGGGGAGAAAAAGCCATTTAAAATTTTGGTGTTTTTTTTCCTATTTCAAACTTCATAAAAAATAGTGTATTTGTAAGTAATATTACAAATTTGTACTTGTCGTAAAGAATAGACTGGCAGCTACAAAATGAGACCAAAATTTTGACAATCGGATAGAAATTGTGGGCACAGTGAACGGTCAAAGCTAGAGATCTACCAAGCCTTAAAATTAAATCGTAAAAACGCCGGATTCGCACGTTTAAGGGGAGAAAAAGCCATTTAAAGTTTTGGTGTTTTATTTTCCTATTTCAACCTTCATAAAAAATAGTTTTTTTGTAGATAATATTACAAATTTCTACACGTCGTGAAGAATAGACTGGCAGCTACAAAATGAGACCAAAATTTTGACAATCGGATAGAAATTGTGGGCACAGTGAACGGTCAAAGCTAGAGATCTACCAAGCCTTAAAATTAAATCGTAAAAACGCCGAATTCGCACGTTTAAGGGGAGAAAAAGCCATTTAAAGTTTTGGTGTTTTTTTTCCTATTTCAACCTTCTTAAAAAATAGTTTATTTGTAAATAATATTACAAATTTGCACTTGTCGTAAAGAATAGACTGGCAGCTACAAAATGAGACCAAAATTTTGACAATCGGATAGAAATTGTGGGCACAGTGAACGGTCAAAGCTAGAGATCTACCAAGCCTTAAAATTAAATCGTAAAAACGCCGAATTCGCACGTTTAAGGGGAAAAAAGCCATTTAAAGTTTTGGTGTTTTTTTTCCTATTTCAAACTTCATAAAAAATAGTGTATTTGTAAATAATATTACAAATTTGTACTTGTCGTAAAGAATAGACTGGCAGCTACAAAATGAGACCAACATTTTGACAATCGGATAGAAATTGTGGGCACAGTGAACGGTCAAAGCTAGAGATCTACCAAGCCTTAAAATTAAATCGTAAAAACGCCGAATTCGCACGTTTAAGGGGAGAAAAAGCCATTTAAAGTTTTAGTGTTTTTTTTCCTATTTCAACCTTCATGAAAAATAGTGTACTTGTAAATAATATTACAAATTTGTACTTGTCGTAAAGAATAGACTGGCAGCTACAAAATGAAACCAAAATTTTGACAATCGGATAGAAATTGTGGGCACAGTGAACGGTCAAAGCTAGAGATCTACCAAGCCTTAAAATTAAATCGTAAAAACGCCGAATTCGCACGTTTAAGGGGAGAAAAAGCCATTTAAAGTTTTGGTGTTTTTTTTCCTATTTCAACCTTCATAAAAAATAGTGTATTTGTAAATAATATTACAAATTTGTACTTGTCGTAAAGAATAGACTGGCAGCTACAAAATGAGACCAAAATTTTGACAATCGGATAGAAATTGTGGGCACAGTGAACGGTCAAATCTAGAGATCTACCAAGCCTTAAAATTAAATCGTAAAAACGCCGAATTCGCACGTTTAAGGGGAGAAAAAGCCATTTGAACTTTTGGTGTTTTTTTTCCTATTTCAACCTTCATAAAAAATAGTGTATTTGTAAATAATATTACAAATTTGTACTTGTCGTAAAGAATAGACTGGCAGCTACAAAATGAGACCAAAATTTTGACAATCGGATAGAAATTGTGGGCACAGTGAACGGTCAAATCTAGAGATCTACCAAGCCTTAAAATTAAATCGTAAAAACGCCGAATTCGCACGTTTAAGGGGAGAAAAAGCCATTTGAAGTTTTGGTGTTTTTTTTTCCTATTTCAACCTTCATAAAAAATAGTGTATTTGTAAATAATATTACACATTTGTACTTGTCGTAAAGAATAGACTGGCAGCTACAAAATGAGACCAAAATTTTGACAATCGGATAGAAATTGTGGGCACAGTGAACGGTCAAAGCTAGAGATCTACCAAGCCTTAAAATTAAATCGTAAAAACGCCGAATTCGCACGTTTAAGGGGAGAAAAAGCCATTTAAAGTTTTGGTGTTTTTTTTTCCTATTTCAACCTTCATAAAAAATAGTGTATTTGTAAATAATATTACAAATTTGCACTTGTCGTAAAGAATAGACTGGCAGCTACAAAATGAGCTCAAAATTTTGACAATCGGATAGAAATTGTGGGCACAGTGAACGGTCAAAGCTAGAGATCTACCAAACCTTAAAATTAAATCGTAAAAACGCCGAATTCGCACGTTTAAGGGGAGAAAAAGCCATTTAAAGTTTTGGTGTTTTTTTTCCTATTTCAACCTTCATAAAAAATAGTGTATTTGTAAATAATATTACAAATTTGTACTTGTCGTAAAGAATAGACTGGCAGCTACAAAATGAGACCAAAATTTTGACAATCGGATAGAAATTGTGGGCACAGTGAACGGTCAAAGCTAGAGATCTACCAAGCCTTAAAATTAAATCGTAAAAACGCCGAATTCGCACGTTTAAGGGGAGAAAAAGCCATTTAAAGTTTTGGAGTTTTTTTCCTATTTCAACCTTTATAAAAAATAGTGTATTTGTAAATAATATTACAAATTTGTACTTGTCGTAAAGAATAGACTGGCAGCTACAAAATGAGACCAAAATTTTGACAATCGGATAGAAATTGTGGGCACTTTGAACGGTCAAAGCTAGAGATCTACCAAGCCTTAAAATTAAATCGTAAAAACGCCGAATTCGCACGTTTAAGGGGAGAAAAAGCCATTTAAAGTTTTGGTGTTTTTTTTCCTATTTCAACCTTCATAAAAAATAGTGTATTTGTAAATAATATTACAAATTTGTACTTGTCGTAAAGAATAGACTGGCAGCTACAAAATGAGCTCAAAATTTTGACAATCGGATAGAAATTGTGGGCACAGTGAACGGTCAAAGCTAGAGATCTACCAAGCCTTAAAATTAAATCGTAAAAACGCCGAATTCGCACGTTTAAGGGGAGAAAAAGCCATTTAAAAATTTTGGTGTTTTTTTTCCTATATCAACCTTCATAAAAAATAGTGTATTTGTAAATAATATTACAAATTTGTACTTGTCGTAAAGAATAGACTGGCAGCTACAAAATGAGACCAAAATATTGACAATCGGATAGAAATTGTGGGCAGAGTGAACGGTCAAAGCTAGAGATCTACCAAGCCTTAAAATTAAATCGTAAAAACGCCGAATTCGCACGTTTAAGGGGAGAAAAAGCCATTTAAAGTTTTGGTGTTTTTTTCCTATTTCAACCTTCATAAAAAATAGTGTATTTGTAAATAATATTACAAATTTGTACTTGTCGTAAAGAATAGACTGGCAGCTACAAAATGAGCTCAAAATTTTGACAATCGGATAGAAATTGTGGGCACAGTGAACGGTCAAAGCTAGAGATCTACCAAGCCTTAAAATTAAATCGTAAAAACGCCGAATTCGCACGTTTAAGGGGAGAAAAAGCCATTTAAAGCTTTGGTGTTTTTTTTTCCTATTTCAACCTTCATTAAAAAATAGTGTATTTGTAAATAATATTAAAAATTTGTACTTGTCGTAAAGAATAGACTGGCAGCTACAAAATGAGACCAAAATTTTGACAATCGGATAGAAATTGTGGGCACAGTGAACGGTCAAAGCTAGAGATCTACCAAGCCTTAAAATTAAATCGTAAAAACGCCGAATTCACACATTTAAGGGGAGAAAAAGCCATTTAAAGTTTTGGTGTTTTTTTTCCTATTTCAAACTTCATAAAAAATAGTGTATTTGTAAATAATATTACAAATTTGTACTTGTCGTAAAGAACAGACTGGCAGCTACAAAATGAGGCCAAAATTTTGACAGTCGGATAGAAATTGTGGGCACAGTGAACGGTCAAAGCTAGAGATCTACCAAGCCTTAAAATTAAATCGTAAAAACGCCGAATTCGCACGTTTCAGGGGAGAAAAGCCATTTAAAGTTTTGGTGTTTTTTTTCCTATTTCAAACTTCAAAAAAAAAAGTGTATTTGTAAATAATATTACAAATTTGTACTTGTCGTAAAGAATAGACTGGCAGCTACAAAATGAGACCAAAATTTTGACAATCGGATAGAAATTGTGGGCACAGTGAACGGTCAAAGCTAGAGATCTACCAAGCCTTAAAATTAAATCGTAAAAACGCCGAATTCGCACGTTTAAGGGGAGAAAAAGCCATTTAAAGTTTTGGTGGTTTTTTTCCTATTTCAACCTTCACAAAAAATAGTGTATTTGTAAATAATATTACAAATTTGTACTTTTCGTAAAGAATAGACTGGCAGCTACAAAATGAGACCAAAATTTTGACAATCGGATAGAAATTGTGGGCACAGTGAACGGTCAAAGCTAGAGATCTACCAAGTCTTAAAATTAAATCGTAAAAACGCCGAATTCGCACGTTTAAGGGGAGAAAAAGCCATTCAAAGTTTTGGTGTTTTTTTTCCTATTTCAAACTTCATAAAAAATAGTGTTTTTGTAAATAATATTACAAATTTGTACTTGTCGTAAAGAATAGACTGGCAGCTACAAAATGAGCTCAAAATTTTGACAATCGGATAGAAATTGTGGGCACAGTGAACGGTCAAAGCTAGAGATCTACCAAGCCTTAAAATGAAATCGTAAAAACGCCGAATTCGCACGTTTAAGGGGAGAAAAAGCGATTTAAAGTTTTGGTGTTTTTTTTCCTATTTCAACCTTCATAAAAAATAGTGTATTTGTAAATAATATTACAAATTTGTACTTGTCGTAAAGAATAGACTGGCAGCTACAAAATGAGACCAAAATTTTGACAATCGGATAGAAATTGTGGGCACAGTGAACGGTCAAAGCTAGAGATCTACCAAGCCTTAAAATTAAATCGTAAAAACGCCGAATTCGCACGTTTCAGGGGAGAAAAAGCCATCTAAAGTTTTGGTGTTTTTTTTCCTATTTCAACCTTCATAAAAAATAGTGTATTTGTAAATAATATTACAAATTTGTACTTGTCGTAAAGAATAGACTGGCAGCTACAAAATGAGACCAAAATTTTGACAGTCGGATAGAAATTGTGGGCACAGTGAACGGTCAAAGCTAGAGATCTACCAAGCCTTAAAATTAAATCGTAAAAACGCCGAATTCGCACGTTTAAGGGGAGAAAAAGCCATTTAAAGTTTTGGTGTTTTTTTTCCTATTTCAACCTTCATAAAAAATAGTGTATTTGTAAATAATATTACAAATTTGTGCTTGTCGTAAAGAATAGACTGGCAGCTACAAAATGAGACCAAAATTTTGACAATCGGATAGAAATTGTGGGCACAGTGAACGGTCAAAGCTAGAGATCTACCAAGCCTTAAAATTAAATCGTAAAAACGCCGAATTCACACGTTTAAGGGGAAGAAAGCCATTTAAAGTTTTGGTGTTTTTTTTCCTATTTCAACCTTCATAAAAAAAGTGTATTTGTAAATAATATTACAAATTTGTACTTGTCGTAAAGAATAGACTGGCAGCTACAAAATGAGACCAAAATTTTGACAATCGGATAGAAATTGTGGGCACAGTGAACGGTCAAAGCTAGAGATCTACCAAGCCTTAAAATTAAATCGTAAAAACGCCGAATTCGCACGTTTAAGGGGAGAAAAAGCCATTTAAAGTTTTGGTGTTTTTTTTCCTATTTCAACCTTCATAAAAAATAGTGTATTTGTAAATAATATTACAAATTTGTGCTTGTCGTAAAGAATAGACTGGCAGCTACAAAATGAGACCAAAATTTTGACAATCGGATAGAAATTGTGGGCACAGTGAACGGTCAAAGGTAGAGATCTACCAAGCCTTAAAATTAAATCGTAAAAACGCCGAATTCGCACGTTTAAGGGGAGAAAAAGCCATTTAAAGTTTTGGTGTTTTTTTTTCCTATTTCAACCTTCATAAAAAATAGTGTATTTGTAAATAATATTACAAATTTGTACTTGTCGTAAAGAATAGACTGGCAGCTACAAAATGAGACCAAAATTTTGACAATCGGATAGAAATTGTGGGCACAGTGAACGGTCAAAGCTAGAGATCTACCAAGCCTTAAAATTAAATCGTAAAAACGCCGAATTCGCACGTTTAAGGGGAGAAAAAGCCATTTAAAGTTTTGGTGTTTTTTTTCTATTTCAAACTTCATAAAAAATAGTGTATTTGTAAATAATATTACAAATTTGTACTTGTCGTAAAGAATAGACTGGCAGCTACAAAATGAGACCAAAATTTTGACAATCGAATAGAAATTGTGGGCACAGTGAACGGTCAAAGCTAGAGATCTACCAAGCCTTAAAATTAAATCGTAAGAACGCCGAATCCGCACGTTTAAGGGGAGAAAACGCCATTTAAAGTTGTGGTGTTTTTTTTCCTATTTCAACCTTCATGAAAAATAGTGTATTTGTAAATAATATTACAAATTTGTACTTGTCGTAAAGAATAGACTGACAGCTACAAAATGAGACCAAAATTTTGACAATCGGATCGAAATTGTAGGCACAGTGAACGGTCAAAGCTAGAGATCTACCAAGCCTTAAAATTAAATCGTAAAAACGCCGAATCCGCACGTTTAAGGGGAGAAAAAGCCATTTAAAGTTTTGGTGTTTTTTTTCCTATTTCAACCTTCATAAAAAATAGTGTATTTGTAAATAATATTACAAATTTGTACTTGTCGTAAAGAATAGACTGGCAGCTACAAAATGAGACCAAAATTTTGACAATCGGATAGAAATTGTGGGCACAGTGAACGGTCAAAGCTAGAGATCTACCAAGCCTTAAAATTAAATCGTAAAAACGCCGAATTCGCACGTTTAAGGGGAGAAAAAGCCATTTAAAGTTTTGGTGTTTTTTTTCCTATTTCAACCTTCATAAAAAATAGTGTATTTGTAAATAATATTACAAATTTGTACTTGTCGTAAAGAATAGACTGGCAGCTACAAAATGAGACCAAAATTTTGACAATCGGATAGAAATTGTGGGCACAGTAAACGATCAAAGCTAGAGATCTACCAAGCCTTAAAATTAAATCGTAAAAACGCCGAATTCGCACGTTTAAGGGGAGAAAAAGCCATTTAAAGTTTTGATGTTTTTTTTTCTATTTCAACCTTCATAAAAAATAGTGTATTTGTAAATAATATTACAAATTTGTACTTGTCGTAAAGAATAGACTGGCAGCTACAAAATGAGACCGAAATTTTGACAATCGGATAGAAATTGTGGGCACAGTGAACGGTCAAAGCTAGAGATCTACCAAGCCTTAAAATTAAATCGTAAAAACGCCGAATTCGCACGTTTAAGGGGAGAAAAAGCCATTTAAAGTTTTGGTGTTTTTTGTCCTATTACAACCTTCATAAAAAATAGTGTATTTGTAAATAATATTACAAATTTGTACTTGTCGTAAAGAATAGACTGGCAGCTACAAAATGAGACCAAAATTTTGACAATCGGATAGAAATTGTGGGCACAGTGAACGGTCAAAGCTAGAGATCTACCAAGCCTTAAAATTAAATCGTAAAAACGCCGAATCCGCACGTTTAAGGGGAGAAAAAGCCATTTAAAGTTGTGGTGTTTTTTTTCCTATATCAACCTTCATGGAAAATGGTGTATTTGTAAATAATATTACAAATTTATACTTGTCGTAAAGAATAGACTGGCAGCTACAAAATGAGACCAAAATTTTGACAATCGGATAGAAATTGTAGGCACAGTGAACGGTCAAAGCTAGAGATCTACCAAGCCTTAAAATTAAATCGTAAAAACGCCAAATTCGCACGTTTAAGGGGAGAAAAAGCCATTTAAAGTTTTGGTGTTTTTTTTCCTATTTCAACCTTCATAAAAAATAGTGTATTTGTAAATAATATTACAAATTTGTACTTGTCGTAAAGAATAGACTGGCAGCTACAAAATGAGCTCAAAATTTTGACAATCGGATAGAAATTGTGGGCACAGTGAACGGTCAAAGCTAGAGATCTACCAAGCCTTAAAATTAAATCGTAAAAACGCCGAATTCGCACGTTTAAGGGGAGAAAAAGCCATTTAAAGTTTTGGTGTTTTTTGTCCTATTACAACCTTCATAAAAAATAGTGTATTTGTAAATAATATTACAAATTTGTACTTGTCGTAAAGAATAGACTGGCAGCTACAAAATGAGACCAAAATTTTGACAATCGGATAGAAATTGTGGGCACAGTGAACGGTCAAAGCTAGAGATCTACCAAGCCTTAAAATTAAATCGTAAAAACGCCAGATTCGCACGTTAAAGGGGAGAAAAAGCCATTTAAAGTTTTGGTGTTTTTTTTCCTATTTCAACCTTCATAAAAAATAGTGTATTTGTAAATAATATTACAAATTTGTACTTGTCGTAAAGAATAGACTGGCAGCTACAAAATGAGACCAAAATTTTGACAATCGGATAGAAATTGTGGGCACAGTGAACGGTCAAAGCTAGAGATCTACCAAGCCTTAAAATTAAATCGTAAAAACGCCGAATTCGCACGTTTAAGGGGAGAAAAAGCCATTTAAAGTTTTGGTGTTTTTTTCCTATTTCAACCTTCATAAAAAATAGTGTATTTGTAAATAATATTACAAATTTGTACTTGTCGTAAAGAATAGACTGGCAGCTACAAAATGACACCAAAATTTTGACAATCGGATAGAAATTGTGGGCACAGTGAACGGTCAAAGCTAGAGATCTACCAAGCCTTAAAATTAAATCGAAAAAACGCCGAATCCGCACGTTTACGGGGAGAAAAAGCCATTTAAAGTTGTGGTGTTTTTTTTCCTATATCAACCTTCATGAAAAATAGTGTATTTGTAAATAATATTACAAATTTGTACTTGTCGTAAAGAATAGACTGGCAGCTACAAAATGAGACCAAAATTTTGACAATCGGATAGAAATTGTAGGCACAGTGAACGGTCAAAGCTAGAGATCTACCAAGCCTTAAAATTAAATCGTGAAAACGCCGAATTCGCACGTTTAAGGGGAGAAAAAGCCATTTAAAGTTTTGGTGTTTTTTTTCCTATTTCAACATTCATAAAAAAAGGTGTATTTGTAAATAATATTACAAATTTGTACTTGTCGTAAAGAATAGACTGGCAGCTACAATATGAGACCAAAATTTTGACAATCGGATAGAAATTGTGGGCACAGTGAACGGTCAAAGCTAGAGATCTACCAAGCCTTAAAATTAAATCGTAAAAACGCCGAATTCGCACGTTTAAGGGGAGAAAAAGCCATTTAAAGTTTTGGTGTTTTTTTTCCTATTTCAACCTTCATAAAAAATAGTGTATTTGTTAATAATATTACAAATTTGTACTTGTCGTAAAGAATAGACTGGCAGCTACAAAATGAGACCAAAATTTTGACAATCGAATAGAAATTGTGGGCACAGTGAACGGTCAAAGCTAGAGATCTACCAAGCCTTAAAATTAAATCGTAAAAACGCCGAATTCGCACGTTTAAGGGGAGGAAAAGCCATTTAAAGTTTTGGTGTTTTTTTTCCCATTTCAACCTTCATAAAAAATAGTGTATTTGTTAATAATATTACAAATTTGTACTTGTCGTAAAGAATAGACTGGCAGCTACAAAATGAGACCAACATTTTGACAATCGGATAGAAATTGTGGGCACAGTGAACGGTCAAAGCTAGAGATCTTTCAAGCCTTAAAATTAAATCGTAAAAACGCTGAATTCGCACGTTTAAGGGGAGAAAAAGCCATTTAAAGTTTTGGTGTTTTTTTTCCTATTTCAACCTTCATAAAAAATAGTGTATTTGTAAATAATATTACAAATTTGTACTTGTCGTAAAGAATAGACTGGCAGCTACAAAATGAGACCAAAAGTTTGACAATCGGATAGAAATTGTGGGCACAGTGAACGGTCAAAGCTAGAAATATACCAAGCCTTAAAATTACACCTTAAAAACGCCGAATTCGCACGTTTAAGGGGAGAAAAAGCCATTTAAAGTTTTGATGTTTTTTTTCCTATTTCAACCTTCATAAAAAAATAGTGTATTTGTAAATAATATTACAAATTTGTATTTGTCGTAAAGAATAGACTGGCAGCTACGAAATTAGACCAAAATTTTAACAATCGGATAGAAATTGTGGGCACAGTGAACGGTCAAAGCTAGAGATCTACCAAGCCTTAAAATTAAATCGTAAAAACGCCGGATTCGCACGTTTAAGGGGAGAAAAAGCCATTTAGAGTTTTGGTGTTTTTTTTCCTATTTCAACCTTCATAAAAAATAGTGTATTTGTAAATAATATTACAAATTTGTACTTGTCGTAAAGAATAGACTGGCAGCTACAAAATGAGACCAAAATTTTGACAATCGGATAGAAATTGTGGGCACAGTGAACGGTCAAAGCTAGAGATCTACCAAGCCTTAAAATTAAATCGTAAAAACGCCGAATTCGCACGTTTAAGGGGAGAAAAAGCCATTTAAAGTTTTGGTGTTTTTTTTCCCTATTTCAACCTTCATAAAAAATAGTGTATTTGTAAATAATATTACAAATTTGTACTTGTCGTAAAGAATAGACTGGCAGCTACAAAATGAGACCAAAATTTTGACAATCGGATAAAAATTGTGGGCACAGTGAACGGTCAAAGCTAGAGATCTACCAAGCCTTAAAATTAAATCGTAAAAACGCCGAATTCGCACGTTTAAGGGGGAGAAAAAGCCATTTAAAGTTTTGGTGTTTTTTTTCCTATTTCAACCTTCATAAAAAAAAGTGTATTTGTAAATAATATTACAAATTTGTACTTGTCGTAAAGAATAGACTGGCAGCTACAAAATGAGACCAAAATTTTGACAATCGGATAGAAATTGTGGGCACAGTGAACGGTCAAAGCTAGAGATCTACCAAGCCTTAAAATTAAATCGTAAAAACGCCGAATTCGCACGTTTAAGGGGAGAAAAAGCCATTTAAAGTTTTGGTGTTTTTTTTTCCTATTTCAACCTTCATAAAACATAGTGTATTTGTAAATAATATTACAAATTTGCACTTGTCGTAAAGAATAGACTGGCAGCTACAAAATGAGCTCAAAATTTTGACAATCGGATAGAAATTGTGGGCACAGTGAACGGTCAAAGCTAGAGATCTACCAAGCCTTAAAATTAAATTGTAAAAACGCCGAATTCGCACGTTTAAGGGGAGAAAAAGCCATTTAAAGTTTTGGTGTTTTTTTTCCTATTTCAACCTTCATAAAAAATAGTGTATTTGTAAATAATATTACAAATTTGTACTTGTCGTAAAGAATAGACTGGCAGCTACAAAATGAGACCAAAATTTTGACAATTGGATAGAAATTGTGGGCTCAGTGAACGGTCAAAGCTAGAGATCTACCAAGCCTTAAAATTAAATCGTAAAAACGCCGAATTCGCACGTTTAAGGGGAGAAAGAGCCATTTAAAGATTTGGTGTTTTTTTCCTATTTCAACCTTCATAAAAAATAGTGTATTTGTAAATAATATTACAAATTTGTACTTGTCGTAAAGAATAGACTGGCAGCTACAAAATGAGCTCAAAATTTTGACAATCGGATAGCAATTGTGGGCACAGTGAACGGTCAAAGCTAGAGATCTACCAAGCCTTAAAATTAAATCGTAAAAACGCCGAATTCGCACGTTTAAGGGGAGAAAAAGCCATTGAAAGTTTTGGTGTTTTTTTTCCTATTTCAACCTTCATAAAAAATAGTGTATTTGTAAATAATATTCCAAATTTGTACTTGTCGTAAAGAATAGACTGGCAGCTACAAAATGAGACCAAAATTTTGACAATCGGATAGAATTTGTGGGCATAGTGAACGGTCAAAGCTAGAGATCTACCAAGCCTTAAAATTAAATCGTAAAAACGCCGAATTCGCACGTTTAAGGGGAGAAAAAGCCATTTAAAATTTTGGTGTTTTTTTTCCTATTTCAACCTTCATAAAAAATAGTGTATTTGTAAATAATATTACAAATTTGTACTTGTCGTAAAGAATAGACTGGCAGCTACAAAATGAGACCAAAATTTTGACAATCGGATAGAAATTGTGGGCACAGTGAACGGTCAAAGCTAGAGATGTACCAAGCCTTAAAATTAAATCGTAAAAACGCCGAATTCGCACGTTTAAGGGGAGAAAAAGCCATTTAAAGTTTTGGTGTTTTTTTTCCTATTTCAAACTTCATAAAAAATAGTGTATTTGTAAATAATATTACAAATTTGTACTTGTCGTAAAGAATAGACTGGCAGCTACAAAATGAGACCAAAATTTTGAAAATCGGATAGAAAATGTGGGCACAGTGAACGGTCAAAGCTAGAGATGTACCAAGCCGTAAAATTAAATCGTAAAAACGCCGAATTCGCACGTTTAAGCGGAGAAAAAGCCATTTAACGTTTTGGTGTTTTTTTCCTATTTCAACCTTCATAAAAAAAAGTGTATTTGTAAATAATATTACAAATTTGTACTTGTCGTAAAGAATAGACTGGCAGCTACAAAATGAGACCAAAATTTTGACAATCGGATAGAAATTGTGGGCACAGTGAACGGTCAAAGCTAGAGATCTACCAAGCCTTAAAATTAAATCGTAAAAACGCCGAATTCGCACGTTTAAGGGGAGAAAAAGCCATTTAAAGTTTTGGTGTTTTTTTTTCCTATTTCAACCTTCATAAAACATAGTGTATTTGTAAATAATATTACAAATTTGCACTTGTCGTAAAGAATAGACTGGCAGCTACAAAATGAGCTCAAAATTTTGACAATCGGATAGAAATTGTGGGCACAGTGAACGGTCAAAGCTAGAGATCTACCAAGCCTTAAAATTAAATTGTAAAAACGCCGAATTCGCACGTTTAAGGGGAGAAAAAGCCATTTAAAGTTTTGGTGTTTTTTTTCCTATTTCAACCTTCATAAAAAATAGTGTATTTGTAAATAATATTACAAATTTGTACTTGTCGTAAAGAATAGACTGGCAGCTACAAAATGAGACCAAAATTTTGACAATTGGATAGAAATTGTGGGCTCAGTGAACGGTCAAAGCTAGAGATCTACCAAGCCTTAAAATTAAATCGTAAAAACGCCGAATTCGCACGTTTAAGGGGAGAAAGAGCCATTTAAAGATTTGGTGTTTTTTTCCTATTTCAACCTTCATAAAAAATAGTGTATTTGTAAATAATATTACAAATTTGTACTTGTCGTAAAGAATAGACTGGCAGCTACAAAATGAGCTCAAAATTTTGACAATCGGATAGAAATTGTGGGCACAGTGAACGGTCAAAGCTAGAGATCTACCAAGCCTTAAAATTAAATCGTAAAAACGCCGAATTCGCACGTTTAAGGGGAGAAAAAGCCATTGAAAGTTTTGGTGTTTTTTTTCCTATTTCAACCTTCATAAAAAATAGTGTATTTGTAAATAATATTCCAAATTTGTACTTGTCGTAAAGAATAGACTGGCAGCTACAAAATGAGACCAAAATTTTGACAATCGGATAGAATTTGTGGGCATAGTGAACGGTCAAAGCTAGAGATCTACAAAGCCTTAAAATTAAATCGTAAAAACGCCGAATTCGCACGTTTAAGGGGAGAAAAAGCCATTTAAAATTTTGGTGTTTTTTTTCCTATTTCAACCTTCATAAAAAATAGTGTATTTGTAAATAATATTACAAATTTGTACTTGTCGTAAAGAATAGACTGGCAGCTACAAAATGAGACCAAAATTTTGACAATCGGATAGAAATTGTGGGCACAGTGAACGGTCAAAGCTAGAGATGTACCAAGCCTTAAAATTAAATCGTAAAAACGCCGAATTCGCACGTTTAAGGGGAGAAAAAGCCATTTAAAGTTTTGGTGTTTTTTTTCCTATTTCAAACTTCATAAAAAATAGTGTATTTGTAAATAATATTACAAATTTGTACTTGTCGTAAAGAATAGACTGGCAGCTACAAAATGAGACCAAAATTTTGAAAATCGGATAGAAAATGTGGGCACAGTGAACGGTCAAAGCTAGAGATGTACCAAGCCGTAAAATTAAATCGTAAAAACGCCGAATTCGCACGTTTAAGCGGAGAAAAAGCCATTTAACGTTTTGGTGTTTTTTTCCTATTTCAAACTTCATAAAAAATAGTGTATTTGTAAATAATATTACAAATTTGTACTTGTCGTAAAGAATAGACTGGCAGCTACAAAATGAGACCAAAATTTTGAAAATCGGATAGAAAATGTGGGCACAGTGAACGGTCAAAGCTAGAGATCTACCAAGCCTTAAAATTAAATCGTAAAAACGCCGAATTCGCACGTTTAAGGGGAGAAAAAGCCATTTAAAGTTTTGGTGTTTTTTTTCCTATTTCAAACTTCATAAAAAATAGTGTATTTGTAAATAATATTACAAATTTGTATTTGTCGTAAAGAATAGACTGGCAGCTACAAAATGAGACCAAAATTTTGACAATCGGATAGAAATTGTGGGCACAGTGAACGGTCAAAGCTAGAGATCTACCAGGCCTTAAAATTAAATCGTAAAAACGCCGAATTCGCACGTTTAAGAGGAGATAAAGCCATTTAAAGTTTTTGTGTTGTTTTTCCTATTTGAACCTTCATAAAAAATAGTTTATTTGTAAATAATATTACAAATTTGTACTTGTCGTAAAGAATAGACTGGCAGCTACAAAATGAGACCAAAATTTTGACAATCGGATAGAAATTGTGGGCACAGTGAACGGTCAAAGCTAGAGATCTACCAAGCCTTAAAATTAAATCGTAAAAACGCCGAATTCGCACGTTTAAGGGAAGAAAAAGCCATTTAAAGTTTTGGTGTTTTTTTCCTATTTCAACCTTCATGGAAAATAGTGTCTTTGTAAATAATATTACAAATTTGTATTTGTCGTAAAGAAAAGACTGGCAGCTACAAAATGAGCTCAAAATTTTGACAATCGGATAGAAATTGTGGGCACAGTGAACGGTCAAAGCTAGAGATCTACCAAGCCTTAAAATTAAATCGTAAAAACGCCGAATTCACACGTTTAAGGGGAGAAAAAGCCAATTAAAGTTTTGGTGTTTTTTTTCCTATTTCAACCTTCATAAAAAATAGTGTATTTGTAAATAATATTACAAATTTGTACTTGTCGTAAAGAAAAGACTAGCAGCTACAAAATGAGACCAAAATTTTGACAATCGGATAGAAATTGTGGGCACAGTGAACGGTCAAAGCTAGAGATCTACCAAGCCTTAAAATTAAATCGTAAAAACGCCGAATTCGCACGTTTAAGGGGAGAAAAAGCCATTTAAAGTTTTGGTGTTTTTTTTTCCTATTTCAACCTTCATAAAAAATAGTGTATTTGTAAATAATATTACAAATTTGTACTTGTCGTAAAGAATAGACTGGCAGCTACAAAATGAGACCAAAATTTTGACAATCGGATAGAAATTGTGGGCACAGTGAACGGTCAAAGCTAGAGATCTACCAAGCCTTAAAATTAAATCGTAAAAACGCCGAATTCGCACGTTTAAGGGGAGAAAAAACCATTTAAAGTTTTGAGGTATTTTTTTTCCTATTTCAAACTTCATAAAAAATAGTGTATTTGTAAATAATATTACAAATTTGTACTTGTCGTAAAGAATAGACTGGCAGCTACAAAATGAGACCAAAAGTTTGACAATCGGATAGAAATTGTGGGCACAGTGAACGGTCAAAGCTATAGATCTACCAAGCCTTAAAATAAATCGTAAAAACGCCGAATTCGCACGTTTAAGGGGAGAAAAAGCCATTTAAAGTTTTGGTGTTTTTTTTTCCTATTTCAACCTTCATAAAAAATAGTGTATTTGTAAATAATATTACAAATTTGTACTTGTCGTAAAGAATAGACTGGCAGCTACAAAATGAGACCAAAATTTTGACAATCGGATAGAAATTATGGGCACAGTGAACGGTCAAAGCTAGAGATGTACCAAGTCTTAAAATTAAATCGTAAAAACGCCGAATTCGCACGTTTAAGGGGAGAAAAAGCCATTTAAAGTTTTGGTGTTTTTTTTCCTATTTCAACCTTCATAAAAAATAGTTTTTTTGTAAATAATATTACAAATTTGTACTTTTCGTAAAGAATAGACTGGCAGCTACAAAATGAGCTCAAAATTTTGACAATCGGATAGAAATTGTGGGCACAGTGAACGGTCAAAGCTAGAGATCTACCAAGCCTTAAAATTAAATCGTAAAAACGCCGGATTCGTACGTTTAAGGGGAGAAAAAGCCATTTAAAGTTTTGGTGTTTTTTTTCTATATCAACCTTCATAAAAAATAGTGTATTTGTAAATAATATTACATTTGTAAATAATATTACAAGTTTGTACTTGTCGTAAAAAATAGACTGGCAGCTACAAAATGAGACCAAAATTTTGACAATCGGATAGAAATTGTGGGCACAGTGAACGGTCAAAGCTAGAGATCTACCAAGCCTTAAAATTAAATCGTACAAACGCCGAATTCGCACGTTTAAGGGGAGAAAAAGCCATATAAAGTTTTGGTGTTTTTTTTCCTATTTCAACCTTCATAAAAAATAGTGTATTTGTAAATAATATTACAAATTTGTACTTGTCGTAAAGAATAGACTGGCAGCTGCAAAATGAGACCAAAATTTTGACAATCGGATAGAAATTGTGGGCACAGTGAACGGTCAAAGCTAGAGATCTACCAAGCCTTAAAATTAAATCGTAAAAACGCCGAATTCGCACGTTTAAGGGGAGAAAAAGCCATTTAAAGTTTTGGTGTTTTTTGTCCTATTTCAACCTTCATAAAAAATAGTGTATTTGTAAATAATATTACAAATTTGTACTTGTCGTAAAGAATAGACTGGCAGCTACAAAATGAGACCAAAATTTTGACAATCGGATAGAAATTGTGGGCACAGTGAACGGTCAAAGCTAGAGATCTACCAAACCTTAAAATTAAATCGTAAAAACGCCGAATTCGCACGTTTAAGGGGAGAAAAAGCCATTTAAAGTTTTGGTGTTTTTTTTTTCCTATTTCAACCTTCATAAAAAATAGTGTGTTTGTAAATAATATTACAAATTTGTACTTGCCGTAAAGAATAGACTGGCAGCTACAAAATGAGACCAAAATTTTGACAATCGGATAGAAATTGTGGGCACAGTGAACGGTCAAAGCTAGAGATCTACCAAGCCTTAAAATTAAATCGTAAAAACGCCGAATTTGCACGTTGAAGGGGAGAAAAAGCCATTTAAAGTGTTGGTGTTTTTTTTCCTATTTCAACCTTCATAAAAAATAGTGTATTTGCAAATAATATTACAAATTTGTACTTGTCGTAAAGAATAGACTGGCAGCTATTAAATGAGACCTAAATTTTGACAATCGGATAGAAATTGTGGGCACAGTGAACGGTCAAAGCTAGAGATCTACCAAGCCTTAAAATTAAATCGTAAAAACGCCGAATTCGCACGTTTAAGGGGAGAAAAAGCCATTTAAAATTTTGGTGTTTTTTGGCTATTTCAACCTTCATAAAAAATAGTGTATTTGTAAATAATATTACAAATTTGTACTTGTCGTAAAGAATAGACTGGCAGCTACAAAAATAGACCAAAATTTTGACAATCGGATAGAAATTGTGGGCACAGTGCACGGTCAAAGCTAGAGATCTACCAAGCCTTAAAATTAAATCGTAAAAACGCCGAATTTGCACGTTGAAGGGGAGAAAACCATTTAAAGTTTTGGTGTTTTTTTTCCTATTTCAACCTTCATAAAAAATAGTGTATTTGCAAATAATATTACAAATTTGTACTTGTCGTAAAGAATAGACTGGCAGCTACAAAATGAGCTCAAAATTTTGACAATCGGATAGAAATTGTGGGCACAGTGAACGGTCAAAGCTAGAGATCTACCAAGCCTTAAAATTAAATCGTAAAAGCGCCGAATTCGCACGTTTAAGGGGAGAAAAAGCCATTTAAAGTTTTGGTGTTTTTTTCCTATTCCAACTTTCATAAAAAAAAGTGTATTTGTAAATAATATTACCAATTTGTACTTGTCGTAAAGAATAGACTGGCAGCTACAAAATGAGACCAAAATTTTAAAAATCGGATAGAAATTGTGGGCACAGTGCACGGTCAAAGCTAGGGATCTACCAAGCCTTAAAATTAAATCGTAAAAACGCCGAATTCGCACGTATAACGGGAGAAAAGGCCATCTAAAGTTTTGGTGTTTTTTTTCCTATTCCAACCTTCATAAAAAATAGTGTATTTGTAAATAATATTACAAATTTGTACTTGTCGTAAAGAATAGACTGGCAGCTACGAAATGAGACCAAAATTTTGACAATCGGATAGAAATTGTGGGCACAGTGAACGGTCAAAGCTAGAGATCTACCAAGCCTTAAAATTAAATCGTAAAAACGCCGAATTCGCACGTTTAAGGGGAGAAAAAGCCATTTAAAGTTTTGGTGTTTTTTTTCCTATATCAACCTTCATGAAAATAGTGTATTTGTAAATAATATTACAAATTTGTACTCGTCGTAAAGAATCGACTGGCAACTACAAAAATGGACCAAATTTTGACAATCGGATAGAAATTGTGAGCACAGTGAACGGTCAAAGCTAGAGATCTACCAAGCCTTAAAATTAAATCGTAAAAGCGCCGAATTCGCACGTTTAAGGGGAGAAAAAGCCATTTAAAGTTTTGGTGTTTTTTTCCTATTTCAACCTTCATAAAAAATAGTGTATTTGTAAATAATATTACAAATTTGTACTTGTCGTAAAGAATAGACTGGCAGCTACAAAATGAGACCGAAATTTTGAAAATTGGATAGAAATTGTGGGCACAGTAAACGGTCAAAGCTAGAGATCTACCAAGCCTTAAAATTAAATCGTAAAAACGCCGAATTCGCACGTTTAAGGGGAGAAAAAGCCATTTAAAGATTTGGTGTTTTTTTTCCTATTTCAACCTTCATTAAAAATAGTGTATTTGTAAATAATATTACAAATTTGTACTCGTCGTAAAGAATAGACTGGCAGCTACAAAAATAGACCAAAATTTTGACAATCGGATAGAAATTGTGGGCACAGTGCACAGTCAAAGCTAGAGATCTACCAAGCCTTAAAATTAAATCGTAAAAACGCCGAATTCGCCCGTTTAAAGGGAGCATAACCCATTTAAAGTTTTGGTGTTTTTTTTCTATATCAGCCTTCATAAAAAATATTGTATTTGTAAATAATATTACAAATTTGTACTTGTCGTAAAGGATAGACTGGCAGCTACAAAAAGAGACCACAATTTGACAATCGGATAGAAATTGTGGGCACACTGAACGTACAAAGCTAGAGATCTACCAAGCCTTAAAATTAAATCGTAAAAACGCCGAATTCGCACGTTTAAGGGGAGAAAAAGCCATTTAAAGATTTGGTGTTTTTTTTCCTATTTCAACCTTCATTAAAAATAGTGTATTTGTAAATAATATTACAAATTTGTACTTGTCGTAAAGAATAGACTGGCAGCTACAAAAATAGACCAAAATTTTGACAATCGGATAGAAATTGTGGGCACAGTGCACAGTCAAAGCTAGAGATCTACCAAGCCTTAAAATTAAATCGTAAAAACGCCGAATTCGCCCGTTTAAAGGGAGCATAACCCATTTAAAGTTTTGGTGTTTTTTTTTCTATATCAGCCTTCATAAAAAATATTGTATTTGTAAATAATATTACAAATTTGTACTTGTCGTAAAGGATAGACTGGCAGCTACAAAAAGAGACCACAATTTGACAATCGGATAGAAATTGTGGGCACACTGAACGTACAAAGCTAGAGATCTACCAAGCCTTAAAATTAAATCGTAAAAACGCCGAATTTGCACGTTTAAGGGGAGAAAAAGCCATTTAAAGATTTGGTGTTTTTTTTCCTATTTCAACCTTCATTAAAAATAGTGTATTTGTAAATAATATTACAAATTTGTACTTGTCGTAAAGAATAGACTGGCAGCTACAAAATGAGACCAACATTTTGACAATCGGATAGAAATTGTGGGCACAGTGAACGGTCAAAGCTAGAGATCTACCAAGCCTTAAAATAAATCGTAAAAACGCCGAATTCGCACGTTTAAGGGGAGAAAAAGCCATTTAAAGTTTTGGTGTTTTTTTTCCTATTTCAACCTTCATAAAAAAAAGTGTATTTGTAAATAATATTACAAATTTGTACTTGTCGTAAAGAATAGACTGGCAGCTACAAAATGAGACCAAAATTTTGACAATCGGATAGAAATTGTGGGCACAGTGAACGGTCAAAGCTAGAGATCTACCAAGCCTTAAAATTAAATCGTAAAAACGCCGAATTCGCACGTTTAAGGGGGAAAAAAGCCATTTAAAGTTTTTGTGTTTTTTTTCCTATTTCAACCTTCATAAAAAATAGTGTATTTGTAAATAATATTACAAATTTGTAGTTGTAAAGAATAGACTGGCAGCTACAAAATGAGACCAAAATTTTGACAATCGGATAGAAATTGTGGGCACAGTGAACGGTCAACGCTAGAGATCTACCAAGCCTTAAAATTAAATCGTAAAAACGCCGAATTCGCACGTTTAAGGGGAGAATAAGGCATTTAAAGTTTAGGTGTTTTTTGTCCTATTTCAACCTTCATAAAAAATAGTGTATTTGTAAATCATATTACAAATTTGTATTTGTCGTAAAGAATAGACTGGAAGCTACAAAATGAGACCAAAATTTTGACAATCGGATAGAAATTGTGGGCACAGTGAACGGTCAAAGCTAGAGATCTACCAAGCCTTAAAACTAAATCGTAAAAGCGCCGAATTCGCACGTTTAAGGGGAGAAAAAGCCATTTAAAGTTTTGGTGTTTTTTGGCTATTTCAACCTTCATAAAAAATAGTGTATTTGTAAATAATATTACAAATTTGTACTTGTCGTAAGGAATAGACTGGCAGCTACAAAAAGAGACCACGATTTGACAATCGGATAGAAATTGTGGGCACAGTGAACGGTCAAAGCTAGAGATCTACCAAGCCTTAAAATTAAATCGTAAAAACGCCGAATTCGCACGTTTAAGGGGAGAAAAAGCCATTTAAAGATTTGGTGTTTTTTTCCTATTTCAACCTTCATGAAAAATAGTGTATTTGTAAATAATATTACAAATTTGTACTTGTCGTAAAGAATAGACTGGCAGCTACAAAATGAGACCAAATTTTGACAATCGGATAGAAATTGTGGGTACAGTGAACGATCAAAGCTAGAGATCTGCCAAGCCTTGGATTAAATCATAAAAACGCCGAATTCGCACGTTTAAGGGGAGAAAAAGCCATTTAAAGTTTTGGAGTTTTTTTCTCATTTCAACCTTCATAAAAAATATTGTATTTGTAAATAATATTACAAATTTGTACTTGTCGTAAAGAATAGACTGGCAGCTACAAAATGAGACCAAAATTTTGACAATCGGATAGAAATTGTGGGCACAGTGAACGGTCAAAGCTAGAGATCTACCAAGCCTTAAAATTAAATCGTAAAAGCGCCGAATTCGCACGTTTAAGGGGAGAAAAAGCCATTCAAAGTTTTGGTGTTTTTTCCCTATTCCAACTTTCATAAAAAAAAAATGTATTTGTAAATAATATTACAAATTTGTACTTGTCGTAAAGAAAAGACTGGCAGCTACAAAATGAGACCCAAAATTTTAACAATCGGATAGAAATTGTGGGCACAGTGCACGGTCAAAGCTAGAGATCTACCAAGCCTTAAAATTAAATCGTAAAAACGCCCAATTTGCACCTATAACGGGAGAAAAGGCCATTTAAAGTTTTGGTGTTTTTTTTCCTATTTCAACCTTCATAAAAAATAGTGTATTTGTAAATAATATTACAAATTTGTACTCGTCGTAAAGAATAGACTGGCAGCTACAAAATGAGACCAAAATTTTGACAATCGGATAGAAATTGTGGGCACAGTGAACGGCCAAAGCTAGAGATCTACCAAGCCTTAAAATTAAATCGTAAAAACGCCGAATTCGCACGTTTAAGGGGAGAAAAAGCCATTTAAAGTTTTGTGTTTTTTTTCTTATATCAACCTTCATGAAAAATAGTGTATTTGTAAATAATATTACAAATTTGTACTTGTCGTAAAGAGTAGACTGGCAGCTACAAAAATGGACCAAATTTTGACAATTGGATAGAAATTGTGGGCACAGTGAATGGTCAAAGTTAGAGATCTACCAAGCCTTAAAATTAAATCGTAAAAACGCCGAATTCGCACGTATAACGGGAGAAAAAGCCATTTAAAGTTTTGGTGTTTTTTTCCTATTTCAACCTTCATAAAAAATAGTGTATTTGTAAATAATATTACAAATTTGTACTTGTCGTAAAGAATAGACTGGCAGCTACAAAATGAGACCAAAATTTTGACAATCGGGTAGAAATTGTGGGCACAGTGCACGGTCAAAGCTATAGATCTACCAAGCCTTAAAATTAAATCGTAAAAACGCCGAATTCGCACGTTTAAGGGGAGAAAAAGCCATTTAAAGTTTTGGTGTTGTTTTTCCTATTTCAACCTTCATAAAAAATAGTGTTTTTACAAAAAATATTACAAATTTGTACTTGTCGTAAAGAAAAGACTGGCAGCTACAAAATGAGACCAAAATTTTGACAATCGGATAGAAATTGTGGGCACAGTGCACGGTCAAAGCTAGAGATCTACCAAGCCTTAAAATTAAATCGTAAAAACGCCGAATTCGCACGTATAACGGGAGAAAAAGCCATTTAAAATTTTGGTGTTTTTTTTCCTATATCAACCTTCATGAAAAATAGTGTATTTGTAAATAATATTACAAATTTGTACTTGTCGTAAAGAATAGACTGGCAGCTACAAAATGAGACCAAAATTTTGACAATCGGATAGAAATTGTGGGCACAGTGAACGGTCAAAGCTAGAGATCTACCAAGCCTTAAAATTAAATCGTAAAAACGCCGAATTTGCACGTTTAAGGGGAGAAAAAGCCATTTAACGTTTTGGTGTTTTTTGTCCTATTTCAACCTTCATAAAAAATAGTGTATTTGTAAAACATATTACAAATTTGTATTTGTCGTAAAGAATAGACTGGCAGTTACAAAATGAGACCAAAATTTTGACAATCGGATAGAAATTGTGGGCACAGTGAACGGTCAAAGCTAGAGATCTACCAAGCCTTAAAATTAAATCGTAAAAACGCCAAATTCGCACGTTTAAGGGGAGAAAAAGCCATTTAAAGTTTTGGTGTTTTTTGGCTATTTCAACCTTCATAAAAAATAGTGTATTTGTAAATAATATTACAAATTTGTACTTGTCGTAAAGAATAGACTGGCAGCTACAAAAATAGACCAAAATTTTGACAATCGGATAGAAATTGTGGGCACAGTGCACAGTCAAAGCTAGAGATCTACCAAGCCTTAAAATTAAATCGTAAAAACGCCGAATTCGCTCGTTTAAAGGGAGCATAACCCATTTAAAGTTTTGGTGTTTTTTTTTCTATATCAGCCTTCATAAAAAATATTGTATTTGTAAATAATATTACAAATTTGTACTTGTCGTAAAGGATAGACTGGCAGCTACAAAAAGAGACCACAATTTGACAATCGGATAGAAATTGTGGGCACACTGAACGTACAAAGCTAGAGATCTACCAAGCCTTAAAATTAAATCGTAAAAACGCCGAATTCGCACGTTTAAGGGGGAAAAAGCCATTTAAAGATTTGGTGTTTTTTTCCTATTTCAACCTTCATAAAAAATAGTGTATTTGTAAATAATATTACAAATTTGTACTTGTCGTAAAGAATAGACTGGCAGCTACAAAATGAGACCAACATTTTGACAATCGGATAGAAATTGTGGGCACAGTGCACGGTCAAAGCTAGAGATCTACCAAGCCTTAAAATTAAATCGTAAAAACGCCGAATTCGCACGTATAACGGGAGAAAAGGCCATTTAAAGTTTTGGTGTTTTTTTTCCTATTTCAACCTTCATAAAAAATAGTGTATTTGTAAATAATATTACAAATTTGTACTTGTCGTAAATGATAGACTGGCAGCTACAACATGAGACCAAAATTTTGACAATCGGGTAGAAATTGTGGGCAGAGTGAACGGGCAAAGCTAGAGATCTACCAAGCCTTAAAATTAAATCGTAAAAGCGCCGAATTCGCACGTTTAAGGGGAGAAAAAGCCATTTAAAATTTTGGTGTTTTTTTCCTATTTCAACCTTCATAAAAAAAGTGTATTTGCAAAAAATATTACAAATTTGTACTTGTCGTAAAGAAAAGACTGGCAGCTACAAAATGAGACCAAAATTTTGACAATCGGGTAGAAATTCTGGGCACAGTGAACGGTTAAAGCTATAGATCTACCAAGCCTTAAAATTAAAGCGTAAAAACGCCGAATTCGCACGTTTAAGGGGAGAAAAAGCCATCTAAAGTTTTGGTGTTTTTTTTCCTATTTCAACCTTCATAAAAAATAGTGTATTTGCAAAAAATATTACAAATTTGTACTTGTCGTAAAGAAAAGACTGGCAGCTACAAAATGAGACCAAAATTTTGACAATCGGATAGAAATTGTGGGCACAGTGCACGGTCACAGCTAGAGATCTACCAAGCCTTAAAATTAAATCGTAAAAACGCCGAATTCGCACGTTTAAGGGGAGAAAAAGCCATTAAAGTTTCGGTGTTTTTTTTCCTATTTCAACCTTCATAAAAAATAGTGTATTTGTAAATAATATTACAAATTTGTACTTGTCGTAAAGAATAGACTGGCAGCTACAAAATGAGACCGAAATTTTGAAAATTGGATAGAAATTGTGGGCACAGTGAACGGTCAAAGCTATAGATCTACCAAGCCTTAAAATTAAAGCGTAAAAACGCCGAATTCGCACGTTTAAGGGGAGAAAAAGCCATCTAAAGTTTTGGTGTTTTTTTTCCTATTTCAACCTTCATAAAAAATAGTGTATTTGCAAAAAATATTACAAATTTGTACTTGTCGTAAAGAAAAGACTGGCAGCTACAAAATGAGACCAAAATTTTGACAATCGGATAGAAATTGTGGGCACAGTGTATGGTCAAAGCTAGAGATCTACCAAGCCTTAAAATTAAATCGTAAAAACGCCGAATTCGCACGTATAACGGGAGAAAAGGCCATATAAAGTTTTGGTGTTTTTTTTCCGATATCAACCTTCATGAAAAAAAGGGTGTATTTGTAAATAATATTACAAATTTGTACTTGTCGTAAAGAATAGACTGGCAGCTACAAAATGAGACCAAAATTTTGACAATTGGATAGAAATTGTGGGCACAGTGAACGGTCAAAGCTAGAGATCTACCAAGCCTTAAAATTAAATCGTAAAAACGCCGAATTCGCACGTCTAACGGGAGAAAAGGCCATTTGTCGCTTTGGTGTTTTTTTTTTCCTATTTCAACCTTCATAAAAAATAGTGTATTTGTAAATAATATTACAAATTTGTACTTTTCGTAAAGAATAGACTGGCAGCTACAAAATGAGACCAAAATTTTGACAATCGGATAGAAATTGTGGGCACAGTGAACGGTCAAAGCTAGAGATCTACCAAGCCTTAAAATTAAATCGTAAAAACGCCGAATTCGCACGTTTAAGGGGAGAAAAAGCCATTTAAAGTTTTGGTGTTTTTTTTTCCTATATCAACCTTCATGAAAAATAGTGTATTTGTAAATAATATTACAAATTTGTACTTGTCGTAAAGAATAGACTGGCAGCTACAAAAATGGACCAAATTTTGACAATCGGATAGAAATTGTGAGCACAGTGAACGGTCAAAGCTAGAGATCTACCAAGCCTTAAAATTAAATCGTAAAAGCGCCGAATTCGCACGTTTAAGGGGAGAAAAAGCCATTAAAGTTTCGGTGTTTTTTTTCCTATTTCAACCTTCATAAAAAATAGTGTATTTGTAAATAATATTACAAATTTGTACTTGTCGTAAAGAATAGACTGGCAGCTACAAAATGAGACCGAAATTTTGAAAATTGGATAGAAATTTTGGGCACAGTAAACGGTCAAAGCTAGAGATCTACCAAGCCTTAAAATTAAATCGTAAAAACGCCGAATTCGCACGTTTAAGGGGAGAAAAAGCCATTTAAAGTTTTGGTGTTTTTTTTTCCTATTTCAACCTTCATAAAAAATAATGTATTTGTAAATAAAATTACAAATTTGTACTTGTCGTAAGCAATAGACTGGCAGCTACAAAATGAGCCCAAAATATTGACAATCGGGTAGAAATTCTGGGCACAGTGAACGGTTAAAGCTATAGATCTACCAAGCCTTAAAATTAAATCGTAAAAACGCCGAATTCGCACGTTTAAGGGGAGAAAAAGCCATTTAAAATTTTGGTGTTTTTTTTCCTATTTCAACCTTCATAAAAAAAAGTGTATTTGCAAAAAATATTACAAATTTGTACTTGTCGTAAAGAAAAAAATTGCAGCTACAAAATGAGGCCAAAATTTTGACAATCGGATAGAAATTGTGGGCACAGTGAACGCTTAAAGCTATAGATCTACCAAGCCTTAAAATTAAATCGTAAAAACGCCGAGTTCGCACGTTTAAGGGGAGAAAAAGCCATTTAAAGTTTTGGTGTTGTTTTTCCTATTTCAACCTTCATAAAAAATAGTGTTTTTGCAAAAAATATTACAAATTTGTACTTGTCGTAAAGAAAAGACTGGCAGCTACAAAATGAGACCAAAATTTTGACAATCGGATAGAAATTGTGGGCACAGTGCACGGTCACAGCTAGAGATCTACCAAGCCTTAAAATTAAATCGTAAAAACGCCGAATTTGCACGTATAACGGGAGAAAAAGCCATTTAAAGTTTTGGTGTTTTTTTTTCTATATCAACCTTCATGAAAAATAGTGTATTTGTAAATAATATTACAAATTTGTACTTGTCGTAAAGAATAGACTGGCTGCTACAAAATGAGACCAAAATTTTGACAATCGGATAGAAATTGTGGGCACAGTGAACGGTCAAAGCTAGAGATCTACCAAGCCTTAAAATTAAATCGTAAAAACGCCGAATTCGCACGTTTAAGGGGAGAAAAAGCCATTTAAAGTTTTGGTGTTTTTTTTCCTATATCAACCTTCATGAAAAATAGTGTATTTGTAAATAATATTACAAATTTGTACTTGTCGTAAAGAATAGACTTGCAGCTACAAAAATGGACCAAATTTTGACAATCGGATAGAAATTGTGAGCACAGTGAACGGTCAAAGCTAGAGATCTACCAAGCCTTAAAATTAAATCGTAAAAGCGCCGAATTCGCACGTTTAACGGGAGAAAAAGCCATTTAAAGTTTTGGTGTTTTTTTTCCTATTTCAACCTTCATAAAAAATAGTGTATTTGTAAATAATATTACAAATTTGTACTTGTCGTAAAGAATAGACTGGCAGCTACAAAATGAGACCGAAATTTTGAAAATTGGATAGAAATTGTGGGCACAGAAAACGGTCAAAGCTAGAGATCTACCAAGCCTTAAAATTAAATCGTAAAAACGCCGAATTCGCACGTTTAAGGGGAGAAAAAGCCATTTAAAGTTTTGGTGTTTTTTTTTCTATTTCAACCTTCATAAAAAAAAGTGTATTTGTAAATAAAATTACAAATTTGTACTTGTCGTAAAGAAAAGACTGGCAGCTACAAAATGAGACCAAAATTTTGACAATCGGATAGAAATTGTGGGCACAGTGAACGGTTAAAGCTATAGATCTACCAAGCCTTAAAATTAAATCGTAAAAACGCCGAATTCGCACGTTTAAGGGGAGAAAAAGCCATTTAAAGTTTTGGTGTTTTTTTTTCCTATTTCAACCTTCATAAAAAATAGTGTATTTGCAAGAAATATTACAAATTTGTACTTGTCGTAAAGAAAAGACTGGCAGCTACAAAATGAGACCAAAATGTTGACAATCGGATAGAAATTGTGGGCACAGTGCACGGTCAAAGCTAGAGATCTACCAAGCCTTAAAATTAAATCGTAAAAACGCCGAATTCGCACGTATAACGGGAGAAAAGGCCATTTAAAGTTTTGGTGTTTTTTTCCTATATCAACCTTCATGGAAAATAGTGTATTTGTAAATAATATTACAAATTTGTACTTGTCGTAAAGAATAGACTGGCAGCTACAAAAAGAGACCACAATTTGACAATCGGATAGAAATTGTGGGCACAGTGAACGGTCAAAGCTAGAGATCTACCAAGCCTTAAAATTAAATCGTAAAAACGCCGAATTCGCACGTATAACGGGAGAAAGGCCATTTAAAGCTTTCGTGTTTTTTTTTTTCCTATTTCAACCTTCATAAAAAATAGTGTATTTGTAAATAATATTACAAATTTGTACCCTTCGTAAAGAATAGACTGGCAGCTACAAAATGAGACCAAAATTTTGACAATCGGATAGAAATTGTGGGCACAGTGAACGGTCAAAGCTAGAGATCTACCAAGCCTTAAAATTAAATCGTAAAAACGCCGAATTCGCACGTTTAAGGGGAGAAAAAGCCATTTAAAGTTTTAGTGTTTTTTGGCTATATCAACCTTCATGAAAAATAGTGTATTTGTAAATAATATTACAAATTTGTACTTGTTGTAAAGAATAGACTGGCAGCTACAAAAATAGACCAAATTTTGACAATCGGATAGAAATTGTGAGCACAATGAACGGTCAAAGCTAGAGATCTACCAAGCCTTAAAATTAAATCCCAAAAGCGCCGAATTCACACGTTTAAGGGGAGAAAACGCCATTTAAAGTTTTGGTGTTTTTTTTCCTATTTCAACCTTCATAAAAAATAGTGTATTTGTAAATAATATTACAAATTTGTACTTGTCGTAAAGAATAGACTGGCAGCTACAAAATGAGACCAAAATTTTGACAATCGGATAGAAATTGTGGGCACAGTGAACGGTCAAAGCTAGAGATCTACCAAGCCTTAAAATTAAATCGTAAAAACGCCGAATTCGCACGTATAACGGGAGAAAAGGCCATTTAAAGCTTTGGTGTTTTTTTTTCCTATTTCAACCTTCATAAAAAATAGTGTATTTGTAAATAATATTACAAATTTGTACTTGTCGTAAAGAATAGACTGGCAGCTACAAAATGAGACCAAAATTTTGACAATCGGATAGAAATTGTGGGCACAGTGAACGGTCAAAGCTAGAGATCTACCAAGCCTTAAAATTAAATCGTAAAAACGCCGAATTCGCACGTTTAAGGGGAGAAAAAGCCATTTAACGTTTTGGTGTTTTTTTGGCTATATCAACCTTCATGAAAAATAGTGTATTTGTAAATAATATTACAAATTTGTACTTGTCGTAAAGAATAGACTGGCAGCTACAAAAATAGACCAAATTTTGACAATCGGATAGAAATTAAGAGCACAGTGAACGGTCAAAGCTAGAGATCTACCAAGCCTTAAAATTAAATCGTAAAAACGCCGAAATCGCACGTTTAAGGGGAGAGAAAGCCATTTAAAGTTTTGGTGTTTTTTTTCCTATTTCAACCTTCATAAAAATAAAGTGTATTTGCAAATAATATTACAAATTTGTACTTGTCGTAAGGAATAGACTGGCAGCTACAAAATTAGACCAGCATTTTGACAATCAGGTAGAAATTCTGGGCACAGTGAACGGTCAAAGCTAGAGATCTACCATGCCTTAAAATTAAATCGTAAAAACGCCGAATTCACACGTTTAAGGGGACAAAAAGCCATTTAAAGTTTTGGTGTTTTTTGGCTATTTCAAACTTCGTAAAAAAAAGAGTGTATTTGTAAATAAAATTACAAATTTATACTTGTCGTAAAGAATAAACTGGCAGCTACAAAATAGACAAAATTTTTGACAATCGGGTAGAAATTGTGGGCACAGTGCACGGTCAAAGCTAGAGATCTACCAAGCCTTAAAATTAAATCGTAAAAACGCCGAATTCGCACGTTTAAGGGGAGAAAAAGCCATTTAAAGTTTTGGTGTTTTTTTTTCTTTTTCAACCTTCATAAAAAATATTGTATTTGTAAATAATATTACAAATTTGTACTTGTCGTAAAGAAAAGACTGGCAGCTACAAAATGAGGCCAAAGTTTTGACAATCGGATAGAAATTGTGGGCACAGTGAACGGTCAAAGCTAGAGATTTACCAAGCCTTAAAATTAAATCGTAAAAGAGCCGAATTTGCACGTTTAAGGGGAGAAAAACCCATTTAAAGTTTTGGTGTTGTTTTTCCTATTTCAACCTTCATTAAGTATAGTGTATTTGTAAATAATATTACAAATTTGTACTTGTCATAAAGAATAGACTGGCAGCTACAAAATGAGACCATAATTTTGACAATCGGATAGAAATTGTGGGCACAGTGAACGGTCAAAGCTAGAGATCTACCAAGCCTTAAAATTAAATCGTAAAAACGCCGAATTCGCACGTTTGAGGGGCGAAAAAGCCATTTAAAGTTTTGGTGTTTTTTGCTATATCAACCCTCATAAAAAATAGTGTATTTGTAAATAATATTACAAATTTGTACTTGTCGTAAAGAATAGACTGGCAGCTACAAAATGAGACCAAAATTTTGACAATCGGATAGAAATTGTGGGCACAGTAAACGGTCAAAGCTAGAGATCTACCAAGCCTTAAAATTAAATCCTAAAACGCCGAATTCGCACGTTTAAGGGGAGAAAGAGCCATTTAAAGTTTTGGTGTTTTTTTCTTATTTCATCCTTCATAAAAAATAGTGTTTTTGTAAATAATATTACAAATTTGGACTTGTCGTAAGGAATAGACTGGCAGCTACAAAATGAGACCAAAATTTTGACAATCGGATAGAAATTGTGGGCACAGTGAACTGTTGAAGCTAGAGATCTACCAAGCCTAAAAATTAAATCGTAAAAACGCTGAATTCGCACGTTTAAGGGGAGAAAAAGCCATTTAAAGTTTTGGTGTTTATTTTTTCCGATATCAACCTTCATAAAAAATAGTGTATTTGCAAATTATATTACAAATTTGTATTTGTCGTAAAGAATAGACTGGCAGCTACAAAATGAGACCAAAATTTTGACAATCGGATAGAAATTGAAGGCACAGTGTACGCTCAAAGCTAGAGATCTACCAAGCCTTAAAATTAAATCGTTAAAAACGCCGAGAGAAAGCCATTTAAAGTTTTTATATTTTTTTTCCTATTTCAACCTGCATAAAAAATACTGTATTTGCAAATAATATTACAAATTTGTACTTGTCGTAAAGAATAGACTGGCAGCTACAAAATGAGACCAAAATTTTGACAATCGGATAGAAATTGTGGGCACAGTGAACGGTCAAAGCTAGAGATCTACCAAGCCTTAAAATTAAATCGTAAAAACGCCGAATTCGCACGTTTAAGGGGAGAAAATGCCATTTAAAATTTTGGTGTTTTTTTTCCTATTTCAACCTTCAGAAAAAATAGTGTATTTGTATAGATTATTACAAATTTGTACTTGTCGTAAAGAATAGACTGGCAGCTACAAAATGAGACCAAAATTTTGACAATCGGATAGAAATTGAAGGCACAGTGTACGCTCAAAGCTAGAGATCTACCAAGCCTTAAAATTAAATCGTTAAAAACGCCGAGAGAAAGCCATTTAAAGTTTTTGTATTTTTTTTCCTATTTCAACCTGCATAAAAAATACTGTATTTGCAAATAATATTACAAATTTGTACTTGTCGTAAAGAATAGACTGGCAGCTACAAAATGAGACCAAAATTTTGACAATCGGATAGAAATTGTGGGCACAGTGAACGGTCAAAGCTAGAGATCTACCAAGCCTTAAAATTAAATCGTAAAAACGCCGAATTCGCACGTTTAAGGGGAGAAAAAGCCATGTAAAATTTTGGTGTTTTTTTTCCTATTTCAACCTTCAGAAAAAATAGTGTATTTGTATAGATTATTACAAATTTGTACTTGTCGTAAAGAATAGACTGGCAGCTACAAAATGAGACCAAAATTTTGACAATCGGATAGAAGTTGTGGGCACAGTGAACGGTTAAAGCTGGAGATCTACCAAGCCTTAAAATTAAATCGTAAAAACGCCGAATTCGCACGTTTAAGGGGAGAAAAAGCCATTTAAAGTTTTGGTGTTTTTTTTCGTATATCAACCTTCATAAAAAATAGTGTATTTGCAAATTATATTACAAATTTGTATTTGTCGTAAGGAATAGACTGGCAGCTACAAAATGAGACCAAAATTTTGACAATCGGATAGAAATTGTGGGCACAGTGAACGGTCAAAGCTAGAGATCAACCAAGCCTTAAAATTAAATCGTAAAAACGCCGAATTCGCACGTTTAAGGGGAGAAAAAGCCATTTAAAATTTTGGTGTTTTTTTTTCCTATTTCAACCTTCAGAAAAAAAAGTGTATTTGTATAGATTATTACAAATTTGTACTTGTCGTAAAGAATAGACTGGCAGCTACAAAATGAGACCGAAATTTTGACAATCGGATAGAAATTGTGGGCACAGTGTCCGCTTAAAGCTAGAGATCTACCAAGCCTTAAAATTAAATCGTTAAAAACGCCGAGAGAAAGCCATTTAAAGTTTTGGTATTTTTTTTCCTATTTCAAGCTGCATAAAAAATACTGTATTTGCAAATAATATTACAAATTTGTACTTGTCGTAAAGAATAGAATGGCAGCTACAAAAATAGACCAAAATTTTGACAATCGGGTAGAAATTGTGGGCACAGTGCACGGTCAAAGCTAGAGATCTACCAAGCCTTGAATTTGAATCGTAAAAACGCCGAATTCGCACGTTTAAGGGGAGAAAACCCCATTTAAAGTTTTGGTGTTTTTTTTTCTATTTCAACCTTCATAAAAAATATTGTATTTGTAAATAATATTACAAATTTGTACTTGTCGTAAAGTAAAGACTGGCAGCTACAAAATGAGACCACAATTTGACATTCGGATAGAAATTGTGGGCACAGTGAACGTTCAAAGCTAGAGATCTACCAAGCCTTAAAATTAAATCGTAAAAACGCCGAATTCGCACGTTTAAGGGGAAAAAAAGCCATTTAAAGTTTTGGTGTTTTTTTTTCCTATTTCAACCTTCATAATAAATAGTGTTTTTGTAACTAATATTACAAATTTGTACTTGTCGTAAAGCATAGACTGGTAGCTACAAAAATAGACCAAATTTTGACAATCGGATAGAAATTGTGGGCACAGTGAACGGTCAAAGCTAGAGATCTACCAAGCCTTAAAATTAAATCGTAAAAACGCCGAACTCGCACGTTTAAGGGGAGGAAAAGCCATTTAAAGCTTTGGTGTTTTTTTCCTATTTCAAACTTCATAAAAAATAGTGTTATTAGTAAATAATATTACAAATTTGTACTTGTCGTAAAGAATAGACTGGCAGCTACAAAATGAGACCAAAATTTTGACAATCGGAAAGAAATTGTGGGTACAGTGAACGATCAAAGCTAGAGGTCTGCCAAGCCTTGGATTAAATCATAAAAACGCCAAATTCGCAGTTTCAGGGGAGAAAAAGCCATTTAAAGTTTTAGTGTTTTTTTTCCTATTTCAACCTTCATAAAAAATAGCGTATTTGTAAATAATATTACAAATTTATACTTGTCGTAAAGGATGGACTAGCAGCCACAAAAGGAGTTCAAAATTTTGACAATCGGATAGAAATTGTGGGCACAGTGAACGGTATAAGCTAGAGATCTACGCCGAATTCGTACGTTTAAGGGGAGAAAAAGCCATTTGAAGTTTTGGTGTTTTTTCTCCTATTTCAACCTTCATAAAACATAGTGTATTTGTAGAGAATATTACAAATTTGTACTTGTCGTAAAGAATAGAGTGGCAGCTACAAAATGAGACCAAAATTTTAACAATCGGATAGAAGTTGTGGGCACAATGAACGATCAAATATAGAGATCTACCAAGCCTTAAAATTATATCGTTAAAACGCCGAATTCGCACGTTTAAGGGGAGAAAAAGCCATTTAAAGTTTTGGTGTTTTTTTTTCCTATTTCAACCTTCATAAAAAATAGTGTATTTGTAAATAATATTACAAATTTGTACTTGTCGTAAAGGATAGACTGGCAGCTACAAAATGAGACCAAGATTTTGACAATCGGTTGGAAATTGTGGGCACAGTGAACGGTATAATCAGAGATCTAGGCCGGGTTCGTACGTTTAAGGGGATTAAAAGCCATTTGAAGTTTTGGTGTTATTTTTTCCTATTTCAACCTTCATAAAAAATAGTGTTTTTGTAAATAATATTACTAATTTGTATTTGTCGTAAAGAATAGACTGGCAGCTATAAAATGAGACCAACATTTTGACAATCGGATGGAAGTTGTGGGCACAGTGAATGATCAAAGTTAGAAATCTACCAAGCCTTAAAATTAAATCGTAAAAGCGGCGAATTCGCACGTTTAAGGGGAGAAAAAGCCGATTAAAGTTTTGGTGTTTTTTTTCCTATTTCAACCTTCATAAAAAATAGTGTATTTGGAAATAATATTACAAATTTGTACTTGTCGTAAAGAATAGACTGGCAGCTACAAAATGAGACCAAAATTTTGGAAATCGGATAGAAATTGTGGGCACAGTGAAGAGTCAAAGCTAGAGATCTACCGAACCTTAAAATTAAATCGTAAAAACGCCGAATTTGCACGTCTAAGGGGAGAAAAAGCCATTTAAAGTTTTGGTGTTTTTTTTCCTATTTCAGCCTTCATAAAAAATAGTGTTTTTGTAAATTATATTACAAATTTGTACTTGTCGTAAAGAATAGACTGGCAGCTACAAAATGAGACCAACATTTTGACAATCGGATAGAAATCGCGGTTACTTCAAGTTCTCAGGTTGCCACTCGCATCAAGGACACACTTATTTTAAGGACTCAGGTTGCCAGGTTGCTTGAAGGACACACGCTTCCAGTTGCATCAAGGACTCAGGTTGTCAGTCACTTCAAGAAAATAGGCTTCCAGGTGCTTCAAGGACTCAGGTTCCACTTACTTCTAGGATTCAGTTCACCAGGTACTTCAAGGTCACAGGCTTCCAGTTGCTGCAAGGACTCAGGTTTCCACTTGCTTCAAGGGCTCAGGTTGCCAGTTGCATTAAAGACTCAATTCGCCACTTGCTTCGGGGACTCAGCTTGCCACTCGCATCAAGGACACAAGCTTATATTTCGCTTCAAAGAATCTGGTTGCTTTTTGCTTCAAGAACACAGGCTTCCATTTGCTTCAAAGACTCAAGTTGCCATTTGCTTCAAGGACTCAGGTTGCCATTTGCATTAAAAACACAAAAATTTTAAGGTCTTCAGTTGCTTCGAAGACAAAGGAAAACCATCGAACATTTAGCACAAGATTCACCCGCATTATCCGTATGAAAGGGAGAGAGTCTTAAAAACATGGCCATTTCTATCACGGATCAAAAACTCAATTTCGATAGCATCAACAGGATCATCATAAACTACAAGAAAGATGAAACAGGTCGTTTCATTGAATCTCTCATTCCAGATCATTGGTCCGTCGCGCCAGATATGAACTAGCGAGCTATGTGAGCTGGTTGGTACTGTTTACCATTCCCGTAGTTCAGATGCGTGGTTTGTTTGGCACAGTTTCACGTTCCACGAACGCTGCATAAGCTTTTGAGTTATGAGTTTCATGGTCTCACACCTTTCACACAAAATTGTCCATGCAGTATCATAATTGTGGCCAGTTATGTTTAGGTGGCTTATCAATTTTTCAGCTTCACCTTTCAAAATGCTGCGGAGGTATTGCATTTTCTGCACACTCAATAAAGCTGTATTTACATTAACCATGCTCCAAAATGAGTCACGGAACGCTATCCAGTTTCCGTAATTTCCATCAAACATCGGTATCTTGATTTATTACAGCTGTAAACTATAATTTCCTCATGCTACTTGCTGTGGTTGTCCTGAAGAACCAAACTAAAGCCTGTAGATTCTTTCTCTGAATATCGTCTGGTATTCTAACACGAGATACTGAATGCTTGGATGTATTGTGCCAACAACCCTTTCTCCTTTTCCTCCTGCAACTTTGCATGGGCTTTAGCATGCATACCTTCACGCGACTAACACAGTTCTTCTGACCGTAACAGTCCAGTCTCGAAGGACGCCACTGATTGAAGATCAGATGGAGCGGTGGATAAGGCCTCGAAACGACTAAATCATATACAGCCGTATTCGTTTGTTTTTCAACCAAAACCTTCCATCTAGAAGCAGTCAGGGAACTCTCAAAACCAGCTTGTATTGCAGCAATTCGAAGGTTCATTGCTCGCAGGGGAAAAAAGCAACACTTTTTACAGCGACTGTGGAACCAACTTTCCAGGCAGCGAAAAATAATTGAAAGAAGCTTTTAAAGAAGCTACAAAACACTGTGTACCATTCCTTGTGAATGAAGAAATTCAGAGAAAATTCATTCCTCCTGGTAGTCCGCATTTTGGTGGACTCTTGGAGGCTGGAGTGAAGTCTATGAAACGACAATTAGTCAGGACAATCTGTCAACAACTGCTAACAATCGAAGAATTATATACTCTCTTGGCCTAGGTAGAGGCATGTCTCAATTCATGCCCTCTTTGCGAAGTAAGCAAAAACCCCGCTGATTTTACAGCCATGCCCCAGAGCACTTTCTAAATGGATGCAATTTATTTGAAACCCCATTCATTCCGTCAAAAAAAGCACATAGATCGTAAACGGCAAACCATTCAGCGAATCCGAAAATATTTTTGAACTCGGTGGAAACTCGAGTATCTAAGCCAACTACAACAAAGACCCAAATGGCTGACCATTCGACCCAATCTTTGAGTCGGAGACGCTGTCTAGTGAAGGTTGATAGCTTTCCATCAACTCACTGGCCACTCACCAGAGTGACGGACTTACACCCTGGAACTGATGGTATGGTACACGTTGTCTTCGTTGAGGTTCACGGTAGAATAACTAGACATTCTATTACCAAGATATACCAACTACCGTTTAGTAACCCAAATCCTGATGTTCCATCAGAACAACATAAGCAATTACCTCATACAAGCACACTGTTAGCGACTACACAGACAAACAAAAGAAAGACAAGCAAAATCGCACCGATTGGAGATACATTGTCCGAATATGTATTCAACCACCCAAAGAAAACAATATCAGAATCATCTAAACGCGTCCCAAAGCAACCACAAACCTCAAGCTTGGCTTCGAAATTGCTGTTTTTCTTGCTGGTAGTTTGCTGCGCAATTTCACAAAAAAATTGTAACGCTCATTTTACCCAACTTTCAACTGGATTTTACATTGAACACGTTGGAAGACTACAAATTCATAAGGGAGCACTTAAAATGCATCTTCAAGTACCATGGAATAATCTCAAGTATGACCAGACTAATGTAGAGGCTGTAGTAACCAAAGTTCGTGGACTGTGTCAAGCTTGCTCAACTGTTTCTATCGAAATTGGATGCTCAGATCTAGTACAACACTTGGAAGAGTTCAAGGATGAGATTACTCATAAAATGACCACCTTGAGGTTACTGCACAGTAAAAAGCGATGAAGTACTCTGAAAACTCATCTGATAGCAGTTTTTGGTGTAAATGATGAAATTCACCAAGGCATCAAAGGTCTTTCTGATAACCAAAAAGCAATCATCCCATCCATGGACAGCCATACCAAATTAATGCTCAAAGCAACGAAGACACTAAACAGTACTTCAGGAAGGGATAAACACGGACTTGAGACGGTTTCAGCTGCAAAGAGGTCTCGACCGTATTAACGAATTCAGCCGTTGTTGCAAGACAGTTGACCACAATATAACCAACATCCACATTTTGGCTACTTATCAACGAGTAGAAAATTGCTTAAATGAAGTCTACGATAAATATTTCAGCCTACTTTCTGGCCTATCGTCACGAACAAGCGTCTGGAACTGCACTGAAACAAACGACGCTCTTCAAGATATCAGGCATACTCAAACACTACTTCCCGACCACGTACAGATTCTATATCAGGCAATTGAGCGCACTTAAAACTAGTTCTGATGACGACAACCTGAATTCACTTGCATTTCACCCCATCATAGACGCACGCCCTTACGACCTGATCAAACCCACACCGGTTCAAATTAACAGTTAACAATCTTGTGCGTGAACTACAAACTGCAACAGCATTTATAAGCTTCTGCTGACAGCGTTTCCAAAATTATAGCCGATCAGTACCTCGTGGACTTCAGCATACTGTACGACGTAAACTCAAAACCCAATTGCATAATCAACGAAATACATAAGGATTCATGTGCAATGCATACCTCCAAATCACGCAATACTGTGTGAAACCAACTGTACGATGCAAATTCTTGGATGTTTAAACCACCATCCGCGGCCTCTAGACAAACAGTATGTCAAGGTTATCGTCAAAATATCATACTTAATGGTACAGGAATAGTAAAACTGTCGCAAAATTTCAGCCTTAGAGTTAAAAACCAGACCATAAGTCTACAAACGATTCCCAACCTTTCGTCACTAGCTATAATCAAAGCAGAAGAATCATTCGGAGCTTACATCAAACAAGAACAAATCATTTTTGAAGACTACCAAACAACTTCTTGGTCAACCATTCGACAACACAAAAAGAGCATCAGTCTCTCTGTCATAACCACTTTGACGATAAAAGCCCTCTGCCTCTTCATCATTCGACATTATCGCAAAAAAATAAACTTTACACCTAACTATAAGCGGTAAATGGGATACGTCCTAGCTGCAACATTTACTTATTAAGAATCTTGTAGGGTTCATGGTGGGTGGTAATGTTGTAACGTGATCAATATCAATATCGCACAAAGTCATTGCGTGCATCAACATTATCATCACCAAGATCAACAATCTCAACGGTCAACAACCAACCTAAATCCACTCCAAACCATTAGCAGAATAACTTCGATCATTGATCTACAACAGTCATCAAAATTAATTGAAAATAAAGACAGTAGCAATTCCATGTCGAAGAATACACTACAAGAATAGCAATTTAACATGGAGCAACGAACGGAATGTTTAATATTGGGGGAATGCTGGTGGACAGGAAACCTCTTGGAGGCTAGCGTTCTTTGGGGAGTTCCACCCCTACGTACCCGAGGAAATTTCCGCAGGGAGAATGCCGGTCAACAAGAGCACTCTTTGAGTAGCGCCGCCCTCACGGACCCGAGGATATGGGGGGCGCCGTGAGGCTCCCTCCTGGGATGCCAGGTAATGACCCTGATTGGATCTGGACTACGTTTGGACAACGAACTGGAATTGATGCTTTTGGATGGCGGATATGATTGTTTGAACCTAGTTACTTTGCACAGTAGTGCCGAGGTGACACTCGTGTGTGCACGGCTCCAGTTTAACTTTCATACTGTCTCCGTCCAGGTAAAACCTTGGCAGTCCTCGGAGTATGTTCGAAGTTCGCACCATTGGGTTGGTGTTGTAGGTTTGGTTGAGACAGACTCCTGATTAGTTCTGGTCTGGCTTTGAGCACTTGCCCCCGTAAGGGCTTGTGCCAACCCTCGCATGGCCTCACTGCACTGCAAAGATAACCATGGGACCAAAGAGGTGACTACACACACGAACGAAGATAGCGCCTCCAAGGGGGGAGCCTATAAAACAAAAACACGTAAAAAAGATTTTAAAAAACCCAAAAAAGAAATAAAAAATAATAACGACGACGCAACCAGCGGTTATAGCCACGATGTTAACAGTACATCGAGAGCGATACTAACGATCACAAAAATAACGATTAATACAATGACAGTGAAGACGGATGAAAAACGGAGATTAACAGACAGTCTGGTCTAGACTGAGATTCCTGAGGCGTTCTTGCACAGCAATAAAAATTATGCGAACGCCAGAGCGTCCTAAAAAGGAAATGCGGATAACTCTGCAGGCCGCTTAAGGTTTTCGAGCGGTGGAAGAAAATATAAAGAACATCGAGAATTCAATGGTCACTGCTGCGATCGTTACCGAAGTGACCCATGCAAGGGTCGTTAATCGCGACATAATAAAGTATCACCCTGAAGCTAACGAGGAGAACCGTGAACAGAAATGAGCGACCAGACAAATAAAGCGACTTAGTGTGATTGCATCGCCAATGTCGAAAATGGGCGGAAGTACTGTATTTGGAAACGGAAAGCGATAACCTCTCCCAAGGATGGTCGCAAAGTAAAATTGCCGCCCAGCGACACGAAGAAGAAAGGCTATTCTGAAAAGCCGGAGATGTTCTGAAAAGAATTCAATCTGCATGCGACTCCCCAAAAACCAGCAAAGCAGTAGAGATTGCGCAAATTGAACTAGAGGAGCTCCTAGAACGCATAGGGCATTACCAGAGGAGCTGGTCAAAGGCCGAAGACGAGCATAAGTCTAAAGAAGCGCTGGGGGTGATATTTAAAGGCCACATGCAGATAGCTCCACCATTAAAAATCAATAAAAGAAAGGCAACTAGCCCAATCAAAGGAGATCGGGATAAAAGGGGGAAGGAAGAGGCACTTCTGGGCGCGGAGCACCAGTCACGGGTTCCAGACAGTGCTTACAAAAGAAGCGAAGAAAGCCGAAAAGAAACTCCTTCAAAAAGTGCCAGAAAGTAAAGTTCAAACGGACGCCCAACAAGAAAAAGGATCTGATGCAAAATAGGAGAAACAGAATAAAAACCCCAAGATGGCCGATCCTATGCGGAGGTGCTGCGGGACATCAGTGGAAACGTAAGGCCCGAGGACACTTACGATACCATTAAAGCACTTACGCGACCAAAGCCGTTGGGCCATATAGGCCGACAATAAGCGCAATTATTGCCTCGCTCGAGCCGATGGCAACGATCAAAATGAGAGCCATTGACTGCGTCATGAATCTGGTCGAGGTAGAACAGACCATCAAAAGGGAGTTCTCTAGCGTGGGAAGGACTAAAGCGAGATCGATATCAGAAAACAATAGAGGACAACGCATGGCCAATTCCTGAACAAGGGCAAAGTACAAAAAAGTGGGTTGTCTGCAGGATACGGTGAAGAGCGATGCCTCTTCAATATTTCAAATGCCTTGGCTATGGTCACACCACACAAGTATGCAAAGTTCCCTATGCTACAAATATGGTGAAACGGGATGTATAGAAAAGAGTATACGAAGGAGGCACACTGTATTTGTTGCAAGGATGCTGATCCAAGACCTAATTTTGGATACGTCTTGGGATCCGGAAAATGCCGGGTTTCCAAGAAGCCCTAACCAAGGCAAAATCAGAACTTCGGTGACCCGCATCCTGTAAATAAACCTAGACCGCAGTTCAACCGACCAAAATCTGTTTGAACAGTTTGCGGGCGACATGAAAGCTGACGTTATGCTGCAGAGTGAGCAACACCATTATAAAAGTCCTGCATTATGATAACCTGACAAAACTGGTACTGCCGCCATCTGGGTTTGGAACAGTGATTTCCAAGCGGAGAGTTGTTGAGGGGGGGATAGGTTCATATGGATTCGGTGCCCAGTGACCACCTTCTTTAGTGTGTACATAAAGCCGAACGAATCAATATCATCTTTCCAAGCCAAGCTTAATGCTCTGAATGGCGCTGTCTCAAACGCAGAGGGCAACGTGCTCGTTAGGGAATACTTCAACGTGAAAGCAATCGAATGGGGCATGCCACAAACAGATCCGCGGGGAAACCGAATCCTGGAAATGGCACTCGTTGTACTAAACACCGGAAATACGCTGACGTGACATTCGCTTCGGAGTCCTTAGTACGGAGGATACACAATTGCACAGTATTAGAGGACTGCCAGCGATCATCAGTGCATTCTGTTTGAGATAAGCGATGTTGTCTCCCAACGCCCGTGCTCTCAGCTTTCTATAACTGGGTGCAACATTGGAAGGATAAACGCCGAGAGGTTTGCCGAGGTGCTCACAGTGGGTGGGTCGCTGCAAGGAGCTTCGGAAGGGACCAAAGAACTGGCAGCTCAAGACATGGTGAACTCAATTATGGGCATCATTACGACTGCTTCCTGCGCTTCTATGCCCCGTTGAAAACCCCGGCACGGTAAGCCCCCAGTGTACAGGTGGTCAACTGAAATCACTTAAAAGCAAAGTGAGTGTCACAAGCTTCGACGTGAGGCTCAACGGGCGCGGAACCGTGACCGGGTGGCAGCATATAAGTCGGCCAGAAAATGCCTTCGCAAATTGATTAACAATAGCACCGCTCACTGCTGGCAAGGTCTAGTGGACAATGTGAACAAGGATCCGTGGGGTCTTGGCTAAACGCTAGTTATGCGGAAGATTGGTGACTTGCATACATGACGCAGAAAAGATGGATGAGATAGTGCGGGTACTCTTCCCCGCCCATTCCGTCCATGTTGACGCTGTCCATGATGAAACAGCATTCAAGTGTCCACTTTTCACGCAGCAGGAGCTGGGGGAGGCAGTTCTTGCATTGAAAGCGAGGAAGGCTCCAGATCCGGATGGTGTTCCGACTGAGGTGTTGCGACTTGCTGCTCAGAACGCTCGTTTACGGGATGGAGTTTTCCCGGTATGATGGAAGGTGGCGAGGCTTGTGCTGATCAGAATCCCGAGTCACCGTCTGCATACCACCCGTTCTGCATGCTAGACACGGCTGGGAAAGTGCTAGAGAAACTCATCAAGGAAAGACTCGCTGACGCGATTCGTGCTCCTGGGGACCTATCTCTTCGGCAGTATGGCTTTAGAGTAGGACGGTGCACTATCGATGCGATTGCAGAGGTGGTAAGCGTTGTCCAAAAGGCAGAGGCACATAGTCGCACCAGGCGACGGATCGTCGTGTAGGTCACACTCGATGATAGATATGCCTTCAATTCCGCTAGATGGGTAGATATTCTCGATACGTTGGACAGCCTTTTTCAAGCTACAGAATATCTGATGCGGCTTTTGAGGGACTACCTAAAAGACCAAAGCCTGATCTACGACACGAAGCAGGGCCAACGAAAGAAGGCGTTTACATCGAATGTTGCCCAAAAATCTAACCTTGGCCCAGACCTGTGGAACGTGTCTTATAACGGGCTACTGAGACTGGAGATGCCAGATGAGTTGCGTTTGATCGGCCATGCGGATGATCTTGGGGCTCTGGTCGTTGAACGAGCGCAACTTAGGCTAGGTATGCAAATGCACTGAGTGAGAGACTGGATGACTGCTCGCGGCCTCAGTTTAGCACTGGAGAAAATCGAAGTGATCATCTTGACAAAAAAGAGAATCCCTAGAGTAAAGATAATCAGTATTGGAGACTTGCGAATCGAATCGAAGCCATCGGTGAAGTACCTGATTGACTCGAAGATGAGTTTCTCTGAGCAAATCAGGGCAACGGCTGAGAAGGCTGCTTCAGGAGTATTGGCTCTGAGTCGACTTATGGCCAACGGAGGAGGACCCAGCCCATCAAGAAAACGCCTCTTGATAAGTGCTGTAGGGTCAGTGCTACTGTACGGAGCAGAAGTACAGGACGATACTCTCAGTAAGGAGGTTTACCGAAAACGCCTGGTACAGGCACAGAGAAGAGGAGCAATGAGGATTACATCTCCGTATCCGACAGTCTCTGATTCGAAAGTGAAAGTTATTGCAGGCGTGATACCTGTCGGCCTACTTGCTAGAGAGTGCAGCTCTATTTATGTGCGCCGAATCAAGGATGCAAGGGATATGGTTATCCGCAAGAAGAGACAGCGCACACTCAACGATTGGCAGCAGTCTTGGGTGAATTGTACGAAGGAGATGTGGACTGCGCGCCTCATCCCGGATGTGAGGCCGTGGCTGAATCGAAGGCATGGTGAGACCGACTTCTACCTGACCAAGCTTTTGAGCGGGCATGGGTGTTTTCAGTCTTACCTGCACAAGATTGGTAAGTCACGGTCCCCCGATTGTCGGTATTGCCCAAGAAAGGAGGACAATGCCTGCCACACATTTTTTGCGTGCATAAAATGAGGCGGGCTGCGAAGGGCCCTCTACAGGGAGACGCGAGAGCTCACCCCAGATAATATAGTCACGGTGATGCTCGAATCGGTTGACAAATGGAACCAGGTGACACATTATGTTCGAGCAGTCCTAAAAATAAAAGGGACTCACAGCAGCCGGGGGTGTTGGGGCTGGTGGATCACTTGTCTGGCACTTCCTCTTCCCCTCGCCCTAGAAGAACGATCCCACAGATTAAAGGCGCCTCACGGCGTAACAAAACGAGACTTTTTTTGTGGTAGGGAAGTGAATGCTATTTATGCACAGAGTGTGGGACTCCCATGCACGACTGGACTACACACTAAACACCTCCCCTGTCGACCTGAGAACCCAGCCTGGAACCGTTTGACACATTACTTCGGGCCAGGTCTCGTTTTGTTACGCCGTGGGGTGCCTTCAAGCTGGGGAGTCCCTTTTCTAGGGGGAGGGGAGAGGGGAAGAGGAAATACCAGAAGAGCGATCCCCCAGCCCCAGCGCCCCCGGCTGCTGTGAGTCCCTTTTATATTTTAGGACTGCCCGAGCATAATGTGCCACCTGGTTCCATTTGTCAACCGATTCGAGCATCACCGCAACTATATTATCCGGGGTGAGCTCTCCCGTCTTCCTGTAGAGTTCCCTTCGCAGCTTGACCCATTTTGTACACGCAAAAAATTTCTGACAGGCATTGTCTTCCTCTTCTGGGCAAAACCGACAATCGGGAGACCGTGACTAACCGATCTTGTGCAGGTAAGACTGAAAACACCCATGCCCGCTCAAAAGCTGGGTCAGATAGAAGTCAGTCTCACCATGCCTTCGATTTAGCCACGGTCTCACATCCGGGATTAGGCACGCAGTCCACCTTCCCTTCGTGCAATTCACCCAAGACTGCTGCCAATCGTTGAGCGAGCGCTGTCTCTCCTCGCGGGCAGCTATCTCCCTCGCATCCTCGTTTCGGCGCAGGTAAATAGCGCGGCGCTCTCTAGCAAGGAGAGCGACAGGTACCACGCCTGCAATAAGTCTCACTGCCGAGTCGGAGACTGTTGGATACGAAGATGAAATTCTCAGTGCTCCCCTTCTCTGTACCTGTGCCAAACGTTTTCGGTATACCTCCTTGCTGAGAGCGTCGCACCATACCTCTGCTCCGTACAGTAGCACTGACCCTACAGCACTCATCAAGAGGCGTCCCCTACGTTGGCCAGAAGTCGACTCAGGGCCGATATTCCCGAAGCAGCCTTCTCAGCCGTTGCCCTGATTTGCTCAGAGAAACTCATCTTCGAGTCGGTCAGTAGCCCCAGGTACTTCACCGCTGGCTTCGATTCGACCTGTATATCTCCAATACTGATCATCCTTACTCTAGGGATTCTCTTTTTTGTCAAGATGACCACTTCGGTTTTCTCCAGTGCTAAACTCAGCCCACGAGTAGTCATCCAGTCCCTCACTCGGCGCATTAGCATACCTAGCCTAAGTTACGCTTGTTCAACGGTGCGTCCGGTGACCAGAGCCGCAACATCATCCGCATAGCCGACCAAGCGCGACTCATCTGGCATCTCAAGTCTCAGTAGCCCGTCGTAAGACACGTTCCACTGGTCCGGACCAAGGATAGATCCCTGGGCAACACCCGATGTTATTTCTATCCTTCGTTGGCCCTGTGTCGTGTCGTAGAGCAGGCTTCGGTCCTTTAGGCAGTTCCTCAAAAGCCGCATTAGATATTCTGGAACTTGAAAAGAGTTTTCCAGCGTGTCCAGAATATCCACCCATCTAGTGGAGTTGAAGGCATTCCTGACGTCGAGTGTCACCAACAGGACGATCCGTCGCTTGGTGCGACTATATGCCTCTGCCTTTTGGACCGCGTTCACCACCTCTGCAATCGCATCAATGGTAGAACGTCCTGCTCTAAAGCCGTACTGCCGAGGAGATAGGTCCCCAGCAGCACGAATCGCGTCAGTGAGTCTTCCCTTGATGAGTTTCTCTAGCACTTTCGAGAAACTTGGCCCGAAGTAATGTGTCAGGGGAGGTGTTTAGTGGGTAGTCCTGTCAGCTTTTTGCGAACATGGGAGTCCCACACTCTGTGCTTAAATGGGCATTCACCTACCTGCCACAAAAAAAAATAAAGATATCGATATGATTTTATTGGGGAAAACGTGAAATTCGAATATCATACTATTATTATCAAAGTTGAGCGAATTTTGACTTATAAGGTATTTGTTGTTGTTGTACCCTTAAACACCTACCCTAAAAATTTTTTTCAGATTTCTCAGATTACACTTGCCCAATCGCGAGGGGGAGGGGGGGGGGACACACCAATTTTTCGTGTATTTCTCCTTCCTGTGCGCCTCTAAAAGCAATAAGTGTCAAAATAAGACATGTTTTGAAAAGTTCTCATCAGGACCTTTCATTTGATACCCATATCGGCTACCTTTGATGATTTTTTTTTGGGAGCCACTCCCCTATATGGGGAGACCCCCGTAAATACCTTATACAATTTTTTTGTATTTGAACTTTGAAGAGAGCACCACTTTACACCTACACACAAAATGTTATGTTTCTAGCTTAAGTATGTTAGTTTGCGAGATAAAATGCTGTGACGCATGGACGGACAGATAGGACGCGATTTTAGTAGGGTTCTGTAAAATTATTTTACAAAACCCTAAAAAAAGAAGAAAAAAAAAAACATTCCTGAAGTATTTCGAGTGTCAGTTATTGTAAGAGAGATATCTAGTCGAGTGACCCGAGCGATAATCTGGAATGTTTCATGTTCCATTTCACGCTTAAACTTGTGATTATTACTCGAGTTTTCTTTAAACTCCTACCCATCACAGCTGAATGTTTCGAAACAAATCTAGAGAATGGTGCCAGTGACTTTTAGCTAAAACAATTAGTTTTCTATCCACGATTCCTCTCAGACTGCTCAGAAAAAGTATAAATCAAACAAAGTCTCATTCATACATATTTCAAGGACAACTCTCAAAGTAATTGGAAAAAAGTTTAGCATTAAGTCTAACACTTCTACTCTATACATTCAAGCCTATTTTTCTCTATCAACAAAATTGTGTTTTCTTTGATTTTACCGAATGATCTTTCGTATTTCTTACTCGCTAATTAGCCTGAACCCTGAAAACTAGGATAAAATGAACATTCATAGGAAAATTTTCCGTTCCAAAAAATAGGGGATTAAATATCAAAGGAAGGAACAAGCTGGAAAGCACTTAAATAGACTTATTATTGGTGAAAATTTGAGAAAACAATTGTTTTGATTTTCAAAATTTCCTTTATATTTCATAGTAATTAGTTGAGCAGAACTTCAAATATTTAATTAAAATTGAATTAGTTTGGATAGAAGAGTGGCAATTCTCGTTAGCTTTCCTGGTACGCAAGCAAATCAACGTTTTGGTTGGAATGAATGATCTTGTATTTGAATGATTTATATAATGAGCTGTTATGGCTATAGATTTTTATCGAATTCCACTGAAATTGTAAGTTCATAGAGTCTTTGTAGTTCCTGTGTTAATTAATGCCTTTCCCAGCTAGTAAGGAAAGGATACACGTGTTATTATCTCTTGTAAGACAAAGTACTAACCAGGTATATGTACGAGGGCAGTCCGATAAGTATTAACCTCACCGCCCGATGGCCCCTTTATTGCAAGAGACATTCACTATTGTATGGTACCTTCTTGTAGACAGATACTATCGAAATTGCATCTGAATCGGACCCGTAGTTTTGTTTTGACCGCGTGCAGAAGCGGGCGTGTCCGCGGATTTTAGAAAAAATGAGAATGAGCGATATCGGTCGGTGATTTAATTCATATTTTTGGAAGGGAAACGCGCATTGAAATCAAAGAATGCTTGGATGCCATATATGGTGACTCTGTCCCTGCAGTGGTGACCTTAAAAAATTGGTTTGATCAGTTCACGAAGGAAAACGCGACAAAAATCCATGAGTTCATATTGGCAGACCACCGACTGAAAGTGCGCAAGATAGTTGAGACAGTAAGAATCTCAAAAAACTGCATGGTTCATATCCTGTATGAAATTTTGGGCATAAAAAAATTGTCGGTGCGATGGGTGCCACGTTTGCTCACTCCGGACAACAAAAGAAACCGTGAGAGGAGGCAGTTCTTGCATTGAAAGCGAGGAAGGCTCCAGATCCGGATGGTGTTCCGACTGAGGTGTTGCGACTTGCTGCTCAGAACGCTCGTTTACGGGATGGAGTTTTCCCGGTATGATGGAAGGTGGCGAGGCTTGTGCTGATCAGAATCCCGAGTCACCGTCTGCATACCACCCGTTCTGCATGCTAGACACGGCTGGGAAAGTGCTAGAGAAACTCATCAAGGAAAGACTCGCTGACGCGATTCGTGCTCCTGGGGACCTATCTCTTCGGCAGTATGGCTTTAGAGTAGGACGGTGCACTATCGATGCGATTGCAGAGGTGGTAAGCGTTGTCCAAAAGGCAGAGGCACATAGTCGCACCAGGCGACGGATCGTCGTGTAGGTCACACTCGATGATAGATATGCCTTCAATTCCGCTAGATGGGTAGATATTCTCGATACGTTGGACAGCCTTTTTCAAGCTACAGAATATCTGATGCGGCTTTTGAGGGACTACCTAAAAGACCAAAGCCTGATCTACGACACGAAGCAGGGCCAACGAAAGAAGGCGTTTACATCGAATGTTGCCCAAAAATCTAACCTTGGCCCAGACCTGTGGAACGTGTCTTATAACGGGCTACTGAGACTGGAGATGCCAGATGAGTTGCGTTTGATCGGCCATGCGGATGATCTTGGGGCTCTGGTCGTTGAACGAGCGCAACTTAGGCTAGGTATGCAAATGCACTGAGTGAGAGACTGGATGACTGCTCGCGGCCTCAGTTTAGCACTGGAGAAAATCGAAGTGATCATCTTGACAAAAAAGAGAATCCCTAGAGTAAAGATAATCAGTATTGGAGACTTGCGAATCGAATCGAAGCCATCGGTGAAGTACCTGATTGACTCGAAGATGAGTTTCTCTGAGCAAATCAGGGCAACGGCTGAGAAGGCTGCTTCAGGAGTATTGGCTCTGAGTCGACTTATGGCCAACGGAGGAGGACCCAGCCCATCAAGAAAACGCCTCTTGATAAGTGCTGTAGGGTCAGTGCTACTGTACGGAGCAGAAGTACAGGACGATACTCTCAGTAAGGAGGTTTACCGAAAACGCCTGGTACAGGCACAGAGAAGAGGAGCAATGAGGATTACATCTCCGTATCCGACAGTCTCTGATTCGAAAGTGAAAGTTATTGCAGGCGTGATACCTGTCGGCCTACTTGCTAGAGAGTGCAGCTCTATTTATGTGCGCCGAATCAAGGATGCAAGGGATATGGTTATCCGCAAGAAGAGACAGCGCACACTCAACGATTGGCAGCAGTCTTGGGTGAATTGTACGAAGGAGATGTGGACTGCGCGCCTCATCCCGGATGTGAGGCCGTGGCTGAATCGAAGGCATGGTGAGACCGACTTCTACCTGACCAAGCTTTTGAGCGGGCATGGGTGTTTTCAGTCTTACCTGCACAAGATTGGTAAGTCACGGTCCCCCGATTGTCGGTATTGCCCAAGAAAGGAGGACAATGCCTGCCACACATTTTTTGCGTGCATAAAATGAGGCGGGCTGCGAAGGGCCCTCTACAGGGAGACGCGAGAGCTCACCCCAGATAATATAGTCACGGTGATGCTCGAATCGGTTGACAAATGGAACCAGGTGACACATTATGTTCGAGCAGTCCTAAAAATAAAAGGGACTCACAGCAGCCGGGGGTGTTGGGGCTGGTGGATCACTTGTCTGGCACTTCCTCTTCCCCTCGCCCTAGAAGAACGATCCCACAGATTAAAGGCGCCTCACGGCGTAACAAAACGAGACTTTTTTTGTGGTAGGGAAGTGAATGCTATTTATGCACAGAGTGTGGGACTCCCATGCACGACTGGACTACACACTAAACACCTCCCCTGTCGACCTGAGAACCCAGCCTGGAACCGTTTGACACATTACTTCGGGCCAGGTCTCGTTTTGTTACGCCGTGGGGTGCCTTCAAGCTGGGGAGTCCCTTTTCTAGGGGGAGGGGAGAGGGGAAGAGGAAATACCAGAAGAGCGATCCCCCAGCCCCAGCGCCCCCGGCTGCTGTGAGTCCCTTTTATATTTTAGGACTGCCCGAGCATAATGTGCCACCTGGTTCCATTTGTCAACCGATTCGAGCATCACCGCAACTATATTATCCGGGGTGAGCTCTCCCGTCTTCCTGTAGAGTTCCCTTCGCAGCTTGACCCATTTTGTACACGCAAAAAATTTCTGACAGGCATTGTCTTCCTCTTCTGGGCAAAACCGACAATCGGGAGACCGTGACTAACCGATCTTGTGCAGGTAAGACTGAAAACACCCATGCCCGCTCAAAAGCTGGGTCAGATAGAAGTCAGTCTCACCATGCCTTCGATTTAGCCACGGTCTCACATCCGGGATTAGGCACGCAGTCCACCTTCCCTTCGTGCAATTCACCCAAGACTGCTGCCAATCGTTGAGCGAGCGCTGTCTCTCCTCGCGGGCAGCTATCTCCCTCGCATCCTCGTTTCGGCGCAGGTAAATAGCGCGGCGCTCTCTAGCAAGGAGAGCGACAGGTACCACGCCTGCAATAAGTCTCACTGCCGAGTCGGAGACTGTTGGATACGAAGATGAAATTCTCAGTGCTCCCCTTCTCTGTACCTGTGCCAAACGTTTTCGGTATACCTCCTTGCTGAGAGCGTCGCACCATACCTCTGCTCCGTACAGTAGCACTGACCCTACAGCACTCATCAAGAGGCGTCCCCTACGTTGGCCAGAAGTCGACTCAGGGCCGATATTCCCGAAGCAGCCTTCTCAGCCGTTGCCCTGATTTGCTCAGAGAAACTCATCTTCGAGTCGGTCAGTAGCCCCAGGTACTTCACCGCTGGCTTCGATTCGACCTGTATATCTCCAATACTGATCATCCTTACTCTAGGGATTCTCTTTTTTGTCAAGATGACCACTTCGGTTTTCTCCAGTGCTAAACTCAGCCCATGAGTAGTCATCCAGTCCCTCACTCGGCGCATTAGCATACCTAGCCTAAGTTACGCTTGTTCAACGGTGCGTCCGGTGACCAGAGCCGCAACATCATCCGCATAGCCGACCAAGCGCGACTCATCTGGCATCTCAAGTCTCAGTAGCCCGTCGTAAGACACGTTCCACTGGTCCGGACCAAGGATAGATCCCTGGGCAACACCCGATGTTATTTCTATCCTTCGTTGGCCCTGTGTCGTGTCGTAGAGCAGGCTTCGGTCCTTTAGGCAGTTCCTCAAAAGCCGCATTAGATATTCTGGAACTTGAAAAGAGTTTTCCAGCGTGTCCAGAATATCCACCCATCTAGCGGAGTTGAAGGCATTCCTGACGTCGAGTGTCACCAACAGGACGATCCGTCGCTTGGTGCGACTATATGCCTCTGCCTTTTGGACCGCGTTCACCACCTCTGCAATCGCATCAATGGTAGAACGTCCTGCTCTAAAGCCGTACTGCCGAGGAGATAGGTCCCCAGCAGCACGAATCGCGTCAGTGAGTCTTCCCTTGATGAGTTTCTCTAGCACTTTCGAGAAACTTGGCCCGAAGTAATGTGTCAGGGGAGGTGTTTAGTGGGTAGTCCTGTCAGCTTTTTGCGAACATGGGAGTCCCACACTCTGTGCTTAAATGGGCATTCACCTACCTGCCACAAAAAAAAATAAAGATATCGATATGATTTTATTGGGGAAAACGTGAAATTCGAATATCATACTATTATTAACAAAGTTGAGCGAATTTTGACTTATAAGGTATTTGTTGTTGTTGTACCCTTAAACACCTACCCTAAAAATTTTTTTCAGATTTCTCAGATTACACTTGCCCAATCGCGAGGGGGAGGGGGGGGGACACACCAATTTTTCGTGTATTTCTCCTTCCTGTGCGCCTCTAAAAGCAATAAGTGTCAAAATAAGACATGTTTTGAAAAGTTCTCATCAGGACCTTTCATTTGATACCCATATCGGCTACCTTTGATGATTTTTTTTTGGGAGCCACTCCCCTATATGGGGAGACCCCCGTAAATACCTTATACAATTTTTTTGTATTTGAACTTTGAAGAGAGCACCACTTTACACCTACACACAAAATGTTATGTTTCTAGCTTAAGTATGTTAGTTTGCGAGATAAAATGCTGTGACGCATGGACGGACAGATAGGACGCGATTTTAGTAGGGTTCTGTAAAATTATTTTACAAAACCCTAAAAAAAGAAGAAAAAAAAAAACATTCCTGAAGTATTTCGAGTGTCAGTTATTGTAAGAGAGATATCTAGTCGAGTGACCCGAGCGATAATCTGGAATGTTTCATGTTCCATTTCACGCTTAAACTTGTGATTATTACTCGAGTTTTCTTTAAACTCCTACCCATCACAGCTGAATGTTTCGAAACAAATCTAGAGAATGGTGCCAGTGACTTTTAGCTAAAACAATTAGTTTTCTATCCACGATTCCTCTCAGACTGCTCAGAAAAAGTATAAATCAAACAAAGTCTCATTCATACATATTTCAAGGACAACTCTCAAAGTAATTGGAAAAAAGTTTAGCATTAAGTCTAACACTTCTACTCTATACATTCAAGCCTATTTTTCTCTATCAACAAAATTGTGTTTTCTTTGATTTTACCGAATGATCTTTCGTATTTCTTACTCGCTAATTAGCCTGAACCCTGAAAACTAGGATAAAATGAACATTCATAGGAAAATTTTCCGTTCCAAAAAATAGGGGATTAAATATCAAAGGAAGGAACAAGCTGGAAAGCACTTAAATAGACTTATTATTGGTGAAAATTTGAGAAAACAATTGTTTTGATTTTCAAAATTTCCTTTATATTTCATAGTAATTAGTTGAGCAGAACTTCAAATATTTAATTAAAATTGAATTAGTTTGGATAGAAGAGTGGCAATTCTCGTTAGCTTTCCTGGTACGCAAGCAAATCAACGTTTTGGTTGGAATGAATGATCTTGTATTTGAATGATTTATATAATGAGCTGTTATGGCTATAGATTTTTATCGAATTCCACTGAAATTGTAAGTTCATAGAGTCTTTGTAGTTCCTGTGTTAATTAATGCCTTTCCCAGCTAGTAAGGAAAGGATACACGTGTTATTATCTCTTGTAAGACAAAGTACTAACCAGGTATATGTACGAGGGCAGTCCGATAAGTATTAACCTCACCGCCCGATGGCCCCTTTATTGCAAGAGACATTCACTATTGTATGGTACCTTCTTGTAGACAGATACTATCGAAATTGCATCTGAATCGGACCCGTAGTTTTGTTTTGACCGCGTGCAGAAGCGGGCGTGTCCGCGGATTTTAGAAAAAATGAGAATGAGCGATATCGGTCGGTGATTTAATTCATGTTTTTGGAAGGGAAACGCGCATTGAAATCAAAGAATGCTTGGATGCCATATATGGTGACTCTGTCCCTGCAGTGGTGACCTTAAAAAATTGGTTTGATCAGTTCACGAAGGAAAACGCGACAAAAATCCATGAGTTCATATTGGCAGACCACCGACTGAAAGTGCGCAAGATAGTTGAGACAGTAAGAATCTCAAAAAACTGCATGGTTCATATCCTGTATGAAATTTTGGGCATAAAAAAATTGTCGGTGCGATGGGTGCCACGTTTGCTCACTCCGGACAACAAAAGAAACCGTGAGACCACTTCAGAGCAGTGTTTGAGGCTTTTTAAGTGTAATCCGAAGAAGTTATTACATCGTCTTGTGACCGTCAACGAAACATACAGTGACGGTTAAAAGTCTACGACAATTCCTTATATTGAGATACCGGTTAGTTGGAAGCTTTAATCAAAAATCCATTGATGCACGTTTTTCAGTAATGTAAATATATTTATAAAAAAAATAAAGAGAAAAACTTGTCATACCTGAAAAAAGGAGAAATTCATAAAAACATAAAAAATTGAATGGACGAAAGTCTACAACAGTCAGTGCTGACTCAGTTATACATAAAAAATGTCCAGCTAAACGCATCGGAATGTCATCAGTATTTATTTATTTGCTCTTATTGTCATTCCGTATATGTGCTGCTGCAATTCTGTTTTAGTTTTATCCCTAGTTTCTCACTGTTAGGACCGCAAAATGTCATCACGAAAAAAAAATCTAGTGATACACGAAATTTGATCGTACAGTATAAAAAAAACACAATAAATGGTGCTCGGAAATTGCGAAATAACTGAAATTTAAAAAACATCTATGTATACAATCATCAAAATCTTTGAAAACAGTGGTTCCATTGAAAAATCCGAATCCAAGGAGGAACAACTTTTTCTGTTAATGAAAGATTCGGAAAGTAATATTAAAGAATTAAAGACGAATGTCAGCTCTTTAATTGATAAGACGGCAGCTACGCACAAACCAACTTATGCACCTGTGATTAAAAAACTACACGACGCCTCAAACTGAGCTCCGCTCAGATGTCATGTCCCAAAAAGGGATCATACTTAAGTCAAAAAAGCATACATCATCAGATAAAATGCTTGCTGATTTTAAGTCTAGGATAAGACCGTCAAATTGCAAGATTCCTCTTCAACTGCTACGGCCTATTTGCAATGGTGGGGCGGTAATTAAAACAACGACCAATGCCAACGCGTCTGAGCTATACCGAGTAACCTTGGATATCATGCAGGATGAGTACGACATTACCGAGACAATAATGCGTCGACCCAGACTGGTTATAAATGGACTGGATAGTCAATTTACAAATGAGGAACGACAAAACGAAATACAAGCGCTAAACTCTGATGTTGGGAATAGAGAAAAAATGGAACTCGTTCATGCCAGACAGACAAAAAACGGAAAATGGTTACACATTATTGAGGTAACTGGAAGCATGTATAAAAGATTAGCTAACAAATACGTCAACATTACTTATGGATCATATTCTGTGAAGGTAGATTTTAACATTACGAGATGCTTTAAGTGCCGAAAATATTACTTTAAGACGTTGAAATGCGAAGGAGAACAAATCTGGGTGAAATGTGGAGGAAAACATGAGCTCAAGGAATGCAAAAGCACACATGAGAAGTGTTACAATTGTATGGGTAATAATAAGAATACTGATAACTCACACAGAGCAGCCTCATGGGAGTGCCCAGAGTATCAAAGATGGATTGTAATTGCTAGCAGGAATACTGACTACAATTTTGATGATGATTGTTGTTGCAACCACGCAAGTCACCGCAGTTGCAGACATTAAGAACTAGCAGAGGGGTGTGTAGCCCGGGGTGGCATACTGAGGCCGGCTAGCGCTCAGTCGTATCGTGTGTCTTCCGGGACACCCTCTGCTCGTGCTGAGCCACCTTACATAAAATAACTAACACTTCTTTCCCCGTAGAACTCTGAGCGCCCGGTGCAATACAGCAAAAGAAGCGTGGGGTCACTGAAAATTAAATTGTAATTTCATATCACTTCACCAGAAAAAAAAACGTAACGGCCACTTATATCTGCACTAAGTGATTCCTCCACTCCACCTACGATCGGCAAATTTTCCCTTCACTTTTAGTTTCTAGTTAGTAATGTTTTCCTAAATTCATTCGTTTCACTTCTGATTTTTTTGTTGTTTATCTTTTTTTTTTCACTGAATTTCAAATCAAAACTTCTGACAACAATTTTGTCTTCCCGAAATCCAAATTAGCAAAATCTTTTTTTTCTCGCGCGATTTTCGTTTTCTCGCACTTCAAATTAATAAATTTTCCTTTTTTTCACACCGCACAAAGTCAAATCCCTTCCCTTCCCAAAATCCAATATTCACCTCACTTTTTCAATCCTTTCACTCTTCTCCTTCGTGACTAAAACTTCAAAAAGTCTATTCAATTCCCATTCACATTCTACCCCGAAAAACTCCCTTTTTCCCAATTTTAAAACTCCCAAAAAATCACCTTTATCCCGAATCGAAAACTCCCTTATCTTCACCAGCCAAATACTCACTGCCACAATCCTCCGCTTATTTCCACATTTCACCTTCATCCAATCCGATCCCGCGATCCAAATTATTTTCAAATTACTGCTGCCGCATCTGGGTAACGTAATCGAAGTTCATTACACTTCGATTCCGCTACCCACACATCTTTTGTTCCATATCGACAAACTCAATAGTATCCATTGTTTTACATATGGAAATTCGCACAATCCAAGAAGCGTTTGATTGAATGCAAAGTGTCACATATACATTACGGAAGCTATTGGTTTAGCCAATACCCCAAAAAGAGTGCTTCACTGGGCCCGGAGGAACTTGACCCCAGGGTTCCAGCAGACCCTCGATCGAGAACTCACGGCGCAGCTAATGGTGCCATGGATTGTCGATCTTCAATTCATCTCATAAGCAACTTCAACGATGCACTTGAGCATGAGATTGAATTTTGTTAGTAGGGGAACGTGAATTAATTTTTGTTAGTATAAAAAATAAAATTTGTTAGGGGGAATTCATGAGTGGAATGTTGTTAGTGGGAAAATTGAAATTATTAGTATAAATTATATTTTTTTAGTTGGATATAAGGGAAAAGGGTAGGATTGTGATGATGGGGAAATAAAAATTAAAGGGAAAATGGAAAAATGTTAATAAAATAAGTAAACTTACAGAGGAAAAGGTAGGAGTGCCCAAAGGAAGGTGGAGAAGTTGCGGCGGCAGTTTGAAGTTGCGAATGGGAGAAAGTCGAAACGCTGGAATTCGCAACATTGTTAATCCTTAAATTCAATCAAATGACAAATTAACTATCTTTTATGCCAATATCAGAAGCTTACGACACAAGCTGAGTGATATTCAAATTTATTTGCAGCAAAATCTTGAAACGGATCTGATTATACTAAACGAAGTATGGATCTTTCTTGAAGAAGCAAAGTATTACAATATTCCATGATATAGCTCCGTTTTCTCCTGCAGGCCCGCAAGAAGAGGAGGTACAGTATAAAAAATACAATTAATTTCGTGACAAAGAGAGTAACATCTGACATATATAATATAATAATAATTGAAATAACCTGCGCAGGTAAAAAACTAGAAATCCCAATCGCCTTAATGCGCAGGACTTTTGCACAGTAATAGACGCAATATACTCTACTGAATAAAATCTAATCACAGTTGCTGACACAAACATAGACCTGATTGCAGAATCTCCAGAATCGAGAATGTACACGGATATCCTGGAAACAAACGGAGCGGTCATTGTCAATAAGGACAAAATTACTCGCCCGACTTCAAGTACCTGCCTAGATCACATAGCAACAAATGATAAAAAAAATTGCTGAAAACATTAAATTCACACTTCCAGACTGGCCGGAGTTAGATCATCGTGTCCTTAAAAATTGTCATCCATGGTCAAAGTCTCAATAAGCAAAAACCCACTCACAAAATATTCAGATAGTTAGACAAGGATCTTTTCAAATTGAAATTTCAACAGTTGCTAACAAACCAAAAACCTGAAAACCTTATGAAACTCAAAAAGATGATTACAGAGTCCAAGCATGATTCTACTATTGAGAAAAAAGTCAGATGTCGACAACATACATGGATAACAAAGAAAGTTATTGAGGCTAGTATTAACAAAAGGAAAGCTTATAAAAAATACCAAAAAAATCCCTGAAGATCAAGCACTTAAACATCTGTATAACCAAGCCCTAAAAGAATCAAAACGTCTCATAAAAGAAGTTAAATTTTCATATTACTCCAGAAGATTGGAAACAGCGGCGGACAACTCACACGAAATATGGAAAATAATAAATGAAGTAAAAGATAATTTGTCACCATGGATCATGATATCAAATGCTGAATTTTCGGCATGGACTCTAACAATGCAGCACACCTAGGTGGAACAACAAACTCGCTCAATCACTTTTTTTCAAAAATTGGTGAAAAAATTACCAGGGAGCTCGGTGGAAAGTCAACTGATATTTCAATATCATAAATAGCCCACCAAATGCCATCTTTCACATTCATCAAATGACTAAAAGAGAAGTATTAAATACAGGGTCTGTTTAATAAGTAACCGGACTGAGCCTGCCCCGCGCCGTCAAAGCGTCTGCTAACCGGTATCTGGTGCTGTAGTGGTGGTTGGGGTCTAGGTAAAGGGAACCGGGCTGCAGCAGTTGCCTCCAAGCGCTTGGAGAGATAGCATCGAGCGAGAGCAGAGTGCGGGTTCAGTTACGTCATCGGAGTGAAAATAGAGCGTACGATCGAGCAACCGAAACAGAGTTTTTTAACCACGTTATTACAGGAGACGAGACGTGGGTTTTCGAATACGATCCTGAGATGAAGCGGCAGAGTTTGGAGTGGCACACACCGGCGTCACCACGCCCAAAAAAAGCGCGCATGAGCAAATCGAAGGTGAAGTCGATGCTCATTGCTTTCTTTGACGTGAAAGGCATTGTTCACAAAGAGTTTGTGCCACCCGGCCAAACTGTAAACGGCCAGTACTACAGAGAGGTGCTCCGTTGACTAACCGCCCAGGTTCACCGAGTCCGTCCGGAGATTGCCGATTCTTGGATCATCACGACAATGCTCCATCGCACACCTGCCTGCTCGTCACCGAGCAGTTGGCAAACAGTCGAGGGCAACGTTGCCACAGCCTTCATACAGCCCGGATATGGCACCAGCGGACTTCTTTCTGTTCCCCAAGATCAAGAGACGCGGTTTGGTACTCTGGAAAACGTTCAACGTGCTACAACGAGGGCTCTAGACAGCATCGAGATTGCTGACTTCCAGGGAGCGTTCGGGGATTGGAAAATCCGGTATCAGCGTGTTATCGACTCCAATGGGGACTACTTTGAAGGTTTCTAAAGAAAAATTGTACATATTTTGCCAATAAAAAATTTCCTGAGGTCAGCCCGGTTACTTATTATTCTGACCCTGTACAATCGAAAATTTGAAAAAATGCAGCACCAAGTATTGACAACATCGCCCCACATGAAATTATTCCAGTCAAAGAGGAGATAGCTGAACCATTGGCAAATTTTATAAACGAGCATATTAGAAGTGGAACATTTCCGGATGAAGAGAAACTGACAAAAATAATTCCAATATTCAAAGGAGGAGATCATCTGGACCCGGATTGTTACCGCCCTGTTGCACTTTTGACAGCCTTTACTAAAATATTCGAAAAACTTATAAATAATCGTTTAAAATCTTTCTTAATGGACGATTCCATCGTAAATCTGAAGCAGTTTGGCTTTTAAAAGAACAAGAGTACTTTCGATGCGTTACTTTCTGTCTCACGTTACATCAATGAAAGTCTTGATAAGGTAGATTATGTTATTGCAATTTTTGTGGACCTGAAGAAAACTTTCGATACGGTTGATCATGACCTGTTACTTCAAAAACTTAAATCGTGTGGTATACAAGGAAAACCGAAACAGCCTTTTAAAAGTTATTTAGAAGGAAGATTCCAAAGAACATCAGTTAACAATGTCTTGAGCAATCTAGCACCAATGAAATCGGGGGTTCCTCAAGGATCCATATTGGACCAACCTTGTTTTTGCTATGCACCAATAATTTGAATATATGTAAACTGAAAGCTCACCACACATTATATGCTGATGAAACTGTACTTCTTTATTCAGGACATGATAAAGTTGCCATGAAGAATATCATCAATGAGGATCTAAATAAATATCGCTCATGGCTTATCGAAAACAAGCTAGCACTGAATACTACAAAGACAAAATACATGATTTTTAGACAGAAGAATAAGGAAGACATAGAAGATGACCTAAAAACTAACGGCAAAAACTTGCAAAGAGTGTTGGAAATTAAATATTTCGGTCTTACCATAGATCATCGTTTGACATGGTTGCCACACATAAATAATTTGAGGAGACAACTAGCACCAGTGATAGGAGTGTTGAGAAAATATGGAGGATTTTCAATGCATATAAAGAAACTTGTATTAAATGCATTTGTACTAACAAAGCTACATTATGCGGTGGTCATTTGGAGTCAATCGTCAAAGCAAAGCCTTAATATTATATCCAGGATACTAACTAAACCCTATAAAAATATTCTAAACCTTCCGATTCTCACTCCAATAAGACTAGTGTATCAACGGACCAATGAACTCACCTTCAGTCAAATCATTACTATGGAGGAAGCGAAGTTTATCTTCAAATGTCTAATTTCCAGTGAATCGGAACGAAGCCCCCTTATAAAAGTATCACAAATAAATCCATATAATTCAAGCAATGCCAACAATTTTGTAATACCTTACGCTAGAACTGATCAATTGAAGAACGATGCAACGAATGATGCTCTGCGTATATACAACTATCTTCCAGAAACAGTGAAAAATGTAAACTCAATATTGATTTTTAAGAAAAGACTTAAGGAACATCTAATAAATTCAAATTGATGATAAGTCCAGAGAATTGAAAATACAGTATCTTAGGGCATTTTACACCCTAACGTCGAGATACTTAAAGACAGCTAGTTTTTATAAACTCAGAGTTTTTTTTTACTGCGTCGTATTATAATTTTTTTTATCTCTGAGAACATTTCACGAAGTGGACTAGACTAGCGGGAAAGGAGTACTTCACAGCATTTGGTGTGCCCCTTATACCGATGTTTTAGCATTGCCTGGATACACACCTAGGAATTGACGACGTGTGAAGTGCAGATCGCACGGGCGTTGTGCGACGATGAAAGAGTGATGGAGAGAGTGGTAGGGAATGGAGGTATTAAAAAAAAATAGTAAGCCGTGAACTATCCGATGTCTCTTAGAGACATTAGTTTCATTCTAAAAGAAGTAGACAGTAATCCTGAAATGAGTGCTCCAGATTTGGCAAAACAAGTGGCTACGGAAAAGGAAAAGGATGTCATGCAAGAACCATCACGAGAACATTAAATATTAATGGGTTTCAAAGCAGAACTCCACATAAAAATCTATTAATATTCGCCGAAAACCGACTTCTGCATCTACAGTTCGCCAAGGCCCATATTGGCAAAGACAGTGATTTTTGGAATCGCGTCTTTTTCACCGATGAGTCCAAATTCAACATTTTCAGCAACAATGGTCGCAGTAAAGTATGAAGGAAAAACAACACGGCTTTAAAGACTAACAATTTGGTTCCTACTGTCAAGCCCTGTGGAGGTAATGTGATATTTTGGGGAGCCATCCCTGCATCTGGGTATGGCAGATTGGCATTTGTAGAAACTACGATGGACCGTTATGTTTACAAGAAAATGTTAGAGCAACATTCGAAGCCATCAGTGGAGAAATTGGGTCTTGGATAGGTGGATTTTTCAACAAGAAAATGATCCAAAACACACAGCCCTTTTTGTCAAGAACTGGTTATTGTACTACGCTCCCAGGCAACTTAATACGCCTCCACAAAGTCCGGATTTAAAGCCAATAGGGCATGTATGGGAGCTTTTGGAACGGGAAATTCGAAAATGTTGTATTAAAAATAAAAATTTTGTTGAAGAAAGCGCTTGTTACAGAATGGGAGAAAATCGCATCTGCAAAACCTGATAATTAAGTCCCCTCTACGCCCCAAAGACTGCAAGCAGTAATTAATACGAAAGGGGGTCCAACCAAATATTAAGCCAGCAAAAAGTTGTTTAAAATTACAATACGTTTAGTTGAAAATATTTTGGGTACAAGTCAGCAAGCACTGACTGTCGTAGACTTTTGTCCATTCATTTTCTTATGTTTTTACGAATTTCTCCTTAAGTTTGCTATGAAATGTTTTTTTCTTTGTTATTTTATGAATATATTTGCATTACTGAAAAATGCACATGATTGGATTATTGATTAAAGTTTCCAATCAACCAGAATCTCAATATAAGGAGTTGTAGACTTTTGTCTATCACGGTAGCTCCACTGCTACACACCATAGACCTAGAAGCAGTTAAAACAGTGGACTTCACCCGATGAACGTGCTCCAAAGAAGGCAAAGACCGACCTATTGACCGGAAGTGTGATAGTCACCGTTTTTTGAGCTTCACAAGGTGTGATCTGCATCGACACCCTGGAGAAGGGCAAAACGATCACAAGGCTCTACTATGCCGAATTATTAGGTGAAATTAATGCCCGATTGCAGAAAAAAGGCCCGATTTGATGAAGAAAAAAGTGCTCTTTGACTACGCCCTGGCTCACATCTCCGCCATCGCCACTACTAAATTGGTTGAATTGGGCTACAAACTGCTGCTCCATCCACCGTATTCACTAGATTTTAAACTTGAAAAAGGCACTCCCTGGGCAGAAATTGGAGTCGAATAAAGAGGCTCCGATTATTCGCGTCACGACCCGTCGCTCAAAGGCGTTCAATATATTTGCGGATGCTTGGGTTAGGGTCCATGTTTCACACCCATAGCATAAAAAAGGTCTTATCACAGATTTGTATAATGTAGTTGGAGCTTTGTTTTCCTGTATATGCAGCTGGTCTTCAAGATCGTCGATACTGAATAAAATATTTTATTTGCGGGCTGTATTCTTCGGCGTATTTCGTCTCTTGCATTGCCCGCTTTCATTATTTTGGCGCCTAAATACACAAATTTGCTTACATTTTCGATACTATATTCGCCTAGTGTGATGTTTTGTGTACTTAAGGTATTTTTCCTCAACTGCGTCATGAGCTTTGTTTTATTTTCATTGATTTGTAGCCCTACTAGTTTTGCTTCGCTGTCGAGTTTTAGGAAGAGTTCTTTGGCAGTTGTTAACGACCTTGACAAAATGTTGACGTCGTCCGCATAGGCTACTACTTGGCTCGACTTGAATATTAACGTACCTCTTGCGTCGGCAGGTAGCTTTCTATTGACGTGTTTAAGAGCCAAATTGAATAGCAATGTGGCTAGCCCTACTCCCTGGCTTAGTGCGATAATTGTGTCAAAGATATCGGTGGATTGGCTATCGATTCGGACATGGGAGGTTGTTGACGTCATTGCGATTTTGATAAGACGGACTTATTTGGCTAGGATACCAAAACAAAGCATCATTTGGTACAGTATGCTACGATCAATACTGTCGTATGCTTGCTTAAAGCCGGCGAGTATTAGTTTATATCTATGTTGAACCCCAGCATTTCTCAAGTAGCTGCTTGACTGTATACAATTGGTTTATTGTCGGTCTACCTGCTTTAAAATCACCTTGATACTCTCCAATAATACTATTGGCGTATGATCTGATTATATTTCCTAAGATTTTTGAAAATATTTTGTACAACGCACCCCTGTGATTGTTTGTACATTTTCTCTTTCCCCGCATCCCTCAAAGCAAAATTTGTGAGTTTAAGACCTTTTTTGAAAAGTTACCCGTATTGCCTACATACGATGAATTATTTTTTGTTCAGGGGCCAATCCCCTCTATGGAAGACCCCCCTTAAATACCTTATAAATTTATTTTTGTGGCGAAACTTTGAAGAAGGCATCACTTTGCATCTACCTACAAAATCTTATGTTGCTAGCTTATGTACTTTACGAGAAAAAGTTGTGTGACACAAGGATGGACAGACAGACAGGAGGCGATTATAGTAAGGATTTGTAAAATGATTTTACAAAACCCTTAAAACCGAGTCCAAAGCAAAAAGGATTAATTAAATTTTATTAAATCGTGGTTATTTAGTACCACTTCCATAAAATTCATTTCATCCTTTGTAGGGCACTTTGAAGTCGGTTATCTTCGTTTTGCGTTAAATAAACAAGTATTTTCAAATTAAACCGCCATGTTTCGAAAATAATTTTTCGAGGCCCCCAGATCGCGTTGCACCGTGTAGAGATAAAAATACTTCGGACTGCAGTATTTTTCAATTTTCTACAGGAAATTTTATCGTGTCAGCTTATCTGATTCTTTTCAAGACTTTAAAACAACCCGAAATTCAATATTTATGAACGTTATTTAAAGTTTTCGTTGGACTCGACCCGTAATATTCAAAAATTTCCGCGATGACTCTTGCTGCAAACGCTTCAAATCAAAATGTTCGCAAAAATAAATGCACTCTGGAAAAAACACAAACATGAAACCAATTTCACTCGCGTAAATCATCAAACCTTTCGGCGATACCACTTTTTTACACGGTACAAGTCTAAAATCCAGGCAAATTTCACTTTTCTGTAGTAAAATATCACGTGGTTCAGGAGCAACGTTTAAATATTCACTTAAATTGATGGGGCTTCTCATAACTCTATGTTTGGTTACACTGTACTCACGTGAGCAAAGAAAAATACTGCAAGTCAATTCTTTTTTCTGGGAAATAATAAAAAACTACACACTTCACTTTGTAATTCATTCGCGTTTAGTTTCGTATAGTAAGTTTTTCGTTTAAAATTTTTCAATTTTTCAATGCGATATTCGTATTTTACGAAGGATATGGCAACTGACAGCTCCACGCCAGCTGATACTTCTGCTTCGAAAACAGAGCTGTTCATGCAATTTTTATGGATCAAATACTGTTCATGGAATGGCGCGAAGCATGATTTTGTTGACATTTGTTGAAAAGGGTGGAGGTTTTTGGATAGATAACGATACCTGGTATATCAAATAAGAAGTAATAACATTCGTTGACATTTGTACGTGCTAATAAATGACTTGAATTTGCATTTCGAAATTGATTTCGACAGTTGAGAAATTGCAAAAACTTTCGAAAATGAAAGTGTACGTATACGGAAGGTTTGATTGTATTAAGCAACTTCAACCGTTTCCAGAGGAATTGAAAGCCCGCGACCTTTTGTTTGACTCCCATATTTTGAACAAAATAGAATTTAACGGTCACCGACGATCCAAAACTTTAAACAGATCTTTACTGTAGACCTTTTCACAATGCTGCTTATTCTTGTTTTTATTCTTGTTAAATACCTTACAGTGACATAAAAACAGAAGTAGTATTTTGAAAAGTCATCTAACAAAACTTTTTAAAAGCTTTCATTTTTTAACAATGAAAAGCTTTAAAGCTTTTAAATATTTCAACTGATTAATCTTTTTTGAAGGAATTTCGTCTTATCACTTAAAACCATTTCCTTCTACCCTTCCAGTTTGTTACTAAATATCTTTCCCGAAAAATCTCCTTAGTGTTCGGATAATTCGGAACTCTCCAAAATGTTCCTCTTTATGAATCAGCGCCAAGCATTTCACTATTCAAGAAGGATTCTTGCTCAAACTTTCTCTACAACTTTTGACCAGTATTTCTATACTATAGCTTAGCAAAGAAGTTTTCGACTGCACTCAAAGTACTCCATCCAATCTAGTGCTTATCGTTTACTATTATCGCAAAGAAAATGATATTTCTCTTTTTCAACTTCTTTTTAGATTTTCATCTCATTCTCGTAGTCTCTCCCTGCTTAAGTTAGTTTTCAAACTAGGAAATTATGTAGTTTTGTGAAATTCTCTACTTGAGCTACTTATAGACTAAACTAAATAATAACTAGAGCTGCTGCAGGATTTTTTTTATCCATTGTCCATTTTTCATTCGGAAAAACTTGTTTGTATTGGAGTGAGTGAAATGCCGAAGAAAACCGTTCAACTTTTCAATAAGAAGTTTTTTCTCATAACTGAGAGCGCGGAAAAAGATTCTTTCCTATTAGAGAATGTATAAAGCAAGACAGCTCTTATATCCTTATGGACGAGATGACGCCATGATCGTTACCCTATTGGCAGATACAATTGAATGAAACGGATCGTCATGGTGGGTGAATTTTTTAAATGGTGGTAAAGTGGAATGTTGTGGATACTCGTAAGTGGAAAACAATTATTATTAGAAGAAGTTTAGCTTGAAAGTTTTATTTGAGGCGGAGGATTGTAATTTTCAAGAAAACATTGAACAGTATATACTAAAAAAAATGTACACAAAAGAATATACTGTACACTGAGAATGCATCTGTAATAATACCAATTATTTGCTGAAAGGAGTTGTAACGGTGAAACACCGGTTACTTAGTTCGCACTTATTTGGTGTAACACCTTATAAGCTCCAAAGGTTATTTTTGCAACCACTGATCAGCTCAAAAAATATTGAAAAAACAAGAAGATTTTCCTAAACACTCCCAGCAGTCTCACTGGAAGAAAATAAAAGACTCACGTTTGTTAGGCAAATCGGACTGAAACTTTATTTTTCGATTCAAAGATTTAAATACTTGCTCACTTATTTTAAATAACAATTACAGTAATGAAAATTCTCAAGAAGATTATTTAGAGCAAATAATCCAAAGTCGCAAAACCTTTGTAGTGCAGCAATCGCTACCTTTTGTGCGACACTGTATCTCTAGTATAGAAATGATATGAGGAGAATAAACGAAGTTAGACAGCGATCACTCCAGTTTGGACTGTCCAGCAAACGCGCGTGGATTCATTCTTATTAAATTTGTAATTGTATGCTAAATATTGTTTGAATTATAACGTAAATTCGAAGGCTACTTTGGCTGCAAATTAGCGACCCACTTGTCAAAGTGATCTATAGTGATCAAGTAGCCCGCCTAGGCAAACTGCACGTGGGACCTGTACAAAAAAAAGACCATTTCATAATTATAACAACGCAATAAGTGTGGAACAATTTGATACAAAACTTATTTACATTATTATTACTAACCCGAAATAAACCCCGACACTACCACCACTACCATTATCGATAAAAATAATAGCAACCCCTTTGCAACACAATCCAGCGAACTAATTGCTGGATTGTGTCGATAAGAATCTGCCGTTACTGCTATAAAGAGACTTGTCGAGAGAGGCGGTAGAGACATAGATAAGGAACGAACAAGACGACCGGTAGAGGACGGCTTGAGATGTGTTCTACGGGGGAAGGCATACGATCGTTTGGGAATTCGGAAATTGTTTTGTGACTTGGGATTTCGTTCTTACAACTCGTGGATAGTGATCGGTTATTCGACAATTTCCTTAAGAAAACAAATTTTAAAGTGCTTTTCATTTAAACTGAAAAGATTTTGCGTCATTTTCTGTGAATTGTGTCACATAAAGTATGGTTTTTCTTTTCATGGCAGTTCAACGGATTAGCGGCATTCCTGCAACATTTGTAATCATAGATGTTTTAAATAAACGAGTGTGGTAATTAGGAAAGTGTTTTACAGTGGTTCCGTTCTGTCCACTGCCCATTAAAGTTTCAGTAACTTATATTTTATATTTAAAAGCGTTGATTCTACGATGAAAAGTAATGCACCGTCGTTAGTATTTGCAATTAAGCCAAAACGAAAAATATACCATGTAAGTAATTTGATTTTCTTTTCTGTTTAAGGTGGAATTGAAAGAGTTTAATAAGCAAAGTATTAGTATTTAGTATTAATAGTTAATTTAAACATAAATCGAGGCATAATTCCCAATAAAGGCCCTTACTCACCCCAATAACGAGCGCTCATTGGACGTGGACTGGGAGACGTTACATTCAAAAGGGATAGGGTGCTCCGGCGGGGCTGACGGATCCGGTTAAGCTCGTCCAGAGACGGGCGTGGGATGCAACTCGCTTGTCCACCAAGGCTTCAATAAGCCGCCAAGTGAGAATAAGACCTGCCAGTTCCACTTTCTGGCAGCACGAAAGAGGACACTTAAACCACTTCCTTCGGCGCAAAAGAACGGATTCTACCTACAACACGAGAATTATATGACCCTCTCTAACTCTGTCAGACAAATTAAGACCATAAAAATTCGCCACACTCGAAACACCTCCCCCGAGCACTAACACTCTACTTTAAATTTTAACCGCGAATTCACTCCCAAGCCGCACCCGTTACAACCTAAAACTTATTTTGATCAAGTTCAAATGTAATACAACAGAAAGAGAATTTAATTTTTACTTAATTTTTACTTTCAATTTACTTTTCAAAAAAAAATTTCAGTATTACAATCATATTTTTTTCCTTAAATTCCTTTATGAAAATAACAAACTAAGTTAATGATTGCAATCGAGCAGAAAGAAAAAGAAGTAATCTTTTGAAAAAACTTACGGCTCTACGAAGAATAAAAGGGCCCCTTCTTCGTACTGGATATAGCAACACAAATTTTGAAAAGTAATCGACAAGTGTCAGAGTGTTTGTTTTTCCTTTTGTTGAGCAGGGAAGAGGTCCAATTAAATCAACAAAAAGAGTCTTCCATGGTTGTTTAGCCTCGTTCACCCGACTAACCATATGACATGCAGGTACCTGACAATCCACTTTTATTGACTGGCAAACTTTGCATCTTCTCTCATATGTATTAACGTCCGTGGCCATCTTCGGCCAGCAAAAGTACTATGCAATACGATCAAGCGTTTTCGCCATGTGCCTTGCTTTTGAGTGGGCCATCATAGATCTTCAGTAAGAGCTACCTTCGTTCTAGTTTCGCAACTACCTTCCTCCAGGAGCTCTTCCCCCCTAAATCCGACGCTGAATTAGTTTGTATAATTCCCCTGAACTCATTTGCCAGGCTGCATATTTCTCGGTATCAGCTTCTGCTTTCTGTTTCATCTTCATATACCACGGTTTGTCCCCTTGATTCGCTAATATATCTTTTACTGGTACTGAGCGTGATATTGCGTCAGGAACAAGGTGTTCCTTTCCTTTTCGGTGAATGATCTCAAAGTTAAACTGCTGTAGTCTGACCACTCAGAGGGCCAATCTACCGGTAAGATCCTGCAGATTATTTAACCACACCAATGGATGATGGTCCGTTATCACCTCGAAACACCAGCCCTCCACAAATGGCCGCAGCTTCTCCACCGCCCACAGAACCGCGAGACATTCTTTCTCAGTCGTTGAATATTTCTTCTCCGCCTTACTGAGGGAGCGACTCAAATAGCATAATACCTTTTCTCCTGAGGGTTGCTTCTGACTAAGAATTGCCTCCAGTCCAACATCTGACGCGTTCGTTTGTATACAAAAGGGCAGGTTGAAATCTGGACAACTCAAGATTGGTGCGGATGACAACTTTGCCTTACAGACTTCAAATACTTCCTGGCACTGATGAGTCCACACAAATTTCTTATTCTTCAGCAGAAGCTCAGTTAGGGGTGCCCTAATAGTGGCATGGTCCGGAATAAATTGACGGTGCCATGACACCATTCCTAGAAATTGCCAAATCTTCTTGACTGGATTTGGTGGAGGAATGCGCAGCATCGATCCAACCTTATCTGGGTCGACAACGTAGCCCTGGTACTTTAACTGCGGCCGACAGAACTGACATTTCCTTCGATACCTGTAGTCCTGCTTCTCGCAACCGGCAAAATACTTCCCTCAATATTGCCACATGCTTGGCAAAGTCCTGAGTCAAGGCCATTGTCCAGGTACGTAAATACGTAGGGTTCTAGTTCTGGTCCTAGAGCGCGATCAATCAATCGCTGCCAACTTGCTGGTGCATTCTGCAGTCCAAATGGCATCTATCTGAACTAGAAAAGTCCCTTCTCCGGTATCATGAACGCAGTCAAAGCTTTGAAGTTCGCTGCCATCGGGACTTGCCAATACGCTGATTTTATGTGCAGTGACGATAGATACCGCGCATCTCGTAATTTATCGAAGGTCAAGGAAATGAAAAGTATTGAATACGCATCTTTCTCAGATACTGTGTTGAGTTTCCGCTAGTCTACGCAGAATCTATAGGTTTTTCTTCATTGGCAAAATTGGAGATGACAAAGCACTGACCACTACCCTCATATCTATCATCTCATCCAGCTTGGTGTAGGCATGCTTCAAAATGGCTGGTAACATCGGATAATACCTTTGTTTTATCAGCGCTGCAGATATCTTGATAACATGTTCTGCCACCGATGTTTCCTCCAACCCTTCACCCATTGCCTTAAAAATCTCCTTCGGCAGATTATTTAATTCGAACTCCTTCTTTGGAGATAGACTACTCAGTGATCGTAAGCGACTCGGTAGATTCCCATCTAGTAATGAGGTGAAGTCCCAATGTTGACTGCTAAGATTCAAAACTATTTTATGAAAAAATTCTTTATGAAATCCACCCCCAGGGTTAGTACTTGCGGGACCGAGGTAGCCACCAATGCTTCCAAGTATTGTGTGTGCCCTTTTAACCTAAAGAACAAGCAGACAGAGCTTTCCACTTTACAGCTCTTGCCACTCACTGTACGTATTGCATGGGTCCCACAACTATCCGATCTAGATTTCCACGCGCGTTAATCAGGCTCAGTCTGTCACTTTTTAGTAGTCCACCCCCTCTGTAGGTTATCTTGGCCTCGACACCATCGAATTGAGCCATTTTATTATGTAATTCGTGAATGCAAAATTTGTTTGCAGTGGGCCCTTGTGCTGGGGAAAAGAACCCTCCTCACGACACTGTAACGCTAGCCTGTCCGCGCATTCACGCGTACTCAGGCAAGGCCAATTCCAGTCAGCACTAATATATTCACTCGCCGAGGCAGCGGACCATCTCTGCAGTCCTTTACGAACCATAATAATCAAAAAATCTCTGCATATCGCCCAATTGGCCGACATTTTGAGCACACCGCCAGTAACGAATAAGAATTTCACGCTTAAAGTGAGACTCTTTACTGTCTACGTGCTAAAGGAAGATGAGTGTCTGCAGCAGCTCTTGCACCGCATGGACTTGGAGGACCAGCGCCCATTACAGTTCTTTCGGAAAATGCAGTCCATCGTGAGTGTTGAATTGCCGGAGGCGATGATCAAATCTTTGTGGGTGCCTTCCAGCAAATGTTCGCTCAGTGCTTGCCGCGACTGAGTCTAAGCCCTAGAAAAGTGAAGCAACGGCATCCAATGCAGTGCAAAAACACACTCCCAACGAGATACTAATGCCAATAGTGACGTGTTAGAACGAGTGTCAGAGCTTCGGGCGGAAATTTATCGCACCCGCTCTGATGCGTTGACCACAAATTGTAGCGCACAGCACCACTCGTTGGCACAGAAGGCACCAGCGAGAAAGGAATCATCGGACAAGGTCTGCTACTATCATAGACGTTTCAGGGCTGCAGCAGGACGTTGTCACCTCCCTCGCTCTTTCCGTAAATCAAAGGCGGGAAACACGTCAAACCACTAGCTTTGCAGGGAAAAGTCGGTGTGCTTTACAAAGTCGCCTTTTGATACCCCATAATGCTACGCAATTCAATTTCCCTCTTCGACACTGATGTGGACGTCTCGGTCATTCACAAATTGTTGGCAGGCACCTGGAAGCAATCATCGTACAAACTTTTTGTGGCCAACTGCATTCCCATCGCCACATTTGGGCAAATCATACTCCAATTGTCGCACGGTTTTCAGCGCTTGTTCCAACGAAGGTTCATTATAGCCAACGTGCTACATCCAATCTTCGGAGCCGACTTCCTAAGCTATTTCGGGTTATTGTTTGGTGACTGTGACTCAGCCGCTAATCTATCAACGCGAGGCCACATTAACAAAGACCACTACCACTCTATACTTAGCATCAGCAGCAACACGTGTTACCATGCGATGCTCAGGAAATTCCCATCGCTTTCTAACCCTGCTACAGTATCTATGCTGACTAAGCATGGAGTTCGGTATTTCATCAACACATCTGGACCTCTCATAGTGGAACGCTCGCGAAGACTTTCCAAGGATAAGCTGCAAGCAGCCAAAGTGGAATTTAAATTCCTTCTGGATCAGGGTTTTTCGGCCTCCGGATAGCTCATGGGCAAGTCCTCTACATTTAGTGCGCAAGAAAGACGAAGCATGGTGACCTTGTGGAGACTACTTGCGCCTTAATAACGCTACAGTACCGGACAAGTACCCGATGCCGCACATTCAAGACGTTGCCGAGAAGCTATGTGAAAAAAATTTTTTCGATGATCGACCTGCTGAAAGACTTCCACCAGATTCCCACCAAGGAATGCGATTTCCTGAAGACAACGGTGACAACACCGTTCGATATTTTTGAAATCACAGTCATGACGTTTTTCCTATGAAACGCTCCGTAGAGGTTCCAACGTGTTACGAGATGCAAATAAGGGAAAGGTGACAAACGTTTTATGAACAGCGTGCTCGGTGATTTGGATTTTTGCGTATTTTACATTGACGACATCCTGGTGGCATCGGAGTTCAAGGCTTAGCTCATGGAATACGTCATTCAATTATTCAAACGATTGGCGAAGCATGGAATAGTGGTCAACGTCACAAAATACACATTCGGAATCTGTGAAGTCGAGTACTTGGGGCATTTGTTCAACTCAACAAAAGTACCACGTATTATCACGACAGACTAGGCACGCAATTTGAGTTGGCGCTTTTTAAATTATCGACAGCGTATTTAACATGTATAAAAAATAGGGCATCGCCTTGTTATCTTGCATCTAATGGTATGGTCGAACGCTGGCTTTGCTCCCTTAAGTGTGCAATAATGTGAGATAAAAAAAATCCAAATCGATCTCCTGTGCTTCCCACCGGCCTCTTGGACCTGCGTGGGATATTCAAGGAGGGTGTTGCGGCTTCATATACGGAAATGTTGTATGGAACGACGCTTACATTTCCTTGAAAGCTTGTGGCTCCCGCCCCAGCTGTGGCGGACCCACGTGCGTTCCTTGTATAGCTTCATCCTACAGCAAAGCACCTACACCTGACGCCACCAGCACATCGTCATCACAGTGCAACATTCGTCAACAAAAATCTAAATACGTTTTCGCATGTTTTTCTAGAAACAATGCAGTAAAAAGACCTTTCGTCCGTCGGCCAGTGTACGTGTCGTGTTTCCTGCATACACTCCACCAACAGTACCTGAAGCGCGCCCAGTATCATCAGTAGTTAAGAGAGCACCCGCTTCTCATATGCAACCCAAAAATCATGGTGCCTCACCGTTGAGCCGGTTATGTATCTTGCCGCCATTCAATGCTCCACCAAAAGCGTTAACAACGCATCTGCCAGCAAAGAACTGCTCCCATTTGTCGCAGTAAATGGCATTTCTACCGCGGCCCATTGAATGCTTGGTTGTTGTGACTTTGGTGGCCTTCATCAGCTGTCATCCCAACTCGCCAATGCCACTCAGGAGGGAGTAGATATAGCGCAGTAATCGCAACCTTTTGTGCGATATTGTACCTCTAGTACAGAAATAATAGAGGAGAGCTAACGAAGTTAGACATCGATCAATCCAGTTTGGACTGTCCAGCAAAACAGGCGTGGATTTCATCCTTCTTAAATTTGTAATTGTATTTCAAATCGAAAAGCCTTCGGGTTTTGCTCTGTTATTTGAGCAGATGCGTTTTGACTTCATTGAGTCATCTTCAGTGTCTGAAGGATGTGTAAAAGGATATGACTTTATATAGATTCAGGATGGGTTAAGCAGGTAAGCACTAAATCACGCACAAACTAAACTAGGTCAGGTAGAGGGATATTAGTTTTTGGGTCACCGGATATTAGTTTGTTCTGTTTCATCTCATTCCCATTTTTATTGGAGCGTATGGTCCAGTACTAAAAAAGTTGCGTCGAAATTTGTAATAAGCTATTCGTTGATAACATTATCGTCTGTTTTTCTTTGTTTTTATATTTTCCAGCCTTTCTAGGATGTCGAATCTCGGCCCTTCACTTTGTTTGTGTAGCAATGTCATAGAGTAATCAGTTTTGCAGACCAGCTGCAATACAGGAAAACAAAGTTCCATGTATGCAAATCTGTGATAAGACCTGTGCTATTCTATGGATGTGACACATGGGCCCTAACACAAGCATCCAGTCTACTGGGGGCATGCTGGTTGAAAGAAATACTCTTGAAGGCTATCATTCTTTGTGGGGTGCCACCCCTACGAACTCGAGGATATGAAAGTCCCCAATGAGGTTCCTCATAGGAAGGCAGGTAACAACCCTGACTAAATCTAGATTACGCTTTGGACAATGAACTGGAACTGATGCTTTGGGCTGACGGATATGATGGTGCTTCACACAGTAGTGTCAAGATGACAATCGGGTGCCAACGGCTCCATTCAACTATCATACCGTCCCCGTTCCGGTAAGACCTTGGTAAGCCTCGCAGTATGTTTGAAGTTGGCACCATTGGGTTGGTGGTGTAGGTTTGGTTGAGACAGACTCCCGATTAGATCTCGTCCAGCTGTGAACAGTTGTCCTCATAAGAACTTGTGCCAACCCTCAAATGGCGTCCCTGCTCTGCAAAAACAACCATTGGAACAAAAAAATGCCTACATACACAAAGGGAGGTAGCAGCTCAGAAGAAGGATCCGATCAAACTGCAGCAATTTCAACTAAAAAACGTAAAATTAGCGCAAAAAGTGCAAAAACAAGTATGTAAAAATAACAACAACGACGATGCAGTTAGCGGCTGCAGCCACAATATTGGCTGTACATGGGAGTACACTGCCAGTAAAGACAGATAAAAACGCAGATTAACGGGCAGCCTCGTCAATACTGCGATTCCTGTGGCGTTCAGGCGCAGCGAAAAAATGATACAAATGCCAGAGTGTCCTCAGAAGGCAGAGTGGGGAGTTCTGCAGGAAGCGCTAGATGCTCGCCCGGTGGGGATAAGTACATAGAATATCGAGAACTCGATGGTTTCTGCTATGATCGCTACCGAAGCAAGGGTCTCAAGTCTCGAAAAAATAATTAACCATCCTAAAGTCCACAAAGTAATCATGGCAGGCAAAGAAAGGAGTGATCAGACCAATGAAGCACCGTTGTGTGATTTCACAGCCATCGTCGAAAATGTAGCTGAAATACTGTACTCAGAAGTGGTAGCAGCTAACCTCTCCTAAGAAAGGAGGTCGCATAGTGCAATAGACATCAAGAAAAAAGGCTAGTCTGAAAAGCAGGACACCTCCTCAGAAGAATAAAATCTGCATGCGACTGGCAATGAAACAGCAAAGGAGTAAAGAATAGGCTCATTGAACAAGTGGAGCTCCTAGATCATATAAATGAAATCAGCATGCAACTCGCCAGAAATCAGCAAAAGAGTTAAGAATGGGCTCATTTAACTAAGAGAGCTCCTAGACCATATACGGCATTATCGGTGAAGCTAGTTGAAGGCTGAAAATTACGAGAAAGCCGAAGAAGGCTAAGCCTAAAGGACATACACAGATAGCTCCACCATCAAAGATCAATAGAAGAATAGCGTTCAGCCCAATCGAAGGAGGCCGGAATAAAATATGCAAGGAAGCGGCACTTGATATTCGTAGAACACCAAACAAGGGGCTCTGCACAGTGCTAACAAAAGGAGCAAAGAAAGCCGCAAAGGAATTCCATCAAAAAATGCGTGAAAATACAGTTCGCATGAACATCCAGCAGAAAATAAAGACCTAATGCAAAACAATAGAGAAAGAAGCCCGACGCAGACTCCGGCCGCGAGCACTGCTGGTAAAACCTTAAGACGGCCAATCCTACACAGAAGTGCTGCGGAATATTAGGGGAAATGTAAACCTCAAAGACACAAACACCGCTATTAAAGCAGTACGACAAATGCGGTTGGGCTACGTACTGGTTGAATTTGAAGCAGACGCTGGCAATTAAGAAGAATTCTGCAATGCAGCAAAGAAGGTCCTTCTCAAATGTACAAAATGGTCTCACTTGAGCCGACGGCAAGGATCGAAATAAGAAACATTGACTGCGTCCCGCGCCCGGCCAAGTTCAAAGACGCCATCAAAAGAGAGCTCTCTAGCGTGGACAGGAACAAAGCAAGGCTGGCAACAGATAATCATTGGGGACAACACATGGCCATCATTGACTTGACCGTGTAAGAACGCTGAATAATTTTTGAATAAAGGTAAAGTAAGAATAGTGTGGCTTGTCTGCAGCATATAGCGAAGAGCAGCGCCTCTTCAATGTTTCAAATGCTTTGGCTATGATCACACCCCACAAGTGTGCAAACCGATAGGAAGTCCCTATGTTCAAAATGTGGTCAAATGGGACCTAAAAGAGAAGAGTGTACAAAGGCGGCACACTGTATCCTTTGCAAGAATGCTGAAAAAAGACTTGATCTTGGGCACTTCTTGGGGTCAAAAAAATTTCGACCTTTCCAGGAAGCCCTAGCCAAGACAAAGTCAGTGCTATGATGAATCGTATATTCCAGGTTAACTTACACCGCAGTTCAATTGCCCAAGGTCTTGGAACAATGATTTCCAGATGGAGGGCTGTGGACGAGGAATTGTTTCATTTGGGTTCATACTCAGGGCCCACCCTCTTTAGTGTGTACCCGATGCGGAATGAACTGATATCATCTTTCCAATCATAATGCTTTGGAGGACCCAGTCTTGAATGCAGATGGCATCGCACTCATTTGGAGAGACTCTAACGCTAAAGCAATCGAATGGGCATGCTTTTGACAGATTTAGATCCATCATCTTGTCTCCTGATGCCCATGATCTCGACTTTCTACAATTGGGTGAAACATCGAAAGGATGGACGTCAAAATGTTGGTTGAGGTGTTAACGGTAGATGCTTCGCTACAGAGTGATTCGCAGGGGACAGAATAACTGGCAGCTCAAAGCTTAGTGAACTCAATTATGAGCATCATGACTGCTTACAGCGCTTCCATACCCGGTTAAAAAACTCAGCATGGCAGGCTTTCAGTGTGCGGGTGGTAGACTGAAATCACTGAAAAACGAAGGGATTGTCACAAGCTGCGGCGTGAGGCTCAACAGGAACGGAACCGTGACACAGTCAACTGGGTAGCGGCATACATGCAGGATGACTCAAAAGCAACGAGAATTGGGTAAGGGGGGGGGGGGGTGGAGTGGAGGGGTGGATCGGGTTTCCCAGTGAGATATTCAAAGCGGTGACTCTCCCTAGTCAGTGTGCGATGTTTGGTTGCTGTGAGTGAATCCGTTCGTGTGTGAGAATTTTTCCAGTGTAACAACTTTTCCGTATTGACAAAAACGTAAGATTACTGAGTGCTGAGAGCAACGCGCGGCTGTGAAATTTTGATTTTTGTTGGAAAAAATAACCGGGATAAAACTTGTGATGCTAAAAACAGCTTATGGGGATAATGCCTTGAATAAAACGCGTGGCTATGACTCGTTTTCACGCTTCAAGAATGGGGGGATGTTGATTGAAGACCGACCTCGTTCTGGGCACTTCAAGAACGAAAGAAAACGTTGAAAAAATCAACATTCTTATTTGTGAAGACCATCGTCAAACCATCGATGGACTTTTTGAGACGTCTGGATTGTCATGGAGTTCAATTCAAAGGATTTTATCCGAAGATTAAATGAAGACCCAGATTTTTTCCGCAAGATCGAAACTGGGGGCGAATCATGGTGCTATGATATGACCCCGAAACAAAGTAGCAATCAAGCCAATGGAAGACACCTCTCTCTTCTCGTCCAAAAAAGTATGCTGAGTGAAGTTGAACATAAAGACATTGCTAATTTTTTTCTTCACCTTCACGCATTTGGCCACACAGGGCTGTCTGTGAAGAAGATTTTGACCAAAAATGGCAAGACATCGATTGTCCACCCCCCTATTTACCAGACCATGTCCCCTGTGACTTCTTTTTATTTCCTAGACTCTAAAGGAACATCACAAGAAAAGAGACTGTAGAAGAGGTGAAACGAAAATCGGTGGAATGGATAAGAAACATAAAAAAAAACGAATTTCAAAACTGTTTTGAACATTGGAAGAAACGATTGGACAAGTGTATTACAGTCAATTGGGTTTATTTCGAAGCTGATAAAAATTTGGTGTAAAAAAATAAATAAATAAAAAGTTATAACACGATTCCCGTACTTTTTGGGTCCCCGCCGTACATAAGTCAGCCAGGAAATGCCATCACGGATTAACAATAGCAAGACTCACTGCTGGCAACATCTAGTGGACAGTTTGAATGAGGATCTGTAGGGCCTTGGCTACAAGTTAGTTATGCATAAGCTTGGTGCCCTATGGACGTCTTGCATACATGAATTGAAAAACATGGACGAGATAACACGTGCACTTTCCCCGCCTATTCTCTGCCCATGGTGTAACAGCAATCAAGTGCCTGTTCTTCGCGCAGCCGAAACTGGAAGAGGCAATCGCATTATTGAACGCAAGGAAGGCTCCAGGCCCAGATGGTGCTCCAGCTAAAGTATTGTAACTTGTCTATCACCATTGCCGTGACTTGCTGCTTTGCACATTCAACGCTTGCCTACGGGACAGGGTTTTCCCAGTACGATGGGTGGTGGAAAAGATCACCATATTGCCCGTTATGCATGCTAGACAAGGCTGGGAAAGTGCAAGAGAAACTCGTCAAGTGAACAGTCACTGATGCGTCTGTAGTACAGCTTAGCGCAGGACGCTCAACCATTGATGTGATTGCAGAAGGGGTGAGGGCGGTCCAAAAGGCAGAAGCACACAGCCGCACCAAGCGAAGAATCTTTCTGCTTCTGACACTTGATGTTAGAAATGCCTTCAACTCCACTAGATGGGTTGATATTCTGGATACTCTGGAAAACCCTTTTCAAGTTCCAGAACATCTGAGGTGGCTTCTGAGGGACTACTTAAAGGACCGAAGACTACTACACGACACGATATAGGGCCAATGACGGATGAAAGTTAAAACGGGTATTGCCCAGGGATCTATCCTCTGTCAAGACCTGTGGAACATGTCTAATGACAGGCAACTGAGACTGGAGATGTCAGATGAGTTGCACATGATCAACTATGTTGATGATGTTGTGGCTCTAGTCGCTGGATTCATGGTTGAGTAAGCACAACTTAGGCTGGGTATACTAATGCGCAAAGTGAGAGACTTGATCACTGCTCGAGAATTCAGTTTAGCATTGGAGAAAACTGAAGTCGTCATCTTGAAAAAAAAAGAATCCCTAGAGCATCGATGATCGGTAATGGAGACGTATTAATCGAATCAAAGCCCGCGGTGAAGTACTTGGGGTTACTAATCGACTCGAAGATGAGTTCCTTTGAGCAAATCAAGACAAAGACTAAGAAGCCTGCTTCAGGCGTATCGGCTCTGAGTTGACTTATAGCCAACGTAGGGTGACCCCAACCATTAAGCCGATGCCTCTTGACGAGAGTCGTGGGATCAGTGCTACTGTACGGAGCAGAAATATGGGGCGACGCTTGACACAGGTATAGAGAAGAAGTAGCACTAAAGATTGCATCTTCATATCTGACAGTCTAACTTTTGCTGTCCTTGCTAGAGAACGCTGCGCTATTTACCTGAGTCGATACGAGGACGCGAGAGAAAAGGTAGCCCACGAGGGAAACAACGCTCACTTAACGGTTGGCAGCAGACTTGGGTGAAAGGCCGAAAGGGAAGGTGGACTGCATGGCTCATCCTGAATCTGAGATCGTGGACAAATTGAAGGCATGATGATACTGATTTCTATCTGACCCAACTTTTGAGCAGGTATGTATGCGTTCAGTCTTACCTGCACAAAATTGGTAAGTCACGGTCCCCTGATTTTAGATTTTGCCCAGGAGAGGAAGACAATGCCTGACATAGATTTTTTCGTGCAAAAAATGGGACAGGGTGTGGCAGGACCTTTACAACGAGACAAGAGAGCTCACCCTGGTGGGCATAGTTGCGGTGATGCTTGCACCGGTTGACAAAAAGAATACTATGGCATATTATATTCAGGTATTCCTAAAAGATAAATGGGTATATATGGCGATCCCTCTTCCTCTCTCCCCTCCAGCGAGAGAAAGATCCTCCCAGGTTGAAGGCACCTCACGAAGTAGCAAAACGAGACCTGGCCGAGGTAATGTGTTGATCGGTTCCAGGCTAGGTTTTCCAGTTGACAGGGTAGGTGTTTAGTGGGTAGTTTGGCAAGCATGGGAGCCCCACACTCAGTGGGTAAATGGCATTCACCTCTCAAACACAAAAAAATAAAACTGTTAATGCAAGTGTGCTACGATATGAGAGATTTATATAATAAAAATAATAAGGTTTAAAAAGAATTTTATAATATATATTTTATAGAATTTCATAATATATAATTTTTCGTTGCATTATGAAATTCAATCATTTCACCGTATACGAGAATTAAAAACTAACTAATATTACAAACTCGGTTCTTTTCTCGAATCCATTTCGTTTGGTCAACCTCGCAATGTCCTTTCCTCGTATTTTCCTACATTCCAAAACTGATTTAAACTCATAAAAAAGTCAAACCAAAACATTCCATAAAACTCCACCAAATTCTCAGTCATCTTTCCTCCACCAAAGGTTTACTCACGACTCCCGAGAAACTGCACTGCGAACGAATTCCCGGAATGTTAGTCCAGAAACAAGTGTATCATGATTGGATATCATACATTCACTTCATGTATGACATTAGACGAGATTATTTTAGCTTTCGTTCCTGACCTAGAATCTCTCCAGGGTGCAATTGGTTGATTGTTAGCCTAGTCACGTTTAATAGTGGTTTTATCCATATTTCCGTCTATTTCGAATTCAATCTTCTTGCCTACGACTAAGAGTATGCAAGCGAATTGTATTGCTATCGATCAGGATAATTCCAAGAAAGAAAGTCAACCGGGAATTGATTCCGAGAATTGCGGCCATCTCACTTTCTGCAACTCAACGCTCTGATACGTATGTGACGGTTTGAATTTTTAAAGAAAAGTGAATGAATACGACGCAACAAGGATAAGTGTGACCAAAATTTTTTTTATTCTCATCTCTGAATATTTGATAAATTTTTTGCCTCGGACATAGACAAGATTTGATGGAATCCTAACCAAAGTACGTGCGATTCTCTTTTAATCTGATGCACGGACCAAAAAGCTCGTTTAATTTTCATTTAAAGGTTATACAGGATTTTCTTGTCCGTCATTCTTTAACCTAAATCCCCATAGCAGTATCCTCATGGGCATCGAAAAATTAAATGTTCCTCTAGACACTGTGTTTTCTATGTAGCTTCCATTTAGATGCTTCGAGAAAGCAACTATGAAGTCCTTGCATAGTTTCGGTAGCCAGGCGTTGCCCGATAGGTGTTTGAGACCTCATGCACCATTTTAATATCCTTCTATTTCCTTTTACTCTCAACTGACCGTCACAAAGTGGAAGCCAAATGAACTCAATGCATTCCCGAGGACGGAACAAGTGAATCCTAAAGTGTATCTTAGTAATACCCACATTCATGTGTTCAGTGTATCCTTTGCGATTCCATTGCTCTCTGTCTTTCCGCTTTCGAGGAGCAAAAACCATCTTGATTGGTATCGATTTCAACTGGATGACGACGATCAAAGTGAATGGAAACGCTTCGGACAAAGGCAAACAAAAAATGGACAGTGGTTAAAGCTTGATCGTTGTACGAGGAGATGCCTATGCGATAAATTATTTGTTAAAGTCCTTGTTGTCAACATAAATCGTCGTCTCCGAGAGTGTTATTGGTATTTCAATTGGACACCAGTAAAGTGAAATTCTAGTGAATGTTGCATAGTTTAGGGAGAAATAGGAATAAATGAATGATTAAGGAGTAAATTGATATTGGTATTCGTCCTGTAGAGTATGTTGAATTAATTGAAATTGTAGGAAAATCGAGTTATTTTGCAAGAAATTTTCCGAGAAGGAAGGCGTTAAAAGTAGTTTCCATTGATGCATAAGGCGAAATTCGATATGAAAATACTGAACAGGAAACTTTATCTGCACAAAACAATTGAATTATTTTATTTATGGCAAGTTTACAAGGTAAAGTTTGACACTTGTATAATACGTACAATATAGGCGAGTGAGGTTAATTAAAATTTCTGTTTTCTACTGAATCAAATATAATCGATACACTTTGGTAAACGTATTACGAGTGAATTTGACACTAGCTCAGGCATGCTGGCTCAAACACTACCATACGAAGACTTGAACGATTGTAACGAGACATCATCTAACCAAATTGCAATAGATATAACGATGTTATCACGATATTTCGTTCATCCGAGATGTTCCAAAATCTGAACTAATCTTCAAACGGTTGTAGACGTGAAGTCTCGGTACGTGCCATCCTACTGTACCCTACAGGTCAACTAGTTCGGACACCCTTATTCTTCTCCGAGGTGGCTTCTTGCAGGCTAGCTACTTTGGAGAGGAGTTTCGGCTACATGTCTTACGCGAGTAGATTAAGTTTGGATACAATTTCTCTGCTAACGGGTCAAATGCTCGTTTTAGCAGCGTTCCGAAAATTTCCAGAGGAAAAAGTATTTTCATTACTTTCATTTTGCCTTCGTGCAGCTATCCTTCACTCCACAAAAATCGAAGTGAAAACTACGCGTTTCCGATCTCAATACTGATGCGGTGCCATACATAAGCTACTCTAATTCTAATCGAAACATTTGAAGCACCACGTGACCAAACCCAGTGGTCGCAGATTGTTAAAACTCTACCAACTCGGTGGTATGCTGGCCTCCCGCTCCTGCCTCTCGCTGAAAGACTAACTACTAAAAGGAATGAGAATTTTAATTGAACAATTCATTTTCTTTAATTGTACCATTCGCATATAACTTAGTCAACTACTCTGCTTTACCTTTCCTTCTAATAAAATATACGTACATCAACCCTATATGTTGGCACTTGAAGGCATAAAAAATTTTTAACGACACATGTATAACAATTCAAATATAAATTTTTCATATAATTTTAACACTTCCCAAACATGAATTTTTCTCCTAGTTGTTGAGCGAGCGTTATCTCCCCTCACGGACAACCATATCCCTCGCATCCTCAACTGGTAAGACCTTAGCAGGCCTCGGAGTACGTTCAAAGTTTGCACCATTAGCGCTGGTCTGGTTCTGAACACTTGTCGCCATAAGGGGTTGTACCAATTCCTCGCAAGCAAGGTACCAAAACGGCAACTACACACACGAACGGAAATAGCGGCACCGAGGGGGGACCCCATCAAACTGTAGCAAATTCAACAAAAAACTCTAAGCACAGATAAAAAAATTCACAGAAAGTAAGTGAAAATAACAACGAAGATGGAACAAGAACGAAGATTAACAGACAATCTTTTCCAGACTGAGGTTGCTGCGGCGGTTAAGTGCAGCAAAAAATGGTGCAAATGCTAGAGCGGCCTTAAAAGAAGAACGCGCCAGATGTTCGTGTAGTGGGGGAAAATACAAACAACATCGAGAACTCAAAGGTTATTGCTGCGATTGCTACCAAAGTAAGGGTCTTAGATCCCAAAATTATAACAAACCATTCTGAAGTCCACAAAGCGACTATGGCAGAAAACAGAAGGAGTGGCTAAAGTACTGTACTCCAAAAAGGATGACGATAACCTCTCCCAAGAAAGGCGGTTGCAAATTACAATTGCCGTAGTGACATCAAGAAGAAAGGGACTCGCCAAAAATCAGCAAAAGAGTGAAGTAAGGGCTGTTTGAACTGGGAGAGACTGCATTGCAGAAGGCCAAAGAAGCACTGAGGGGTAAGCCTGAAGGGCACGCGCAGATACCTCCACCATAACATTAATAAAAGAATAGCGTCTAACGAAATCGAAGGAGATCACTGTCCCAGACAGTGCCAACAAAAGAAGCAAAGAAAGCTGTAAAGAAATTCCTTCAATAAGTGCCAGACAATAAAATTCACACGGGCACTCAAAAAGAAAGAAGACCTGATACGAAACTGAAGCAAAAGAAGCCCCAATGAAGACCTCGGCAGCATGCACTGCTCGTAAAACCCCAAGATGGCCGATCCTATGCAGAAGTTTTGCGAGAAATCAGTGAAAATGTAAGGCCCAATGATACCAACACTGCCATTATAGTAGTAATCCAGGTGCAGATGGTGTTCCAGGCTCCAGGTGCAGATGGTGTTCCAGCTAAAGTGTTGCACCTTATCTATCACCATTATACTGACTTGCTGCTCAGCACATTCAACGCTTGCACACGGGTCGGGCTTTTCCCGGTACGATGGGAGTTGGCGCCACCTGCATACCAACCATTGTGCATGCTACACAATGCTGAGAAAGTGCTAGAGAAACGCATCAAAGGAAGAATCACTGACACGATTTGTGCTGCTGAGGACGCAATACCTTGGCAACTTGGCTTTAGAGTGGGACATTTCACCATTGATGCGATTGCAGAGGTGGTGATTCTGCTACAAATCGCAGAAGAATCGCAGAGGAATATAGCCAAGCAATGGATCATCCTGTTGGTGACACTCGACTTTAAGCATGCCTTGAACTCCACTAGATGAACGACTGTTCTGTATACATAGGCAAAATCCTTTTAAAGTTCCAAAATATCTAATGTAGCTTCTGAGGAACTATCTGAAGGACCGAAGCCTACTTTACGACACGACATAGTGTCATCGAAGGATAGTAGCACAATCGGGTGCTGTCCAGGGATCTATTCTTGGTCCAGACCAGTGAAACGTGTCTTACGACGAGTTACTGAGACTGAAGATGCCAGATGAGTCGCTCTTGATCGCGCGATGGTTTGACCAAGGACAACGTAGGCTAAGTATGTGAGACTGAATGACTGCTCGTGGATTCAGTCTCGTACTGAAAAAAATTCAAGCGGTCATCTTGACAAAAAATAGAATTCCTAGAGTAAGAATTATCAGTATTTGGAAAATAATAATCGAATCAAAGCCAGCGGTGAATTACTTAGGACTACTGATAGACTCAAAGATGAATTTCTCTGAGTGAATTATTGCAATAGCTGAGAAGGGTGCTTTGAGAGTATTGGCTCTGAGTCGACTTATGGCCAGCGTAAGGAGACCCACCCATCAAGAAAACGCCTCTTGATGAGTGCTTTTGCGTCAGTGCTACTGTATGGAGCAGAAATATGTGGCGACGCTTACAGTAAGGAGGTATACTGAAAACACTTGACACAGGTACGGAGAAGAGGAGCACTGAGCATTGCATTATCATATCAGACTGGCTTTGGTTCGATGGTGAGAGTTGTTGCAGGCGTGATACCTGTTACCTTCCTTAAAAGAGAGCAATAATCTATTTACCTGCGTTGAAGCGCGGATGTGAGGGAAATGGTTGCATGCGAGGGGAAGCAGTGCTCACTCTGCGATTGTCAGCAAGCTTGGGTAAATTGCACGAAGAGAAGGTGGAGTGTGTGCCTTATTCTGGACGTGAGGCCATGGTTAAATCGAAGGTTTGCTGAGATTGACTTCTATCTGTCCCAGCTTTTGAGTGGGCATGGGTGTTTTCAGCGTTACCTGCACAATATTGGTAACTTTCGGTCTCTCAATTGAAAATTTGCTCACGAGAGGAGGACGATGCCTGCCACACATTTTTTGCCTGCAAAAGATGGGACAAATTGCAATAAGACCTCCAAATGGAAACAAGAGAGCTCACCTTGGTTGGTTTAGTCACAGAGATGTTTATATCGGTTGACAAATAGAACCATATGGCATATTATGTTCGGGCAGTCCTTAAAGATAAAATGGGCTCACAGCAACTGGGGACGTCATGAGTAGGGGATTAATTGTCTGGCAATTCTATCATCTCCCCCCAGGGGAGGAGGAATCACCCAACTAAGAAAATGAGGCCTGGCCCCTGGCCCAAAGTAATGTTCCAAGTTGTTTCAGGCTAGGTTTTCAGGTTGACACGGGAAGTATTTAGTGGGTAGTCCCGTTGCTTGCAAGAATGGGCCCGCCATACTTAGCACGTAAATGGTGTTCACCTTCCAACCACAAAAAAAACGAAACATGAATAATCTTATATAGAATAAATAAACAAAATAATTGACTACAACACTTCCAGGCTTTCTCTAAGATTTCTTTAAACTATAGCAGACATATGGTTCAGCAAACAGTTTTCAAAAAACATTATTACACTAGCAATTGCAAAATGAGTAACAAAACAAAACGCAATTACTGTATGAAACCCACAACGTAGTGCTCGAATACTTCGCATTAAAAATGAAATAAGAACACTGAAATCAACCGACAACTACTTCATTCACCCTTATACTGAACCAACACTTTACAAGCTGCAAACTTTCTGCAATTCTACAATGACGTGAGACAAAATATGATAACAAGCTCAAAACTAAATATGAGACCAAGCCAAAGAAACTTGACAAATTGATGAAAAAGCAAAACAAAACGACCACACCAACTAGTAAAGCCTTTATCTACAGGTTGTAAATCTATCAGATAAGCCTTTTATGACACAAAAAACGGAGCTGTTAGATAAGGGGCTAAAACACAACTTATATAACACAAACCGCAACGAAGACCTAGAGCAACTAGTAATTGACACTGAAGTAGCCATTAACAAACAGCCGCAGGAACATCACAAAGACCATAAGATAATAAGACACATTCAAAAATAACATGGGGATAGCCTACTAACAGTGACAAGGCTCACAAAGAACATACAACGGTGATCCTGAAAACAACGGACTACGTACAAAAACCACAAACTTAACTGCCAATTGGTACAACGTGGTAAAAAAGACTCCATCAATAAGTTCCAAGCAGACTTACGTATTGCTATTATACAATCCCCACTAAATATTCCTCCTAACACTAAGCACCGCAACAACCTAAGCTCCACAAACTGAATATCCCCCCCATCCGACCTGTCGTCATTTGCCACTCAGCCCTGCATACCAACAAGAATGGCTGATGTCATGCACCTTGATGGCAAATACACCTATCACCTCTTTAATATTGACTGACACTACACGGCTTATATTAGTAACGATAACCTGCCTTTATACGTCTATACCTGTCGATGCAACACTGACCTTAATTAAAAAAAAAACTTTCATTCAATAACAGCCGACGATGCTTAGATAAACTACTGAATCTCATAAAGACCACAATCAAGCAAAACTGTTTTAGGTTCAATAACAACACATACAATGCCAGGGAAGATCTGGGTATGGGATATAAATTGTCCCCAATAATGCCAAAAATATTTTTACAATCTTTGAAAGAAGTCTTTATGCCAAAATTGTCAAAAGATTCAATGCAATATTTTACAAAACATATATGGCCTTCTTCATATCACTACAGCCCTCTTGGGCCTTCGCTTCCTGCAACAAGCTCCTCCTACTCTCTCAGTCCATTGACTGCGTCCTCCAATTTTGAAATCCAAGTAGTGATAAACTGTCTTTTGACTGACTTAGACCAGCGTTTCCTCGGTGTCCCGTGGAATACCTTCTTGGCTACCCGTTGTTTGTCCAGACAAATCACATAGCCAGCCCATTACAGGCTTCACAGTCTTACAATCATTCAGACCTCCGGCTCATCAAAAATTTTATACAGCTCATGGTTGCATCGAATTTGCCATTGATCCCCGTCTAGCTTCGTTCAAATTATTCGCCTCATGGCCCGTCGCTCAAAGGCGTTCAGTATATTTGCTGATGCTTGGGTTAGGCTCGATATTTCATACCAATAGCATAGCACAGGTTTTATCATAGATTGTGTTCTTGGAGTTTTGTTTTCCTGCGTATGCAGCTGGTGTTCAAGATCGTCAATATTGAATAAAATATTTTATTTGCGAGCTGTATTCTTCGGTGTATTTCGTCTCTTTCATTGCCCGTTTTCGTTATTTTGGCGCCTTAATACACAAATTCGCTATCATTTTCGATACTGTATTCGCCAAGTGTGATATTTTGTGTATTTGGGGTATTTTTCCTCGATTGCGTCATGAGCTTTGTTTTATTTTCGTTGATTTGAAGCCCTACTAGTTTTGCTTCGGTGTCGAGTTTCAGGAAGAGTGACAGAATGTTGTTGTCGTCCGCATAGGCTTCTACCTTGCTCGACTTGTATAGTAATGTACCTCGCGTGTCGACAGGTAGCTTCCGTATGACGTACTCCAAAGCCAAATTGAATAACAATTGGGCCAGCCCATCTCCCTGCTTTAGTCCGATATTTGTGTCAAAGATATCGATGAGTTGCTTATTGATGCGGACTTAGGAGGTTGTCGACATCATTGTCATTTTGGTAAAACGGACTAATTTGGCTGAGATGCCAAAACCAAGCATTATTTGGTACAGCACGTTACGGTCAATACTGTCGTATGCTTGCTTGAAGTCAACGAAAATTTGGTGTACGTCTATGTTGAACTCCCCACATTTTTCAAGTACCTGCTTGACTGTGAACAGTTGGTCTGTTGTTGATCTACCTGCCCTAAAACCACCTTGATACTCCCCAATAATACTGTTGGCGTATGATCCGATTTTATTTTCTAAGATTTTAGAAATCTATGCATCTATAATTCTCGCACTGTAGCTTGTCACCTTTTTTGTGGATACGGAATACAATTGATTGGCTCCACTCTTGCGGCATATGTTCTTGTTGCCAAACGTATTGGGTGACTTTGTGAATAGCTTGATGAGCACTACCGCCACCATATGTGATGAGCTCCACTGGAATCTCATCGATACTCGGTGCTTTATTATTCTTTTCGGCTTTGATGATGGTACAAACTTCATCCAGAGTTGACGGCGCCAATGGACGCTCTCTACAGACATCTATAGACTCCAATATTCTGGAGCTGTGTGAAGGATTAAGGAGGTTCTTAAAATATGATGCCCATCCTTCCTTAATCTTATTTTCATCAGCGATTATATTGCCGCTGCCATCACGACAGAGCGTGATTTTGCGATGATAACTACATTTCAGGCTTTTCACTACCTTGTTTGCTTGTCTTGTGTTATTGCTCGCTAAACTTACATCTATACTTCTCAATTGGTCGTCATATTGTTTTCTTTTCTTAATCCTAATTATCTTATTCGCTACTCTTCTGAGATTTCCATAGTGTTCTCTCTTCGTCCTGGTTTTCCTACCTACGTATTCTTTGTACGGCTAATTCTTTTTATCGAACGCATTCTGGCACTCATCATCAAACCAATCATTCCTCTTGCGCCAGGCTTGATGTCCGATCGTCTGTTCTGCCACGGTTCTGATAGCCGCTTTCACTTCCATCCAGAGCTCGTTGCTCGTCTTTAACGATGCATCTGATAAGATGGAAGCCAGCTGGTTGTCGAGGGTCTCCGTGAAATTTTCGGCCACAGACGCCGTTTGGAGCCTTTCGATGTCAAATTTTTGTAGCGGGCTGGTCTTCGCTGAATGTGCCTTTGACATACGACATCTGAGTTACAATTGGCTCCTCGGTTTGAATGGACGTCAAGTATGCTCGAGGCCCAACGTTGTTGGATCAGAACATGATCGATCTGGTTTTGTGTGTGAAACCCAGGTCATTTTATGAATACGTAGATGTGGGAAGCTAGTCGAACATATGACTAGATTTCTGCTACATGCAAAGTCAATCAGGCGCTGGCCGTTGTCATTTCAAGTTTCTATATCGTTACAGTTACATATGTTTTCAAAATTTGAATAAAATGAAGCCGATTCTTTATTGCGTTTTCATTGTATGGATGCATTTGTATTAGGAGCCAACAAATTCCACTCTTTTAATCCAGATCCTAGTAATTCAGCTTGCCTAATTGTTGGATCTAAGTCCCGTATCAAATCATCCAATTCATTTTTATTTATCAGATGTAAACGGCCAAGAGAACTTGTTGAAGGTAAAAGCTCAGGGTCTTCGCTGCTTCCGTCGTTATATTCTACAACATTTGGCAAATCTGGGTCTTCTGAAATCTTAATTTCATCTTTGGAGGGAGGTAAAGGAGGAAGCATTTCTTCACTGTCGGTACTGGTTTCAACATCGAAGGGACGATGTTGTGTTTGATTTTTTTTGTAAAACCACGTATGTCAGTCACGCAAAAGTAGCAATCATTAAAATTATTACTAGGTTCATGTCATAAAACTGGTACGGCAAATGGCATTGAAGTCTTGTTCCCATTTAACCAAGATATGAGAGTCGCATGGCACGAAACGCAAAAAAACTTTGGTATCCATGGTTTATTTTGATTAACAGCATGTCCAAAATAGAGTAAATATTGTCGCGTGTTATTGGTTCGCGGCCTATAATTTTAACGTTCCGGGAGTTAACACTTTCACTAATTTTAATTGTCACTATTAAAAAAATCGAACACTTGTCCATAAATTTATTATCGCAATTGTCTTCTAAATTACTTCACTATTACGAAACACACTTTTCTATTCGCTTTCCACACACTATCGCAGTTCTTATCACGGTCGAATGAATCCCCCCATTCATTCAGCTCGCCTTTATATAGGGTCTCTAATCATTCAATTCAGTTCTCGTACATTAGTGAATATGCGGGAACGTTCCAGCATGAATGGGCAGTGACTCACTTTCAGATGTTGATAATGCTTGTTGGGTTCTCGTGGGTTCGAGTAAATTCAGTTGTCGACGTTCTTAATGATTGTGAAAACAATTGCGACAGTAGCTCGCAGAATTATTTGTACATGTAATTATTTGTACATGTAACACTGCCCCCACCTCAGTTCTTTTCGCCCCGAAAAGATGTGTCGCCAGTTGTAGTCAATTCTCCCTGGGTGTAATATGGAGCAAGACGGTCCAGATGCACGATTTTCATTTTAGCTCTCGGCTTACGATGTTCCTGTATCCGGTATACGACGTCGTTGATTCGCTTTGTAACTCGGTATGGTCCCTCCCAATTATGTTGCAACTTTGGAGACCTAACCTTTCGCCGTTGTGGGTTATAAAGCCACACCAAGTCATCTTACTGGAAGCCAGTAGAATTCGCCTTTCGATCATACCTGGTCTTCATGCGGTCAGTAGCCGATTCGAGGTGTTTTCGCACCGTCCGATGTATCTGGTTCAACCGTTGTCTTAGCTCACTTGCGTACTCCGAGATGGTTTGGGGTTTCTCGGGGGGTGTTCCGAGCTTTATATCAGCTGGCAGACGAATAGTCTTTCCAAAAATGACTTTGGCTGGAGCTTGGTCCGTCGATGCATGTTCGGCAGCTCTGCACGCCATCAAAAATAGTGGGATATGTCGGTCCCAGTCCCTTTGGTTCTCGTCAACCATCTTGGCAAGGTGTTTATTGAGCGTGCCGTTGAAACGTTCGACCATACCATCGGATTGGGGATGCAGTGGTGTTGTCCTCGTTTTCCGTATTCCGAGCAGCTCGCACATTTCGCCAAAAACTAGTGACTCAAAGTTTCGGCCTTGATCCGAATGTAGTTCGCAAGGCACGCCGTACCTACTGACCCAATTTAACACTAGCTGTTCGGCTACAGTAGTTGCTTCCTGGTTGGGAATGGGGTAGACTTCAGGCCACTTGCTGAAATAATCGGCTACAACCAGCGTATATCGATTTCCCCATTCGGATTTAGGAAAGGGACCTGCGATGTCAACAGCAATCCTTTCAAACGGTACCCCCACGTTATAGGTTTGCATTTGTCCTCTCAGTCGTCGCTTTGGGCCTTTGACGGAAGCGCAAATTGTGCATCTGCGGCACCAGTCCTCTACGTCTTCTCGAGCGTGGAGCCAGTAGAACCTTTCCCGCAATTTCGCTAAGGTCTTGTTAACACCAAGGTGGCCTCCCGAGGATCCTTCATGCATTTCCTTAATCACATCGTGGATTCGGCTTTTGGGTAGTATAGTTTGCATCCTATAGGAGCTACAATCCGCCGTTTCCCATTTCCGCTTGAGTACACCACCCTCCACCTGAAGGGAGTTCCATTGTGCCCAATAGCTTTTCAGGGTTGCGCCATGCATCGAAACGTCCTTCCACTCAGGTCGCCCAGTTGTCTCCTTCCATACGAGCAATGGTCCGATATCTTCATCGGCTAACTGGGCATTTCGAATCTCCTCCGATGACCAACCTTCATCGAATTCGGCCGTTATCACTCGCAGATCAACGGGCGGCTCCTTTTCCTCAATCCGCCGGCAATGCTTGCAGCTCGCTGGACATGGATGACGAGATACGGCGTCAGCAATTCCATGAACTCTGCCCTTGTGAAGCAGTTGGGGCCTCACTAGGTCTGGTCGGATCGTCGATCGGGTTGCAGTTGTGTCGTTTGTTAGGGTGCAATGTTCTTCATCAACTTGAACAGGAAGGCATCTGTCTGCTTTTCCACGATGTTGCCTTGGCACGGTGCTGGGGATGTCGATACTCCTAGCCAACGTTCGCCCCACCAAGTTGGCCCTTGCAGTTTGATGGGCCTCCATTCTACGCTCCTGACACGGCCTGGATCTCCACCACCCTGGACAATAGCTCGGTCTTCTTCGCTTCTGGCAGTCTCTTTGCAGGTGCCCTTTTTCACCGCAATTCCAGCATCTAGGCGCACCATTCACCTGCAGCTCTCGCTCAATTCCCACGCGCTCACACCTGCAATTATCTGCCACTACCTCGCGAACCCAGGCAGTGGTACGGGTCATATTTTTGGCTGCCTCAAAGTTTAAACTGTAAGCCAATGCATCCTTGACCGTTTGCTTTTGAGCTAACCGCACGGCTTGTTGCAATTCCTTGTCCTTTAAGGCGCTGATGAAGCCAAACGTGCCAGTCGCTCAATGTCTTGTGCTACCTGCTGCAAGGTTTCGCCAGACTTCTGCATCCGATGCCGTAGCTGTGCCCGGTAAATCTGCTTCAGTTGATCGTCTCCATAACGCATGTCCAGCGCGTTCATTATAGCAGCCGGGTTTGAATGCAGCTCAACGGGGATAGTCTGCAAAAGCTCGGCAGCTGGGCCTCTTAGAGCAAGAATTAACGCAGTTGCTCGTTCCTGCTCATTCCAGTGATTTGTCCTAGCGGCTGCTTCAAACTGGATTTTGTAAATACTCCAGACCGTTTGCCCATCGAATATTGGTGCTTGCACATTTCTGGATATGCTTTGCGCTGCGGTTGTAAGCGGGACTGGTGAAGTGGTTACTACTGCCTTCGCTGCTTCCAATTCTTTTTTCACTTTTTCCATCTCATGGTTTATTCTCTCTTCGACCTGGCTGACCTTTCCCTCGACCTGGCTGACCTTTTCCTCGACCTGGTAAACCTTTTCCTTGACCTGGTCAACCTTTTCCTCGACGCCTTTAATTTGTTTGTTCAGATGACCGAGCTCCGCTTTTATTTAAGTTGACTGTTTCTCCAGCTTCTGTGTGATGTCTGCCTTGATTTCGATCGCTTGTTGGTCCAGCTTCACTGATTGTTCATTTAACTTCGATGATTGTCCATCAAGCTTCGTAGTTAAATTGGATGACTGTTCACTTAGCTTCGCAGTTAAACTGGATGACTGTTCATCTAGCTTCGCAGTCAGACTGGATGACATCAGCATTAACATTTGCATCAGCGCATTTTCTGGCTCCTTTGATTTTGGTGTTTCTACTTCTCCACCTTCTGCGCCTTTTTCCGCATCTGAGAGCTCACCCGAATCCAGATTCACACCTTCCGACTCGATCGCGTCACGCAAGCGTGCAATCAGTATGGCCTTTGTACCTTGTGTGGCCGGATTCCGCTGTTCCAACTCCTCCTTGAGCTCCGATATGGTCAATTCATTAATTTTTAAGTTTAAGCTTCGTGGCGTTTTTAATGTTTCTTTAAATTTTACTATTGTGCACTATGAAAATGTTCAAATTTTCACTTTCAAAATTTTTCTTTCGCACTTCTTGGCACCATTGTCGCGTGTTATTGGTTCGCGGCCTATAATTTTAACGTTCCGGGAGTTAACACTTTCACTAATTTTAATTGTCACTATCAAAAAAATCTAACACTTGTCCATAAATTTATTATCGCAATTGTCTTCTAAATTACTTCACTATTACGAAACACACTTTTCTATTCGCTTTCCACACACTATCGCAGTTCTTATCACGGTCGAATGAATCCCCCCATTCATTCAGCTCGCCTTTATATAGGGTCTCTAATCATTCAATTCAGTTCTCGTACATTAGTGAATATGCGGGAACGTTCCAGCATGAATGGGCAGTGACTCACTTTCAGATGTTGATAATGCTTGTTGGGTTCTCGTGGGTTCGAGTAAATTCAGTTGTCGACGTTCTTAATGATTGTGAAAACAATTGCGACAGTAGCTCGCAGAATTATTTGTACATGTAATTATTTGTACATGTAACAATATGCATTTCTCACTTTTTTGGAAATATTTTTTCTTTGGGATTTCACAACATACTGTCCGCAAACGTAACAAAACTTATTTGCTGCATTCAAGCAGTTGCGACGAACACTTAGTCCAGTATTCATATTGAATTTTCAAATAAATATGTGCAAAGATGTTTAAAGGTCCAAATTTTACTCTTTGATTAATATGTATTGTGCTCCTTGAGTATACAGCAAGGAAGAGGACGACGGCGACGTCAATGATAATGTTGTTTTTATAGATATTGGTGCAAGAGTTCAGGTTCCTATGACAAACTGAGCCTATTTGCCTAGGTTCTCTCAGGCATATTGGCTCATGAGAACCTAGAAGAATGGCTCAAGCGAATTTTAATTTTTCTCAAGGGAAGTTGCTTGCGTCGCTGATGTGCAGGATGGGGCGGCAGGCAAAGATGTGCCGAGAGACGAGGACCTGTTTCCGCCGTGAGGGAGTTTCTGACGTTGGAATATTCCGTGCCGCCACAGATGTTGACGTTGTCGAATAGAAACGATTACTAAGCGAAACAAAATAATTGAAAGGTACAATACATCGAAAACGGTAGCTGTTTTGTTCACGCCTAAAGCACCAAGGTATAAGACTATAGAGAGGAAAATCAACGAATTGCCTGACCCAACTCCTAGTTTCACTTATACTATAAGTTTTACACTAATAGTATCATGTTTTTGTTAATGGAAAGCTCACACTAATTGAATGCAACTAGGCTTCAACATTTTATACATTAAAAGTTTATAAAGACGGGAATGTAATTTGGAGCCGAAGATTATGTTCTAGATTAGCCAAAATCATAAGAGGGGAATGGATTTTCATATTAGAAGCATGAGATACCTGAATCGGCTCTAAACTTATTGAGGAGAAAATGAGATTTTTTAAAAGTTGGGACGCTCAGCTACAATTATATACACAAATAAGGCCCTTCTATAGTCATTTCTCCCAAGGCATAAAGTGAGGGTAGTAGAAATAATAATCGACATGTACCTCGAAAACTAGACGTGATGGATACCACATATGTTTGGAACATTTAATCTACGACTCATTACCTATTCATTGTATTGAATAAACTAAAGAAAAACTTTATCGACGTATACAACAAATACATACTCATTTTACAATAAAAGGAAAACCATTATTATGCAATTTGAACTTGCTGCCATTTTCTTGCAGTACCACTAACAACTATTGACTGAATGAAATCTTAAAGATAATTTTAATTATTCATTTTATCTGGAAATTAGAAAATCCATTTAAAAGTGTAGTATCTGGTTCGATTGAAGGCCCGAATGGTAGAAAAACCGTACATTGTTTTTGTTGTACTGGAAGAACTTTTAAATGGCTCATATTTCCATAAATGCGATTTGATTTTATTGATATTTCCAGGATTTTAAGGATCCTTCCTTGGATTACTAAAATTTAAATTTAAAGGTATGAGTTCACTGGGAAAAATGTTGTATTTACAAACCCTACTATTATTAACAAAGTTGAGTGATTTCAAGTTCTAAGGTATTTGTTGTCGTTCTCATACAAAGTTTCCATCATGAATTTTTCACCTTTAAAATTTATGTTTTCATCAAGAATTTAAAGCCAGTAAATATCTAAAATTTACTCAATATTCTCGTTTAAAACGGCCACCATTTTGTTTCCCGATAACTAATATGAGTCTTGAACAGATTTATAAAGATGTGCATGATATACATCCTTCCTAAAATTTTCATGCAAATGCGAGCAAACCCGTAGTGTCTGAGTTGATTTGTAGCACATATTGCTTAATAGCCACGTGTTATTGTTGTTGTAACACCGGAAATTGAAACCACCATAACTTCTTTGAATACTATCCAATTCTTCTGAAATTTCCACAGTTTATTAACTTTATAAACAGCTATATATGCGTAAAGATTTATTGGATTTAATGGTACCCTGACGGTTTTAAGCAAGAAAATATAAAATTGATAAGTCTTACTATTACTAACAAAGTTTGGCAAATTTCAACTTCTCAGGCATTTGCCGTTGTTGTACTCAGATTTGTCCATGTTATTCCGCTTCCCCCGTCTTCCCCATCAACGATATTGCAATTTTAATAACATATATCAAAAGATCTCATCAAGACCTTTCATCTGATACCCTACTCGAATACCTTTCGTAAAAAAAATGTTTAAGGGTTCACGTCCTTATATATGGAGACCTCCCACCCCCCTTTAAAGGCTTTGATATTTTATTTGACAACGGAACTTCCATTAACCCGAAACATCTGTGCTGTTCACAAAATTTGATGACTGTAGCTTCTATAGTTCCTGAGAAAACTTGTTATGATGCACTGACGGACGGATTGGTACTGATATTAAAAGTTTTTCGGAATAACACGAATTTAATTAGAGTAGGCTTCAAACAAAGATCTCAGAGAGAATGGATACGAAATACATCGAGATAATTGAAGCACTTTATCATGTAGCATGAAGTTGGCGCGTTATAAGCTGCTGATTCGAATTTCAAATAAATTTGACGTGACGTCTCCCACTAATTTTCGCATTTTGAGCTAAATCATTTTTCCGTGCGGATATTCTCACTTAAACGATATAAAAGATTGAACATGACTTACCCTACGAAGGATACGTCCCTGACATACTTCCTAGAGCTGCTTTTACAATTCCACAGGCGTCACTACATTTTTCAATTTTCGACACAAAAACACTCGCGATCCGTAACAAACTTTTCAGTTTGGTTAATTATCACATTTGCAACGCTTTTGCACTAGTCTCAACACGGTTTATGTTAAAAAAATTGTTTTGTGTACAATTTCAAATTCAACTTGATTAGACGTTTCCCATCAATGTTGAATTTTCACAAATCATATGGTTATTATTTTGTTGACAATTCGGGGGTTGAGGTATAAGAGGAGTGGGAGAGCCACTTGAATGTGTGGATTCTCTAGCGGCGTGAAAGACAGGGGGATTTCAATTCGCATGCGAGAAGAAGGCATGTATGTAGTAAAAATACTTCACTCACGTATGGATGAAAAAAAGCTCATTTCGCGTCCATTACTTTATATGTCTTTGGCTTCAAACAATTATTTAGAATAAAATGACTCACGAGATACCGGCAATAGTTTAAAATTTGTAAATGTTTTTGACACTGCATAGGAACATCATTCATCGAATTTATCTTCCGGAAAGTACCTTCCCTCTTCACTTCCCATAAATTCAAGCCAGTAACGTAAATTCTCCTAGAATAAACCAAATCTGTTTATATGTAGATCCAACGGAATTGCCTTTATATGTACATATATAGAACTATATAGGCCCAAACCTATTTGCCCTTCCAGGAGCACTAATATATTGTTTGATTCGATTACCACAACGCGAAGTGGCAATGAATCTGCAACTTGTTGCTCAATTACGCTCATGCATGCTGTAACTGAAATGAGATTGCATTGTCTCCAGAGAGCCAAAAGTCTATTCCAAAAAAGTTCTGAAAGGAAGCGGACGCGTAATGGTCTCGTGTGAGTTTGCGCGGTTTTTTTCGGTTTGAATTTACCGTGGAGCAATTGAAGTGGTGATCTCAAATGATTTGTTTTCGTTTTCGAAGTGTTAAATGACCATACGCTACGCGCTTGAGAAACGAATCGTATGTACTCGTATGTACATATGTCGCGCAAGCAATTCAATGGTAAGATTTAAAATTTGATATGGGAAAAGTAAAATTTGCGGAAGCTGTCATCAAAGATTCATTTGATCGTGAGGACATACCACGCTGGGAAGGAACTCTTGTAGAAGTCGTTAAGTTTGGTTATCAATTAGGTATTCCATTGAGGGGCTCTTATTATACATATGTGTTTACAAATATTTGGATATATGAGCACAGGTGAAAACCGCAATTAATATTTTTCGGGTGGGCATTATACATATACTTTCAGACTTCCTAAGACGTGTTACCTACACGTCTTTGATCGCATTCAATGACTTTTCACATATAGCCGTCCTCCTCACACTTCAAGCGCATATGCAGGAAGTACTAGTGCATACGAGTATACACCTAGCAAAGCGTAGTGAAATTCCTAGAATTGGGATTTGAAAATGTTCTGCTGTTATTAAGCAATCGGGAAAGTGCGGAGAGACAGACGTTAAGGCCTTATATGCTGCGTTATATCTATGCACGTGTGTGGTAAAGTATTCTCGCGACAGTATGCAAGCTTGTAGTTAGGTACTTGGAATTTACACAATCAGATCAAACTGAAGCAAAAAAAGCCTTTGAAAGAATTATGATACTGTTTTTTTTGGGAAATGCAGATATAAAAGTAGGTGACTATTGTTTTAACAATACTTAACGAGTTAATACAATCTTTTCTTGATGCATGTTTATTAGAATTCCTAAAATCGAATAAAACTTTCTTATGAATTTTTTAAAAAACCGCATTTTCACATATTATATATAAGGACGAGTCTATTGGATTTATTGGAGAGTATTTAAGTTTAATATTTGATCCCGAAGATATGCTGTCCACTAGCTTTTGAATAGAAATAAAGCAGATAAAAAGAAGCAGGAACTCACAATATTCATAATTTTCTGCTTGCTTTACAACGTAGCATTTTACGCGCAATTTCGCATCAAATGTGTATGATTCATCATATGAATATCAAAGTGAGAACTACATTAGGATGTATACATAAATGTATTCAAGTTCATACAATGTAAAGCATTACGCTTGCAGCTCACTTATGCAGCTGTCCTCTTCTCTCCTTGAGGGCTTTTGGAACAATTTGTCTAGCACTGGAACGTCCCAGTGAATTTGAATATTGAAATTGTATTAAAAATTATTCAAGAGTCGCTAAAGGTGAACCATTTGCAGATTCAGATTCAAGTACTTTATTTCGTGATTTTTTATAATTTTCACATATATACAATTCATAAATAGCTTAACCTAACAATAATCGTACGGGTTCTGCATTTGAGATTTTCCCTGTGTTCAATAATCATTTCTTGTCGTAGCACTACAGCCCCTCTGGGGCCTTCGCTACCTGCAAATAGCGCCTCTAATTTCTCTCGGTTTATTGACCACGTTCCGAAATCCGAGCAGCGATGAACTGTCTACGTCCACCTAGTCAGACCAGCGTTTCCTCGGTTTTCCCACTGGTCTTCGTCCTCCAGTTCTCCCAACGAATATTTTTTGGGTATCCATTGTTCGTCCATATGATTCATGTGTCCAGCCCATTGCAACTTCCGCAGTCTGACAATAGTTGAGAGTTTCGGCATCACAAACTTCATACAGCTCAAGGTTATATCAAATCCGTCATAAGTCCCCATCTAGCTAGGCTCCGATTATTATATATATGGTCCATGCTTCACACCCATAGCATAATACAGGCCTCATCGCAGATTTGTATACTTGGGGCTTTGTTTTTCTGTGTATGCAGCTGGTTTTCAAGATCGTCAAAACTTAGTGAAATATATTCTTCGGCGTATTTCGTCTCTTTCATGACGCGTCTTCGTTATTTTGACGCCTAAATACACAACATTTTCGATAATGTATTCGCCAAGCGAGATATTTTGTGTATTTGAGGTACTTTCCCTCAACTACGTCATGAGCTTTGTTTTATTTTCATTGATTTGTAGCGCTACTAGTTTTGCTTCGTTTTGCTTGCATAGGCTAGCAATTGGCTCGACTTTTATAGTAATGTACCTCGTGTATCGAAAGGTAGTTTCCTCGTGACGTACTCCAGATTCAAATTGAATAGCAATGGGGCCAGCCCAGTCCGATATTTGTGTCAAAGACATCGGTGAGTTGGTTATTGATGCGGGCTTGGGAGGTTGTCGACGTCAATGTCATTTTGGTAAGATGGACTAATTTGGCTGGGATGCCAAAGCAAAGCATTACTTGGTACAGTACGTTACGATCAATACTGTCCTAAGCTTGCCTAAAATCAACGAAAATTTAGTGCAAGTCTATGGTGAACTCCCAGCATTTTTCAAGTACCTTCTTGACAGTGACCAAGTGTTCTATTGTCGATCTACCTGCTCTAAAATCACTTTGATACTCCCCAATAATACTGTTGGCGTATGATCTGATTTCATTTTCTAAGATTTTTGAAAATATTTTGTACGCCGTACAAAATAGTGATATGTCTGTAAAATTTTCGTATTGTGACTTATCACCTTTTTTGTGGGTAGGGTATATGATTGATTGGTTCGAGCTTTTTGGCATATGTTCTTGTTGCCAAATGTGCTAGATGACTTTGTGAATAGGTTTATGAACATTGCTGCCACCATATTTGATGAGCTCCACTGGAATCCCGTCGATGCCCGGCGCTTTATTATGCTTTTTGGCTTTGCTGATGGGACACACTTCATCCAGAGTTAGCGAGGCCAATGGAAGCTCTCCGCAGACATCTATAGGCTCCGATATTCTGGGGCTGTGCGGGGGATTAAGGTGGTTCTTGAAATATGATGCCCATCTTTTCTTAATCTTGGTTTCATCAACGATGATATTGCAGATTTCATCACGGCAGAGCGCGGTTTGGGCTGATAACCACGTTTCAGGCTTATTACTACTTTGTATGCTTGTCATGTTTTGTTGCTCGCTAGGCTTACATTTATCTTCTCAATTGGTCGTCATAGTATTTAATTATCTTTTTCGCTACTCTTCGAGATTTTCATAGTGTTCTCTCTTCGTTTTCCAACCTGCGTATTCTTTGTACGCCTGATTCTTTTTATCTAACGAATTCTAGCACTCATCATCGAACCAATCATTCCTCTTGCACCGGGCTTCATGTCCGATCGTCTGTTCTGTCATGGTCTCAATAGCCGTTTTCACTTCCATCCAAAGCTCGTTGCTCGTCTTTAACGATGCGTTTGATAAGATGGGGACTAGCTAGTTGTCGAAGGTCTCCGTGAAATTTTTGCCCACAGACGCCGTTTGGAGCCTTTTGATGTCAAATTTTTGTAGGGGGCTGATCTTCGCCGGATATGCCTTTGACATACAACATCGATAGGTTAATTTGATTAGGTAATGATCTGAGTTACAATTGGCTCTTTGGTATGTACGGATGTCAAGTATGCTCGAGGCCCAACGTTGTTGGATCAGAACATGGTTGATCTGGTTTTGTGTGTTGCCATCCGGTGATACCCATTTTATGAATACGTTAATTCCACATTGAGGCATTCATAAAATGACCTGACTAGGTTTCTGCTACATACAAAGTTAATCAGGCGCTGGCCGTTGTCATCTGTTTCATCGTGGAGGCTATATCCTCCAGTCATTCCCCGATGAGATAGTTCAATGCCAACCCTAACGTTCAAATCACCCAGAATTATTTTTGTGTCATTTGTAGGCAATGTATCGACCAGCCTCTTCGGGCGATTTTAGAACGTTTTCTTCGTTTCTTCGTCCTTTTTTTTCGGTCGGGCATGAATACTTATCAGCCATTTGAAGAATTTTGCTTTCATTTGGATCGCACACAACCGTTCATTGACTACCTTAAAATCAATAACGTGCGATTTGAACTCACTATTCACAATGAAGGCATCTCCTAATTCTCGTTTTCCAGTAAGCTTCCAACTTTTGGATATTATGAGCGATCTCATGTCTTGAATATATTTTCCAGTCCAGTTTGTTTCCCGGATTGCCAGTATTTTTAATTGATATTGACTGGGCTGTTGCAAAAGATCCTTAACAGCGCCCAGGTAATTAAGTGGCCTGACATTCCAGGATACAATGCCATAGTCCTTTTTCCGTTTGCGGAGTAGTTTCCGTGAGCCAAATCCACTCCAAGGCCCATCTACAGGTTTCGAAACATTTGAGGGTTTTCCAGGGACGGGGAGTTAGCGTATCGCCCAACCTCCATTCCGGTGGCATCGTTATCACTTCGATTCCGTTATCAGGCGCGGAATACTTTCCTTCACCCTCTTACGTCCCCACAAAGGAGGTGTAAGTAGGATTTAGTAGCAGAGCTGTCGATATATTTACAGTTATAAGCATTTCTTGGCTTTTAATGTCCCATTGTTGTGGAACCAATAAACCCAATATGTGACCCCGAGAATATTTACTACCATTTAATCGGCAGGTTAGAATGAGGAGTCATAGAAGCTGTGGATTCTGGAAACATGGAGTGCCCTCCTCTTTTGTCAAACGGGCTTTGGACCGTCTACGATGGAGTTCCATCTGGATGCCCCACTCTTGTTTGGGGTCGCAAGTATTAATTGTAAAGACGCAATCCTCTCGCATTCCGTGCGTGTTAATCAAGCTCGGTCAGTCACGTTTCTTTAGTCGATCCCTTCAGTAGGTTACCTTGGCCTTGAAGCCGTTGAACCGAGATACTTGTAACGTCTGATTCGTGAATGCAAAATTTTATTGTAGTGGGCCGTTATGCTGGGAAAAAAAGCCACCTAACGGCACCGCGACGCTAGCCTGCGAGCATATTAACACATCCTCCGACAAGACCAATTTCGGCAAGTACTAATATTTTCGCTCGCCGGGGCAGCAAACCATCGCTGCAGTCCTTAATGGACATTTAAAACCTTTCATAAACACTACAACTGCGACATGTTATACATAGGAAGGACAACATGGACACTAATAAAAAGATACAAAGAGTACTTACGATCTTTTCTACACAGCAAGGCAATCCGAAAACCAAAAACCTAATATACCTCTATCTGAACTAATTTAGTACTTGACCTTATTTAGTACTACCTGCTTAGCTCATCCTACGACTATTTAAAGTCACTCCTATCAACACATCCTTCAGACAGTGAAGATGACTCAAAGGAGCTGAAACACGTCTGCTCACACAACAAAGCAAGGCCAGACAGCTTGTCAAGAAAAAAAATATGTTTTATATATATATATATATATATATATTTTTTTTTTTTCTTTAAAAGCCGTCGGGCCTTGCTTAGTTGTGTGAGCAGACGCGTTTCGACTACTTTGAGTCATCTTCAGTGTCTAAAGGATGTGTTGAAGGGAGCGACTTTATATAGTCGTAGGATGGGTAATTAGCGAATAGGTAATTAGCGGATGGGTAATTAGCGGATGGGTAATTAGCGGATGGGTAATTAGTGGATGGGTAATGAGGTCAGGAAGTAACTTACTCAATTATGCCACGTAGGGGGATGTTATGTTTTTGTTTTTTTGCTTGTTGGCTGTCCGTTTGTTCTGTTTCATCTCGTTTCCGTTTTCGTCTAAGAGTGTGGTCTAGGACTGAGAAAATTGCGTCGGAATTGGTAACAAGTTGTTCGTTGATAATGTCACCGTCTGTCTTTCTATGTTTATAAATTTCAAGCCTTTCTAGGATGTCAAGTCTTGGTCCTTTGTTTTGTTTGTGTAGCAATTTCATAGAGTTTGTCATAGCATCAGGCTCATGTGCGTGGTTTTGAAGGTGCGTCGCATAATTGGAGTCTGCCTTGTTGTATAAGAAAGATCGTAGGTGCTCTTTGTATCTTGTCGTTAGTTTTCGTGTTGTCCTTCCTATATATACCATGTCGCAGTCCTTGCATGTCAGTTTGTATATGCCGCTGCCTTCGTATATCGATGTGTCATTCAGTTTTGGCTTCAGTTTGTTTCCAATGTTGTTGTTCGTTTTGAATGCAGTTTGCAATTTGTATTTCCTAAGGAAGTTTGATAGTTTGTATGTCTCTTTGCCTACGTATGTTAACGATACCCACTGTTGGTCGTTCTTATGAGTTTCCGTCGGTTGGCGTTCCTGTTTTTGTTTGTACTGTGTAACTAGTTTGTCAATGTCGCATTGTTTGTATCCGTTATTATTAGCTATTCTGTAAATGTTGTTTAGTTCGTTGGAGTAGTTAGTAGGAGTCATGGGGATGGAGTGAAGCCTCTGCACCATTGATCTGTACGCTGCTAGCTTATGTTGTGCGGGGTGGTTAGATGTTTCATGTATGGTATGATCAGTTGTGGTTGGTTTTCTGTATATTTTGTAGTCCAATCGTGTTTGTTCACGTGTCACAGTTAGGTCCATATAGTTGAGTTGTCCGTTTGTTTCTTTTTCCATAGTGAACTTTATATTCGGGTGAATTTCATTCATATAGGCAAGTAGTTCGTCTTGTTTATTTTCTTGTGAGTCAATAACAATGAAACAGTCATCCACATATCGTCTGTAAAATATTACATTGAATCTTTTGACAACTTTGGGTATAAAGACTTCTTCCAAAGATTGTAAGAATATTTTTGACATTATTGAGGACATTGGATGTCCCATACCCAGACCGTCTTTGGCAATGTATGTGTTGCTATTGAACTTAAAATAGTTCTGTTTGATTGTGGTCTTTATGAGATTGAGCATTTGATCTGTGAATCGTCGGCTGTTGTTGAATGAAAGTTTTTCTTTTAGTATGGCCAGTGTTTCATCGACAGGGATAGACGTATAGAGGTTGGTGATGTCTAATGATAAAAGTTGACAATTTTCAGTCAATTTTAAAGAAGTGGTAGAATTTGCTAGCTCGCGGCTGTTCTTTAATGCGTATTTGTCGTCAAGGTGCACGACATCAGCCATTATCGTTGCCAAGTACCGTGCTAATTGGTATGCAGGAGCTGGGCGGTAGTTGACGACAGGACGGATAGGAATATTGGGTTTGTGGAGCTTAGGTTGTGCTTTAAGGGGTGGTGTGCATGGATTCGGGTTTATGTAGCGTTGCTTAGTATTAGGAGGAATAATTAGTGGAGATTGTATAATGGCGGTACGTAAGTCCGCTTGGAACCTATTGGTGGGGTCTTTGTTTACCAGTTTGTAGCCGTTGGCGTTAATGAAGTCTATTGTTTTTTGTACGTAGTCCGTTGTTTTTAGGATCACCGTTGTATGTCCTTTGTCAGCCTTCGTCACTGTTAGTAGGTTATCCGTTAGCTTTGTCTGAATGTGTCTTAATATCTTATGGTCTTCGTGGAAATCCGTTTTGTTTATGCTAGTGCGTATTTTTTGTAGTATGTCTACTGCAGTATGTCTTGCATGTGTCTGTTGTTCCTGCGGCAGTTTGTTAATGGCTAGTTCAGTGTCGATTACTAGTTGTTCTAGGTCTTTGTTGCGGTTTGTATTATGTAAGTTGTGTTTCAGTCCCTTATTTAATAGCTCCATTTCTTGTGTCGTAAAAGGCGTATCTGATAGGTTTACAGTCCGTGAATAGAAAGTTCTGTTCGCTGGTGTGGTCATTTTGTTTTGTTTTTTCATCAATTTGTCAAGTTTTTTCGTCATGGTTTCATATTTAGTTTTGAGCTGAATATCAATGTTTTGCCTCACGTCATTATAAAACTGTAGAAAGTTTTCAGTTTGTATAGTGTTAGTTAATTGTAAGTGTGAGTGTAGTAGTTGTCGGTTGATTTCGTCCTTTTTTATGTACAGTGTTCTTATTTCGTTTTTAATGCGGAGCATCTGTGCGCTACGTTGTGTGTTACGTGCAGCGATTGTGTTTTGTTTTATCACGATTCTTGCAAATGCTGGTGTAATGTTGTTTTTCAAGCACTGTTTGTTGAACCATATGTTTGCTATTGTTTGATGAAGTTTTAAGGTAAGGTATTGGAATGAACGCAACAGTTTTGCCTGGCTGGCAGTGTTGTAGTCAATAACTTTGTTTATTTGATATCCGCAGGCCAATCCTCTTTTTTCTTTAAAAGCCGTCGGGCCTTGCTTAGTTGTGTGAGCAGACGCGTTTCGACTACTTTGAGTCATCTTCAGTGTCTAAAGGATGTGTTGAAGGGAGCGACTTTATATAGTCGTAGGATGGGTAATAAGCGAATAGGTAATTAGCGGATGGGTAATTAGCGGATGGGTAATTAGCGGATGGGTAATTAGTGGATGGGTAATGAGGTCAGGAAGTAACTTACTCAATTATGCCACGTAGGGGGATGTTATGTTTTTGTTTTTTTGCTTGTTGGCTGTCCGTTTGTTCTGTTTCATCTCGTTTCCGTTTTCGTCTAAGAGTGTGGTCTAGGACTGAGAAAATTGCGTCGGAATTGGTAACAAGTTGTTCGTTGATAATGTCACCGTCTGTCTTTCTATGTTTATAAATTTCAAGCCTTTCTAGGATGTCAAGTCTTGGTCCTTTGTTTTGTTTGTGTAGCAATTTCATAGAGTTTGTCATAGCATCAGGCTCATGTGCGTGGTTTTGAAGGTGCGTCGCATAATTGGAGTCTGCCTTGTTGTATAAGAAAGATCGTAGGTGCTCTTTGTATCTTGTCGTTAGTTTTCGTGTTGTCCTTCCTATATATACCATGTCGCAGTCCTTGCATGTCAGTTTGTATTTGCCGCTGCCTTCGTATATCGATGTGTCATTCAGTTTTGGCTTCAGTTTGTTTCCAATGTTGTTGTTCGTTTTGAATGCAGTTTGCAATTTGTATTTCCTAAGGAAGTTTGATAGTTTGTATGTCTCTTTGCCTACGTATGTTAACGATACCCACTGTTGGTCGTTCTTATGAGTTTCCGTCGGTTGGCGTTCCTGTTTTTGTTTGTACTGTGTGACTAGTTTGTCAATGTCGCATTGTTTGTATCCGTTATTATTAGCTATTCTGTAAATGTTGTTTAGTTCGTTGGAGTAGTTAGTAGGAGTCATGGGGATGGAGTGAAGCCTCTGCACCATTGATCTGTACGCTGCTAGCTTATGTTGTGCGGGGTGGTTAGATGTTTCATGTATGGTATGATCAGTTGTGGTTGGTTATACATACAACGGTGATCCTAAAAACAACGGACTACGTACAAAAAACAATAGACTTCATTAACGCCAACGGCTACAAACTGGTAAACAAAGACCCCACCAATAGGTTCCAAGCGGACTTACGTACCGCCATTATACAATCTCCACTAATTATTCCTCCTAATACTAAGCAACGCTACATAAACCCGAATCCATGCACACCACCCTTTAAAGCACAACCTAAGCTCCACAAACCCAATATTCCTATCCGTCCTGTCGTCAACTACCGCCCAGCTCCTGCATACCAATTAGCACGGTACTTGGCAACGATAATGGCTGATGTCGTGCACCTTGACGACAAATACGCATTAAAGAACAGCCGCGAGCTAGCAAATTCTACCACTTCTTTAAAATTGACTGAAAATTGTCAACTTTTATCATTAGACATCACCAACCTCTATACGTCTATCCCTGTCGATGAAACACTGGCCATACTAAAAGAAAAACTTTCATTCAACAACAGCCGACGATTCACAGATCAAATGCTCAATCTCATAAAGACCACAATCAAACAGAACTATTTTAAGTTCAATAGCAACACATACATTGCCAAAGACGGTCTGGGTATGGGACATCCAATGTCCTCAATAATGTCAGAAATATTCTTACAATCTTTGGAAGAAGTCTTTATACCCAAAGTTGTCAAAAGATTCAATGTAATATTTTACAGACGATATGTGGATGACTGTTTCATTGTTATTGACTCACAAGAAAATAAACAAGACGAACTACTTGCCTATATGAATGAAATTCACCCGAATATAAAGTTCACTATGGAAAAAGAAACAAACGGACAACTCAACTATATGGACCTAACTGTGACACGTGAACAAACACGATTGGACTACAAAATATACAGAAAACCAACCACAACTGATCATACCATACATGAAACATCTAACCACCCCGCACAACATAAGCTAGCAGCGTACAGATCAATGGTGCAGAGGCTTCACTCCATCCCCATGACTCCTACTAACTACTCCAACGAACTAAACAACATTTACAGAATAGCTAATAATAACGGATACAAACAATGCGACATTGACAAACTAGTCACACAGTACAAACAAAAACAGGAACGCCAACCGACGGAAACTCATAAGAACGACCAACAGTGGGTATCGTTAACATACGTAGGCAAAGAGACATACAAACTATCAAACTTCCTTAGGAAATACAAATTGCAAACTGCATTCAAAACGAACAACAACATTGGAAACAAACTGAAGCCAAAACTGAATGACACATCGATATACGAAGGCAGCGGCATATACAAACTGACATGCAAGGACTGCGACATGGTATATATAGGAAGGACAACACGAAAACTAACGACAAGATACAAAGAGCACCTACGATCTTTCTTATACAACAAGGCAGACTCCAATTATGCGACGCACCTTCAAAACCACGCACATGAGCCTGATGCTATGACAAACTCTATGAAATTGCTACACAAACAAAACAAAGGACCAAGACTTGACATCCTAGAAAGGCTTGAAATTTATAAACATAGAAAGACAGACGGTGACATTATCAATGAACAACTTGTTACCAATTCCGACGCAATTTTCTCAGTCCTAGACCACACTCTTAGACGAAAACGGAAACGAGATGAAACAGAACAAACGGACAGCCAACAAGCAAAAAAACAAAAACATAACATCCCCCTACGTGGCATAATTGAGTAAGTTACTTCCTGACCTCATTACCCATCCACTAATTACCCATCCGCTAATTACCCATCCGCTAATTACCCATCCGCTAATTACCTATTCGCTAATTACCCATCCTACGACTATATAAAGTCGCTCCCTTCAACACATCCTTTAGACACTGAAGATGACTCAAAGTAGTCGAAACGCGTCTGCTCACACAACTAAGCAAGGCCCGACGGCTTTTAAAGAAAAAAGAGGATTGGCCTGCGGATATCAAATAAACAAAGTTATATATATATATATATATATATATATATATATATATATATATATATATATATATATATATATATATATATATATATATATATATATATATACATATATATATATATATATATATATACACATATATTTGTATATTTATCTAACACCGGACGTACCAATACCCTTCTTCCGGGCCAATGCCTTAGAGGACAGTGTCTTCAACACATAGGGCCAGATACTCGTAGGAGAGATTTCAATACTAGAGCCATTGAATAAGGCATGCTACAATCTGTCTGTGGAGGAAAGTAGATTTTAGAAATGTTTTTGTAACTACTGAGAACACCCCTACTTTCCACCGCTGGGGTTATACGGGAACCATGCCTGATGTGACATTCGCTTTGGAATCCCTGATGCCAAGATTATATAACTGATGAGTACTAGAAGCTGCCTGGCTAGCGACCGCCAGCATATAGTGGTTGAAATACTTGGAAGATAGCTTTTTGGAGGTTTGTCAACGTGCTCTTGGTAGGGACACCACTGCTGGGAACTCCAATGGGGAGTGGAAGACTGACTGCTGAGGACATAGTGAACTCAACTATAAGTACAATATTATCATATGAACTTGCGAGTCTTCCATATTCCGTCAGGGAAAGCGTCATGGTAAGCCTGGGGGGCGGGATGCGTAGGAAACAGAACTTGTAAAATCTCGTCCTTTTTTTGCTACATGTAAGCAGGGCTTATGTAGAGCGCTGAGCCTCTGCGTGACCAGTTTGCGCCAGAAGCTTCATGGGCTCCTATTCACAGAATCTACTTGGTCTTGCTAGCATCAGGCCTTACTCTTTTTAATTAAATTTAAAAGAGATTTCCTGGCTAACCTGTATGCTGCTCGCCTTGTGCCTGCTTGCTTTTACGTTCGAGTTTACAAAGACTACACTCGACAAAACTTGTTATAGTCCTTTCGCCACCCAACAATTTCCGTTGACAACCAGTGTACCCCAGCAAATTTGAAATTGATATCTGGCGCGAAAGGCAATTGGAAGAGGATGGCAGCGAAATTGACTTCTGGTGGCAGGAAAATAGAGGATACAGCGTAAATAGCTAGGGATATTAAATAAGTTTGTATTCCTTTAATTTTCTTGAACTGGTTAAATATATTAAGCCGTCGTTCGGCTGTTCTATTATTATTTTTCATAGCCCTATTATTTGAGCCATAAAGCCTTATTGCTTCACTCCAAACACACTTACCTTTACCTTCAACCTACTTGGACTCTTTCATTGTACTCCAGTTAAAGATATGGTATTTTTAGTGTAATCATACCTTTCTTATTAAATTGTTTTTTGGTTTTATATTTACATTTTATACATGTTACCTTAATGAATATTGGAGTTCTGCTGTCGTTCCGTCTTGCCTTGCACGTTGCCTCGTTGGTCGGGGTCCACCTGTCCTCCGTGTCGTGGTGGGGCTGCCTTGCCCTTCCCGGTCTGTATTTGCATTTGCTTGCGGCGCCGGTATTCCTGCCGCAGTTCACTGACCATGCGCCGGAACTTGTCGCGCTCTGCTGCAATGGCCTCTGCCAAACTTGATCCTGGCGGCATCTAGGGCTCTAGGAAAATAGCCAAACAGAGCACCTAGATATGAGGAGATGGGTCTAGGCAATAAGCCAACCAGACCAAAACCAGGCGCAAGGCCAACTGGTTTTTAACCAATCTGTTAGGCAAAGCCCACCAACAGAAAGGTTTTAAGGAAAATTATCTATGTGCAAGGCCAACTAGACAAGACCAGGCGCAAGGCCAACTGGTTTTCCTAGTTAATGAGTATGCTTAGCCACCCACTCGAAGCAACCACTGATAGTCGCTTGCTGTTTATATATGTTATTTTTGCTTGCTCAGCAAAATTGTCTTTCCCTAAATCGTGGAAAAGAAAAAAAATTGTACTTCACTGCCGTTGCCGTTGTCTTGGATATCATTACGATCAAAGTTTCTAAATAAGGTTATTGCATTGAAGCAGTGGTACGAGGTTGTTGTCTCTACTGCTATATTTTCTATGAAAACTAGTTTGTTGTTTCCACTGTTCTTTTTTCTGTGGAAACTGGGTTGTTGTATCAACTGTTCAATTTTCTATGAAAACTAGGTTATTGTATCAACTGTTCTATTTTCTATGAAATCTAGTTTGTTGTTTCCACTGTTCTATTTTCTGTTATATTCGAAAATTTATGTTGTAGTGGATCAACAATGTTCTCTAATCGTTTGAGAAATTCCTATCGTAACAGGGCGGGTTCTTTCCCCCTAGTACAAGGACCAACTACAAAAGAGTTTCGCATTCACGAATTAAGCATGGTAACATGCCAATCGACTGCTGTCGAGGCCGAGGTAACCTACTAAGGGGTTGGAACGCTTGTTCGAAGAACAAGTTGGGCCGGACAAAAACGGATGGACTTAAAAAGACTTCGTCGTGATCTACGATCCTTATAGCCCACAAATAAAAGTAAGGCACCCAGATGGAGATGGTGCCCCCTCGCACCCTCCCAACTGGATCAAGATCTAAACGTAGACGTGGCCATGTATTTCGCATTTGAGTGAAAAACTCATACAAAAGTACTTTGTATGACCTTTTCTCTCAAATGAGGAATACAAACGTAACCGATTTATGCCATAGCGTTATGCAATGAAAATACATAACACTATATCATAAAAGGGCACGCGAGCGGAAGGCGACTCTACCCGGCAAGAGCTCCTGTTTATTGAAAGGAAAGAAAGAGCGTGCCCGATGGCTAGCCCATTTTAGCGGAGGAGTCTGCCATCGATGCAGGTCCTATACCCGGTCAGGTCGAAAGAAAGGGAAAGACTGAGTTTTAAATTTTAACAATTCATTTATTTAAATATTCGCATGCTAATGAAAATAACATCATGATTTGTAAGGTGTTAATAATTATCATGTATGTGAATGTGGAATACAATCACGATTATGTACTATAAGAAAAACGTTTTTCTTACTTAAAATATCAAGTGGAATAGATTATCACATAAAGCAAAAACTCCATGTGCTTTGAAGCAGATATCTCTAATGCTTAAATAATCATTGGCTTTGAAATGTAAGGAAGTGAAAAGTTCGCAATGTATCACCCTCACTATTTCAAAGGAAACTTCTATTATTATGCAGATAACTAAAGTTTATAATAGTAAATCAATACAAATATTGAAAAAAAAATAAAATTTCTTACTCCATTCATGCTTTACACTTGTGGGCACCGTGATTAAATTTGTAACCAAATCAGTTAGTTGACCGCGCATCGACAAATATTCAATTAAATATCGAGCATGCTTGCTCTTCACTAGCAGCCTGGAAGAAGGTTTCTGCAAAACCTGGACGGTTAATGGTATCAGGCAGGAAATAAGCTCCCGTGGACAAGTACGTAAATGATGCATCAATTCCTTTTTAAGGTTTTGTACTAAAATACAAAACCCTATTGCAATCACGACCTGTGTCCGTCAGTCCGTCTGTATGTCTCAGCACTTTTTCTCCGAAACTATAGAAGCTACAGCCATGAAACTTAGTGAATAGGTCAAAAGTGGTGACTTCTTGAAAGTTTTGGGATAGAAGAATTTTTCGAAGGGGTTTAAGGGGGGTCTCCACATATAGGAGAGTGACCCTTCAAAAAAATTTCACCGTTGGTAGTCGAGTAAGGTGTCGTTCAAAAGGTCTTAATGAGATCTTTTCAAAACAAGTCTTAGAATTGCCGTATCAGTACCGTGGGGGGCAGGTGAAAGAGAAATGTGCGAACTTTTTGCGTACCCCTCCCTCGCGATTGACACATTTCATCTGAAAAATCTGGAAAAAATCATGAATGTAGGCCTTTATGAGTACAGCAACAAAAAATACGTGTTAGTAATAGTATGATTTATCGATTTTACATTTTCTCGGATAAAATCTTAACCGTACCCTTAAATTTAACCAAATTCGGTATACAAATGACTATTTACAAGATTGGCCTGTCCTGCAAGCTTTATAAAGGTTGAATGGTATTTAACAAAGTTATAGCGGTTTGAATTTTCCGGTGTTACTATGGAGCAATATGCGTTGTACTACTATGGAAACATATGGCTATGGAACAATATGCGCTTTTTATCGAATCTGACACTACAGGTTTGCTAGGATTTGCATGAAAGTTTCAGAAATGATAGTTATTATGAATATCTTTAAGAATTGGTTCAGCTAGTGGTATCAGTAATCGTAAAACAAAATAGCGGCTGTTTTAAATGCGAAGATTGAATAATTTTGAGTTATTTTTCCCCAACTTCAACGTTTAAGGTTCATGCTTTTAATACTTGATTCAGTTTAATGAATGACAACATGAGTGCCTACAATTAATACTCATATGTGAAACAAGTCAAGGAGGCAGGAGAGAGCTCCTAACAGAAGGGCTTTGTAACCACTCTAGGGTTCGAAAAAAAAATTCTGATGCCATGAATCGATGATTACTACACAAGAGAGTGGCCAACCTTACACAATGTTCTAATACTCTATAAGTTTGATGAAATTCTTATCATATTCACGGAAGTTATATCCATTTCTCCAATTACAACATCAATAACACACTATTTTGGTATTTTATGGACTTTCCATCGAACCAGAAACTGCAGTTTTGATTTGATCTTCTTAAAAGTTTCAGATAAGATCAATGACATAAATGCTTTTGGGATTTCATGATTTGAGTGATTTTTGTTAGTTGAAAATGGAGAAACAATGGATTTTCTTTTAAACGAGCAAATCTCTTTGATATGTTTCTTGATATTATTCGTTGCTGGTGATTGCATTTTGTAAGTTGAGTACAAAACCCTTCTGACATGAGCGTAGGTCTGTCTACCCAACTTGTTTAATTTGTATTCGCATGGTTGATGCACTGAGTTGACATGTCAAGCCACTCAATTGGGAGCTCCGAAGCTGTAACGCTACTCAGTGGAGGTTGATTGAAGGGAAAACATAATTTAAATATAAGCATGTGCCGCAAACATAATAATTATCGTGGCTAAACGGTTTCACGTGATTTCCACTTACGCGTCAAAAAAAATTGTCGATCATATATCATTTCCGCTAATTTTATATAGATTCAATGTCACATTTGCACATTCTTACACGACATTTACGTCAATACACATACGCGTATCCTACCAACGCGTGTTCTACAAGACGACCCGAATCTTTGCTAATTTTGTCGCTTTTTGACTCACTGTTTGTCTTTAGTTACATTCTCAAACACTCCGTTCATTAAATTGAATAAGTAACATCGCCACACGCCTCCACACGAAAGTGACACTTGCACCAATACTCAGACAAGTTCCAGTCTTAAGAAAAGATACAATTCACAACAATTACGGTTCTTGAAATGCCAACCGTATTTCAATGTCCTCCCTGCATATCTTTCTCAATGTTCCTTGCCGTGCTGATCGACTGTCTCCGTGCTTCGGGGCGTAGTGTGCAGCGTTAATTCAAATCAATTAAACTACTCGGCATATTCACTGCTTTGCATGGGTGGCACAGCGGAAATTGAGGACAAAATTTACCTTTCCATATGCACAACGACGCTTATAGCACGCACAGAATGAGATGATTTATCCCCAGAATTTCCACGATTTTTAAATTCCCTAACTGCTATAAACCACGAGGCAGTCGGAAAAACTTCATGAATATTGACTACTCAATTTTCCAAAACTCCATCAAATCCGAGTTTTTGTCACGCGAGTTCTCGAACTTCTTAAGAGCTGCCACTTATCAGCCGTCGTCTTCTTCGACACTTGGTACTTTTCTCTTCAAACTTTTCGAACCACTTTTTATGCACTGCGTTTGAAGGAAATGCTTTCACTTTTCAGTAACAATCAGTTCACTTCACCAGAATCATTTATGCGAAGGAAATCCCAGACCGAGCCACACGGAAAGTCGAAAAGGCAGTCGAAACGTCGCCATTCGAAGCAACTCTTTTCTTCTCGTATCAACAAACAAAACTCGGTGTCAGCACGCCCAGTTCGCGACATCGGACCCGGCTCGCGATAGCAAGAAGACTTCCAGTCTACCAAGAAATTAACTCCGATTTGTTTTGTTAATTCACTGCCCGTGTTCACAGAACAAATACAACAATTCCAATAAATACTGAAGGCACGACAGTCAACCTTTCCACACCCCCGTCTAGAACGCGGTCGAGAGGCGTTGTTTGTTGTGTCGTGAAACCATATGATTCACTCCACTCAATTTTGCTCGACTATGTTTCGCGTGGAGAATTACACCCATGTGGAGGCCGTCAAAGATTCCTTTCTTTCATTTCAGAAAATCGATCATATCGCGATAACTCCGAAGATATATGCTAAATATTTAGTTGAAGCGCGAAGGATTGAGGTTCTTGTGAGTTTTACGGCATACGTCAGGGACTTTGCGAGCAGGATGGACCTTTAAAATCGCGAAAACCACGGAGCTTGACGCGCTGCCGGTCAACCTTTACACCCACTCGTCTGTTATCGTGCTGTCGCAAACACGGGATATTTTGATTTTTGTCTATGGAGCACTTTCGATTGCCAACATATCCGCTAACAAGCACGACAAATACTTTGATTAAATTTTACAAAGCTACGGATCATTTATTTTCCAGTCTTTTGCTACCCGGGCAGTCGTTAGCATCTGGGAAAGTCGTCACCGCAGTTGTAATCCATGCAACCACCGTCACACCGTTGCGTAATACACAAGGTGTTTACATATTTTCCAAATTTCGGCAATTATTACGTATCATCGCGACATATTTATTTAACCACGGCAATAGAACACTTTGCGCGTTTAATCAATTGCAAATTTTCACAGACACACAACATGAAGCGATTGTAAAATGAAAAATCATTCTTCCCCGATTATAACTTTTGCCAACACCTCAACATTTACTTTTCGCGATTTTCTTTGTGTTTCCCTAGCGATTCTCACTATCAGAAAACTGCGAAATTATGTCTCAAGCAGGACGATGTACCGTCTCCGTTTGCCGCTTCGTAACAGCTCTTCCTCCATCCGAATCTCTTCTTTTTCTCTTCTTGTGTCGCCACGGTAAATCGAATCAGCTGCTTGCTCAGCCGAGTTCGGTTGCATTCGATGATGCAATAGATAGTTGCGATGCACTGAATCAGTGCTCCCATGTCCGAGTTTTAATTTGCAGGTGTAAAATTTTTCAAAAATTTACAGAAGCATAGAAAAAATGAAAAAGATTTTAAATAATAATAAAAGCTAAATATCGTGAAGAATATAATTAAAAAGTAACGTTTAGATTTAATATAAAGGAAAATGATATAAAATTACATTTAATAATAATAAGAGAAAGAAATATTTTATGAATTACAACTATGAATGGAAGTAATGAAATCTTTGTTTCTTAAATTTACAATTAAAATTTTGTTTTAGGGTTAGGAAGGTTTTTGAGAAGTTTGTTTGTGCGACTGCTCGATTACTACAGAGTGCAAAAGTAGTGAAAATTTCAACTATATGTTTGTTTTAATTTTGAGTCCCTTATACACATATATAGTGGTTCAGCGTGTTCTTTTGGTTGAAAAGGCGGAAAAACGTAGTCAAAAGCTCATCTCTTTGATAGAAATTACAAGTTAGAGATCTCATAAATCTCTAACTTGTAATTTCTATCAAAGATTTTGATTTTCAGCTTGAGAAAAAAGTAAGATATCATCAGCCGAGGTGATTTGATATAATGTTGCTTATCCCCGTACTATCTGACATGTGTCTGTGGTGTTCTTTTAGTTCCACATGTATTCACCCGTGCAATGATGTACGAAATTTGTGTCTTCTCGTTTATCTGCATGAGCACCGTTTGACACAAAAGCCTAAGCCAATCTGTTCAGTATCGCTAAATATACCAAAGTACGGGTCTGGATTGAGGCCATGTTTGTGCTGCTCTGATGGATACTTTATTCTAAGTCTTACTGATAAAACAACATCATAACTAGATACTATATGGATAGTGGTCCATATCACGGTCTGCATCATGATATGACCAGGTGTCGGAAAGTACTGCTAATTGCTCGTTTTGCACCGGTTTCCTACTCCTATCTGTCCGGCTTTTTAAACTAAAATATGCCCCTTCAAAAGTCTCTCATTTCAGTAAACCAGGCTTTCAAGAGTCGGTTAACCCTTTTTTGAATCAAGACTATTGAAAGTTCCCCTTCCAAATAATTTATTCGAAACAAGTAGTGCTTTTTCAGGGTTTTGTAAAATAATTTTACAAAATCCTGCTAGTTTCGCGACCTGTCTGTATGTCCGTCCGTCTATCCGTCCATCCATCCGTCCGTCCGTGTGTTACAGCACTTTTTCTCGCAAACTCCTCAAGCTAGAAACATCAAATTTTGTAGGCAGGTGTAAAGTGGTGCTCTCTTCATAGTTCAACTACAAAAATTTTATAAGGTATTTAAAGGGGGGTCTCCCCATATAGGGGAGTGGCCCCTCAAAAAAAAACTTATCAAAGGTAGCCGATAGGGGTATCAAATGAAAGGTCTTGATGAGAACTTTTCAAAACAGGTGTTAATTTGATACTTTTTGCTTCGAGGGACGCACAGGGAGGGGAAATACACGAAAAATTTGTGTCCGCCCCCCTCGCGATTGGACACCTTTGATCCGAAAAATCTGAAAAAAATTATAGTGGTAGGTGTTTATGAGTACAACAACAACAAATACCTAAGAAGTCGAAATTCGCTCAACTTTGTTAATAATAGTATGATACTCGAATTTCACATTTTCCCCAATAAAATCGAAATGGTACACTTCAACTGAACGAAAATATTTACGATTTTTACGTAGTCCTACTGAGGATTCTTACACTTTGTAAATTTGGTGAAAATCGAATGATACACACGGAAGTTATAGCCGTTTGAAATTTCTCCAATTACAACAACAATAACACATGATTTTGGTATTTTATTGACATTCCATCCAATCAGTTACTGCAGTTTTGACTTGATCTTCTTGAAATTTTCCAATAGGGTCAATAACATTAATATTTTTGAGAATTCATGATTTGAATGATTTTTGTCGGTTTGCAACAAAATGGCAACCGTTGAAAGTAGAAAAACAATGGAGTTTCTTTTGAACGTGCACACCTCTTTGACATATTTATTGACGTTATTCATTGCTGGTGACTGCATTTCTGAGAAGTTGGGTACAAAACCCTTCTGACATGAGCGTAGGTCTGTTTACCCAACTTGTTTTTGATTTATTTGCTTCCACGGACAGATGCTCATCCAAACTTATTAAATGCATATTAATAGGAAAGACTCCGTATTTTCAATACCAAATATGAATCATATATTCGCCCTTAAAATTGAATATCCATAGTAAATCCACACTTTCACCCTAGAAGGCCTATTCTCAATGCAACTGCAATTCAACACAGCACTTAATTATCCAAACCAACTAGCTCTTTTGTCAACATGTGTCCAATTTACACATCAACCACAATATATATCCCAAAACGATATTTACTCTCTCTGAACTCAGATCAGCAGCAATGCACCAAAACCGAGTTATAATTCAACGAAATTTCCATGCAAACATTCTAACAGCTCCCAGATTGCATCGAACTCAAATTGCCTGCCCAATCTCTTCCATGGAGAGAGAGTTTTAGACGGTATGACCAATTTACACCGACAAATCTGTCATAGAACAGGAACTTAATATGCTTGAGAACAAGTTTAATTGCCCAAGACTAACTTCAACCCCCGTTCAATATGATCAATGTTCATCCCTCATAGCCAGCTTTGTTGTGGAAGGCCTTCAGGGCGGAAAAGTACTTTCAAAGGCAAGTCCTTGCTAGAAATGCTTGAGAGAAGGGAATATTCTAGAGAGAGAGAGAGAGAGAGAGAGTTAGAGAGAAAGGAGAACTAAGGTGAATAAAATGTCTGTGCATTGAACCGTACGCAATATGTGTAATGAGGTGCTATAAATCACCATGTCGTGAACGTTTCCCAAATGCACTAATCATGTACATATTGGATTGTACAGCCCCAAGTGTATACTTCATCGATTCGGAATATATCTCAGAATGACTATTAATCAACGTGACGAGAACAATGTTGACCATTTTCCTTGAACTTTGTCCCAGCACACAGGTACCGGAAGTGTGCACTTGTATGTACGAGTATGTTTGGTGGTAAATAATGATTAGAGAAGATTTCAATTTTGAATGTAACATGGTATTTAGTGGTTTTGGATTCAAGGATGAAACAAATTTTATACCTAGATTTCCTAAAAACCTTATCTAGAACGCTGTTGGATCTTTTCCTCCTAAAGCAAAGAGATTAGAAGTAAATTTTCCAGTACTTACATTACGTCTTCCGTAATGCGGTTGTTCCTGCATGAGTTGTTACGTACGTTTGCAAATTGCCATTTAAATTTCAAGCTTCGCTGCTTATCGTTCCTTTAGCTTCCTGCAAGGCATATGCAGATATGGTACTAATAAATTAAATTGATATTGCCGCAAGCGTTACTCTTCCGTTAATGATATAATAATTGAACGCTTGCCAATGATTTGAAATAGTATGGCAATTTTGATAAAGGATCTAAATCCTAGTATAGTAGCCGAATAAGTGTGGAACAGTTTCAGCAGTTAGTCTTAAAGTCCCGCGATTTATCCATAAGTTTTGACTTCGCAGAATTGTAGGATGGAAGACCATTCATATTATCGTACTAAGAGATAATGCACTGAAAAATATCAAAATGATTCAAAAATTTTCAATTCTTCTTCTTTCATTTATTATTGAGTTTGTTTGAATGCATGATTGAAAAAAATGATGAAAGTCCGCTCATGACCCTCTTCTTCATTGGTGTTTAAATGAAGGTAATTTCTTGATTGCAGTACTCAGAAGTAAGGTGAAATTCAACAATGATTAAAAATTGCAGGTTGCACATATGTGTTTTCGTGGTGTAGTGGTTATCACATCCGCCTAACACGCGGAAGGTCCCCGGTTCGATCCCGGGCGAAAACAATCTTTTGCTGAGATTCCTTACGTGTCAACGTAAGAAAACAAAGGCTGGGTACTTTGAATTAGTCCACATATTTTTCAAAATTAATTTCACTGCACTTTACTACCTGAAACACTGTTATTCTCTGATTTCATTACGTATTTATTTCAATTAATCTATGATGCATTTATATCTTCAAAGAGTTGTTCAGTATAATTGCTTCTAATCCTTATTTAAAATACTGTTTTCGCCCGGGATCGAACCGGGGACCTTCCGCGTGTTAGGCGGATGTGATAACCACTACACCACGAAAACTTAATAAACGTAAACCGTTAGTCAATTTATTGACCATTACCTCGATCTACTTTCCCTTTTTGCTTTATATTCCATGAACCAAAATCAAAGCTAACGCCACCAACAAGTTGATTAACTTGATTTCAAAGCCACTAAGATACAGTTGAGTTTAAATTGGTTCAGTGAGTTCAACATTCGTTACTTACCAGCAGCAGATGTATCTAAGGTGACTTGGATGCAGCTTTATTTATAGGCAGTTAACTTTAGCAGTTATTAAATATGCAAATCAAAAAAACAATAGGTAAAATGTATGTCTTTTAAGCTTAAGATGTAACAAAAGAATTCCAATTTATCAGTAGACAATACTTTAAATTGCTTTATAGTATGGCTGTTAATTTGGTTGCTTTGGTATTTGCTAACAGTTGCTTCCCAAAATATAGAATTAAATTTTCTGTTTACAACTGTTTCGTAATTATTCAAATTTATAAGAAAGATCCATAAAAAACGCTTAAAAGGGCACTTGAAAAATATAACTCCTTTACATGAACAGAGAAATTGTTCATTGATTTATTCATATTTATTACTTATGTTCATTATATTTTAATTTATATAACCGAGTATAATTAATCTTCAAGCAACAATTTAATCAAATATACTAATAAATCCAATTTTAACACATCTTGTCATGTGATAATAAGATGACTCGAAGTAGTCGACACGCGTCTGGTCACACAACAAAGCAAAGCCCGACGGCTTTTAAAGAAAAAAATAATAATAATATGCTTTACCTAAACCATCCCCAACATTTAAGAAACAAACAGTGAATTAAAGTATAAATTATTTATAAATTTAATGGCCCTGAAATTATACATATTTGATCAAATCTGAAGGAATCAGTAATTATTTTGCAGACCATTTTCAATCAGTTTACTGTTCAACAAACAATTTCCATAATTTCTCACCACTAGACACAGAATGTGGGCCTGTACTGCAAGAAATTTCAGTTTCAGAGGGTGACATATTCGACGCAATTGAAACTATTGATTTTAATCATGGACTTGGCCCTGATTTAAAGTACTTCCTCCATATTTTTTATTTCAATGCAGAGAACAATTAGTTTTGCCTCTGCTTCATTTTTAACAAATCGCTATCAAGCGGCGTGCTCCCAGCATACTGGAAATCCTCCTACTTAACTCCAATCCATAAAAACAAAAGCAAAGGAGCCGTTGAAAATTATAGAGGGATTGCCATACTATCAACTACCCCAAAGTTATTTGAACAAATAGTATGCTCCAAAATATCACCTTTTATTGAACAGCGTCTCAACGACCAACAGCATGGCTTCAGTAAGAATCGATCCACAACCCCCAACTTAACAATTTTGGTCTCTAATATCCTTTGTGCAATGAAAAATGGACACCAGGTCGACGCAATTTATACTGACTTCAGTATGGCTTTTGACCGTGTCAATCATACGATTTTGTCTCATAAATTGAATGAATTTGGAGTCACTGGCTCCCTACTACATTGGCTGGACTCGTATCTCAAAAATCGGACTAAACCGTTAAATTTCAGGAATGTGTGTGAAACGGTTTTCATGTCTATTCCGGTGTTCCTCAAGGCAGTCACCTCCGACCTCTTCTCTTCAACATTTTTATAGCGAACCTTTCTGAAGTTTTATCCGATATACCACACTTATTTTGTGCAGATGAGCTCAAATTATATCATGTGATAGCATTCCAAAGTGATTCTTTGCTCCTGCAGGACAAAGTAAATGCTCTATTAGAGTGGCCTAATAAAAACCTTCTATATTTGAATTTTGAGAAATGCCAGGCGATAACTTTTTCTCGGAAAAGTACAATTTTATTATCTGATAATCACCTCAATGATACAAAGCTTTCCAGAGTTGATAGTGTAGTAAATCTTGGTGTTCACTTGGATAAGAAACTCCGCTTTAATTTGCACTACGATGAGGTTTTCTGCAAAGCGAATAAGCTCTTAGTTTTCATCAAATAACGCGCGAAAGAATTTAAGAACTTGTGGGTAACGAAAACGTTATACACATCATTAGTGCGCCCAATTCTGGAATACGCTTGTGTCGTTTGGAATCCGGTCTTTGATGTTCACTCAGAGAGGTTTAAGTCCGTTCAGAAACAATTCCTACTGTTTGCTCTGAGATCCCTCCAGGATCCAAAAAATTTCCATAATTTGCCATCATACGATAACCGGCTATCCCTTCTCCATATGACACCACTTGCCTCGCGTTGAACCACATTATGCTCTTGTTTCGCACTTGATGTCCTTAGAGGAACCGTTAAAGTCCAATATCAAATCGAAAAAATAACCTTAAACGAGCCAGTAAGATTACGAGGCATTCACCTTTGCTCGTAGAAAGTAAACATAATACTATCTATGGTGATAATGAGCCGGTAAATATGTGTGTCAAAATTTTCAACAAGATGAGCCATTTTTATTCCTCAACCATATCCAGATCCCAATTTAAATCCAATTTATCGAAGTTCCTCGGTTCCTAATCCTTCACTGCAAATGTAAATTAATATTGCAAAAAAATAAAAAACTGTGGTATGTATTTTAATAGAATGTAAAAATGTATACCTTGTTTGGTCAAATAAAGATAAAAATTCAATGGTGCTTTATCTTTTTAGGGTATTGTACTACAATACAAAACCCTATTGCATTGTACTAAAATACAAAACCCTATTGCAATCACGACCTGTGTCCGACTGTCCGTCCGTCTGTCCGTCCGTCTGTATGTCACAGCACTTTTTCTCCGAAACTATAGAGGCTACAGCCACGAAACTTTGTAGAAAGGTCAGAAGTGCTGACTTCTTGAAAGTTCAAGGGTCGAAAATTTTTTCAAAGAGGTTTAAGGGGGTCTCCCCATGTAGGGAGATGACCCCTCAAACAAAATTTTTCACCATTGGTAGGCGAGTAGGGTGTCATTGGAAAGGTCTTAATGAGATCTTGTCAAAACAAGTCTTAAAATTGCCTTATCGGTACCGAGGGAAGCAGAGGAAGGGGAAATGCACGAACGTTTCGCGTAACCCCTCGCGATTAGACACCTTTCAACCGAAAAATCTGAAAAAAATCATGAATGTAGGCATATATGAGTTCAACAACAACAAATACATGAGAAGTCGAAATTCACTCAATTTTGTTAGTAGTAGTATGATTTATCGATTTTATGTTTTCTTGAATAAAATCTTAAAGGTAGAGGTTGAAATACATAAAAAATGTGTTTCCTCCTTCGCAAATGGACACCTGTGATTTAAAAAATCTGAAAAAATTATTAAGGGAGATATTTATGGGTATAACGTTAACAAATACCTCAGAAGTCAAAATTCCTTCAACTTTGTTAATAACAGTTTGATCTTCGATTTTCACATTTTCACCAACAAAATTGTCTTTGACATGTTTCTTTATTTTATTCGTTGCTGGTTACTGCATTTTGTAAGTTGAGTACAAAACCCTTCTGACATAAGCGTAGGTCTGTCTACCCAACTTGTTTAAACCTAAAGATGATTGTAGTCAAAAAATTTATTTGTTTCATATCCCCTAGCCAATTCAGTTTTTTCTAGAAAAGCCGTCGGGCCTGGCTTTGTTGTGAATAAAGATTATTATTTATGCTAAAAACCATGTTCAAAAAAAGACAACATATATATGATTTATATAAAGTCTCTAAGCTTATATAATCTTACAACAATATCAATAAGCTAATATGATTTACTTATTCTAATTATTTCCGTCATCATCCGATTTGTTGTTCTTAAATCTATAGCTTGTAATGCACTTACAAAAAACTAATTTAAAAACCAAAAGATACACCTCGGTTAAAGTTTCCCTTCTTAAAAACATACTAATTATAAAACGCCATAGGGGAAATGCCGGCCAAAAGGAATACTCTTAGAGGCTAGCATTCTTTACTCAGCATTGGATGTTTACGTACCTGAGAAAATAGAGACCGCCATGAGGTCTCGCTTGGGATAACAGACAAACGACCCTGACTGAATCTGAATTATTATTTGGATAAAGAAGTGGAATTGATGTTATAGGCTGGCGGACATGATGGTTCGGACTTAGTTGCTTTCTACGGTACCGCCTAGATGACACTCGTGCGTGAATGGCTCTAATCCACCTATCATATCGTCTCCATCCCGGCAAGCCTCAGAGTACGTTCGAAGTTCGCACCATTGAGTTGGTGGTATAGGTTCAGTTGAGGTGGACTCCTAACTAACGCAAGTCAGGCTTTGAGCACTTGAGCACACGCATGACCTCCTTGCCCGGCAAAGATAACCATGCCACCAAAAAGGTGACTGCACACACAAATAGAGATAGCGGCTCCGAGGAAGGACCCAATAAACTGGGCTCCACTCAACTAAAAATTAAAATAAACCGAAAAAAGACTAATTGACACCAACAACGATGACAGAACTAACAGTTACAGCCACGATGTTAACAGCACATCAAGTACGATACCAACGACAACAAAAACAACGATGATTGCACGGACAGTAAAGATAAACGAAAAACGGAGAACAACGGACAGCCTTGTACAAACAGAGACCCGGCGTTTGGGTACAGTAAAGAAACGATGTAAACTCATGAGCACTCTTTTAAAAGAAGCGAGCAATTCTGCATGATATGCGATCGATAGAAGAAATTGTAAAGAATATCAAGAGATCAATAATTGCTGCTGTAGTTGCTATCGAACCGACAAAAGCAAGGATCTCAAAAACGGAAAAAAACCCTGCAGAGAAAACACCGAGCGATGTAATCATCCTGGACCGCTCGGAAGATTAGCGGCTCTACAGGAAAGCGATTGTTAAATGTATCGCTGTTACCTGTAATATACAACCGCACCTCTGCAAGGCGATCCAAAATGAAACTTTGGAGCTGGAGGAGTTCCTAGCTCGAATTGGTTACGGGTGCAGATGGCTAAAGGCAGAAGAAGAGCAAAACATTTGGAGGGACGGTAGTCTACCTAACGCCTAATAACAGCAAAAGAGGATCGGGAAAAGCGGAGAAAGGGTGAAGTTGAGCCAACGAAAGTTAAGGTTTCATTGGAGGAGAGCTTTTAGGCAGCGCTATCTAAGATAGGTCAAAAAGTTTTTGATAGAGCATGTACGAAATTCGACCCTGTTTTGAATCAAGTATATAAATGAGAATACGTCCTTTTGGCTTGGTTACTAGAATCGTTCTTGTTTAGTGACTATTGTGATTAACATTTTATAATAAATTTTAGCTATATTAACAGAAATATTACTATTAATTGCTTTGAAACCAACGTTAAACGATCGAAATTTGAACGCAATGTAATTTCACGATTTGAAATTGAATTTTAAAGGTAAATTAACGTAAGCGTAATTGAAATGTGAAATGAGCGAAATTGCCTCGCTCACACAAATTTTAGAATTAATTGTTCTGGAGCTAAAGCTAAATGATCGACTTTTTATGACAATGTGAAATTATGTTTGGAAATGGTACTTTGAAGGTAAATGAATGTAAGCATAATTTAAATATTGCGTAAGAATCATTTAGCGGAAGTAAAAATGAAACGACGAAGAATTTTTCAGTCATTGAATTTTTGTTACATGTTCGATGTAATTTAGTCCGGTCGGAACAGAGCAGTCAAATGCTACCCCAGAAACAGGAAAAAGTAAGCCTTAACATTTGGAAAGCATAAAATCCTCAGATGCGGCTGGGGCTAAGAAAAATAAGAAGCAGCATAAAGCGATTGGGCAGACAGTACTGGTAAAAGCCACGGACGATAGATCGTATGTGGATGTCCCGCGAGAGATTAAAGGAGCAGTAAAACCGAAGGAAGCACAAATTTCCATAAAAACCGTACTGCCGACTGGTTGGAGTTCGAATCAGAAACCATGCACAAAGATGCATTCCGCGACGCAGGCAAAAATATCAATTTTTTGTGGTTGGGAGGAAAATGCCATTTACGCACTGAGTGTGGGGCTCTTGTGCTTGCAGGCGACTGGGCTACCCACTAAACACCTCCCCTGTCAACCCGTGAACCTAGTTTGGAAGCGTTTGACATACTCGTATTACTTCGGGCCAGGTTTCGTTTTGCTGTGCTGTGAGGTGCCTTTAAGCTGGGACACCCACCTCTAGAGAAGGAGGATTTCTAGGCAACTGATCCCTCAGCCCATATGTCCTTGGATCCTATGAGGTTTTTTTTATCTTTTTGGACTGCCCGAACATAATGCACTGCGTGGTGGCAGGCATCATCTTTCTCTCTTGAGGAAGACGGTCCGGGGAATGTGACTTACCAATCTTGTGCAGATAAGACTGAAAACACCCATGCCCGCTCAAAAACTGGTCAGATAGAAGTAAGTCCCACCATGCATTCGATCTAACCACGGTCTCAGATCTGGAATGAGCCACCCAGTTCACCATATCTTCGTGCAATTCGCCCAATCGTTGAGTGAGCGCTGTCTCCCCTTGCGGGCAACCGTCTTCTTCAAGCTCTCGCTTCAACACATGTAAATATAAAAGAGGGCGAGAAGTATCATGCCTGCAATAACTCTTACCGTCGAATTAGAGACTGTCGGATATGAAGATGCAATCCTCAGTGCTCCACTTCTCTGTACCCGTGCCAAGTGTTACTGAGAGCGTCGCCCCATATTTCTGCTCCGTACAGTAGCACTGACCCTACGGCACTCATGAAGAGGCGTCTTATTTCTGGATTGGGTTCCCACACGTTTGCCATAAGTAAGCTCAGATCCGATACGCCCGAAGTAGCCTTCTCAACCCTTGCCCTGATTTGCTCAGAGAAACTCATCTTCGAGTCGATCAATAACCCCAAATACCTCACCACTGGCTTCGATTCGAGGGGTATCTCTCCCATACTAATTATCCTTACTCTAAGGATTCTCTTTTTGTCAAGATTACCACTTCAGTTTTCACTAGTGCATAAATGAACCCACGAGCAGCCATTCAGTCTTTCACTCGGTGCATTAGCATATCTAGTCTGAGTTGCGCATATTCAACGGTCCGTCCAGTGATTAGAGCCGCAACAGCATCCGTGTAGCCAATCAAGCTTGACTCATCTGGCATCACCAGTCTCAGTAGCCCACCGAAAGCTACTTACCAAAAGCCTGGATCAAGGATAGATGCCTGGGTAACACTCAATTTAACTTTCAGCCTTTGTTGGCCCTGTGTTGCGTCCTAAAGCAGGCTTCAGCCCTTCAGGTAGTCCCTCAGAAGCCGCATTAGATATTATGGAACTCGAAATGGGGTTTCCAGCGTATCCAGAATATTTACCCATTTAGCGGAGTTGAAAGCGCTCCTAACGTCGAGTGTCACCAACAGGACGATCCGTCGCTTGGTGCGGCTGTATGCCTCTGCCTTATGTACCGTACTCACTACCTCTGCAATCGCATCAGTGGTGAAAAGTCCTGCTCTTATCCGTACTGCCAAGGAAATAGCTCGCCAGCAGCACGAATTGCTTCAGTGAGTTTTCCCTTGATGAGTTGCTCTAACACCTTCGCGGCCATGCTGAGCGTTCAGAATGGGTGGTATGCAGACGAAAATATGGAATTTTCCTTCCCCCTGGCTAATCAGCATATCCATTATGTCGGAAAAACTCCATCCTATTGACAAGCGTTGAATGTCCTGAGCAGCATGCCAGGACAAGTTGCATCACTTCAGCTGGAACATAATCTGGGCCTGGAGCCTTCCTTTGCTTTCAATGATAAGACTGCCTCTTTCAAGTCTCCACCGACTGTTATGTGAAAAGTGGATACTCGATTGCTGTTTTACAGTGGGCAGATTCAACGTGGAGAGCATGGGCCGTGAAGAGTGCAGGCACTATTTCAACCATTTTTTCCGCCTCATGTGAAGAAGGCGTCCATAGGGTACCAAGCTACTGCATAATTAGCTTGTTGTCAAGACCCCACGTTTCCTCGTTAATCAATTCGCGGGGGCATTTCCTGGCCGACTACTATACTGCTCCCCAGTTGCATGCCTTGTCACGGAGCACGTTGAGCCTCACGCTAAAGCTTGGGACACTCTCGTCGCTTTTCAGCGATTTCAATCGACTACCAGTACACTAGAGGCTTACCGTGCTGGGATTTTCGAGGAGCATAGAAGTGCTGCTAGCAGTCGTGATGATTCTCATAGTTGAGTTCACTATGTCTTGAGCTGCAGTGGAGCATCTGCCGTGCGAACCTCGACGAATCTCTCGAATTCCAGCCTTCCGATGTTCCACCGAATTTTAGAATGTCAAGAGCACGGGCGTCGGGAGGCAACATCACCGATCTCAAGCAGAATGACTTCCTGTGGTTAGTAGGACAAGCGCCGGCCTGGCCACCATTTCTAGGACTCATTTCCCCCGCGGATATATTAAAGACATACCCCATTTGATTGCTTAAGCGTTGAAGTCTCCACCGACGAGCACGTTGCCACCTGCCTTCGAGACAGTGCCATCCAAAGTATTAAGCTTGGCTGGGAAAGATGATATTGGTTCGGTTGGCGTTAGATGCACACTAAGAAAGGTGCTCCTTGAGCACCGAACCCCACACGAAACCACCCCCCCCCCCCCCCCCCCATTTCCCTGATGCTATGTTGCGCCTAAGATCCTGTGTTGAATCAGCATCCCTACGAAGGATACTTTTCCTTTGTGTTCCATTTCACCGAATTTGTAACAAAGGGAACTTCTATTGGGTACTTTGCATACTTGTACGGTGTGACGATAGGTAAGGCATTTGAAACGTTGAAGAGGCACTGATCTTCGCCGCATTCTGCAGACAACCCACCCTATTCTTGCTTTGTCCTTATTCAGAAATGGTTCAGCGTCCTTTTCGATCAAGCCAACGCTTGGGTGCCTCCTTTTGATGGACTCCTCTACCTCGGCCATGTCCGCGATGCAGTCAATGTCTCTTATTTCTATCGTTGCTATCAACTTAATCGGCTGCCATTGCGCTCTTGCTGAAGAGTTTCTTTACTGCGTCGCCAAATGCTTCTTTATTGTCGGCCTCTGCACCTAATTCGACCAGTCTGTGGCCCGACCGCGTTAGTCGTGCTGCTTTGATGGCAGTATTGGAGTTTTCGGGCCATACATTTTCCCTGATATTCCGCAGCACTTATGCGTAAAATCAACCATCTTGATGTTTTACTACCGAGATCTTCGTCAGGGCTTCTTTCTCCTGTTTTGCATCAGGTTTTTTTCTTGTTGTTCGTCCGTGCGAACTTCATTTTCTGGTACTTTTTAAAGATGTTTCTATGTGGCTTTCTTCCTCTAATCTTTCGTTCCATGCCCACCGAGTGCCTCTTCATTCCTTCTTTAATCCCGATCTCCTTCGATAGGTCTAGACGCCATTCATTTATTGATGTTTGATGGTGGAGCTCTCTGCGCGTGCTCTTTGAGACTTTGCCCTCAGTGCTTCTTTAGCCTTCTGCTTTTCTTCGGCTTGCTGGTCCTCTTCGGCCTGCTGGCCTTCTTTGGCCTTTGACTTGCTCCTCCGATAATGTCCTTTACGGTCTAGGAGCTCTTTAAGGAGCCCAATCTTTACTTCTTTGTTGATGTGTGGGGAGTCGTATGCAGATTGTATTCTTTTTTGAACATCTCCCGCTTTTCGGATTACCCTTTATTCTTCAAGTCAGCGGGTGGCAATTTTACTTTGCGACCGTCTATCTTGGGATAGGTTTTCAGCTTCCGTTTCCGAGTACAGTAATTCCGCCACATTCTCGACGATGGCGATGAAATAACACAACGGTGCTTTATTTGTCTGGTCACTCCTGTCTTTTTCTGCCATGATCGCTTTGTAGACTTCAGGATGGTTCGTTATTATTTCGGGACTTACTACCCTTGCTGCGGTCTCGATGTTCTTTACATTTTCTTCCACCAATTGAACATTTGGCGCGTCCAGCAGAGCTTCTTGCTCTTTCTTTTTGGACGCTCTGAGTTTTGCATGATTTTTTAGCTCCGCCTGAACGCCGCAGGAATCTCAGTCTGGACAAGACTGTCTTTTAATCTCCGTTTTCTTTGTCTTCACTGTCATTGTGTTCATCGCCATCTTTGACATCGTTAGTACCGCTCCCGATATGCTGTTGACATCGCCGCTGCATCCGCTGGTTGTGTGATTATTGTTGTTATGTTTGCTTTCTTTTTTGGGTTTTTTAAATCTTTTTTTAGGGTTTTCGGTTGCTCCAGTTTGATCGGGTTCCCCCGCGGAGCCCCTATCTCCATGCCTCCTCTCCAGGCCATGCGAGGGTTGGCGGAAGTCCTTATGGGGACAAGCGTTCAGGGCCAGACCAGCGCTAATCGGGAGTCTGTCTCAACCGAACATACACCACCAACCCGATGATACGAACTTCGAACGTACTCCATAGCTAGCCGAGGTTTTATCGGGACAGAGACGGTAAAATAGTTGAATTGGAGCCATTCACGCACAAGTCTCACCTCAGCGATACCGTGCAAAGTAACTAGGTCCAGACCATCATATCGGCCAGCCTAAAGAATCACTTCCAGTTTGTTGTCCAAATCGTAGTCCAGATTCAGTCAGGATCGTTACCTGTCATCCTAGGAGTGAACCTCACCGCACCCCCCATATCATCGGATTCGTGGGAGTGGCGCTCCCCAAAGAATGCTAACCTCCAAAAGTCCTCCTGTCGACCGGTATCCCTTCTGCAGGAATTTCCTCGGGTACATGAGGGCGGAACTCCCCAAAGAATGGTAGCCACCAAGAGTATTCCTGTCGACCAGCATTACCCCTGCGGACCCTTGCGCTGCGGGGAAAGAACCTGCCCCACGACACCGAAAAGCTAGCTTGACAGCACACTTAGGCATCCCCAGATAAGGCCATTTCCAGCGTAGGATTGGTTCCGCTCGCTGAGGCAGCAGACCACCACTGCAGTCCTTCAAGGACCTTTTAACATGGAAAAAAGCACTACAATCTTCAGTAGTTAAGTATAGGGTCCTGCAATTTAACTCGTTTTGTTTCTTTTGAGTAAAGCAAAATAAGTTTCCGAAGGGGTTAGAGATGTTGGTTGACACGAATGTGAGTTTAGTGCCCAAATTTTTAATGCAGTTTAACTAGTTAGTTTTTGTAGCAATTTTTGGCTGAAATGATGGCAGTCCAGACCAAATATAGCGAAAAAGATGTAAATTTGGGGTTGCAGCCCTATCAGTGATTCGCAACAGAAAACGCGTGCAGCCTGCTTTTTGGCGCGTATGTTGAGAAGCTAAATGTTGATTTTTGGAAGTTTACTAACAGACTTTTATATGGTGTGAAATTGGCGGCGTTTAAACTTCGTTATCGTATACTATCATAATAAAGATCATTTAAGGTCAATCGTTCGGCCTCAAGCAGGCAGGCTAACCGGAAGTAGGCCTCTAGCGCCTTTATACATCGCTTTGGTCATGCTGCCTCTGCAGTCCTAGCTTCTAGCTAGTCTGAAACGTTATTTAAAACTGATTCCAACCAGTAGTTCGATGTGATAAGGACAGCATTTTGCGCTCCGCTTCCGGACTATATGATTTTATGTTACTTATAGACTAAGTTAGCATTCTCTGTAAGTTTGTCATAATAGAATTACCTCAGCTTGGTGGTGAATTTCCAGAGCAACTGGCATTGATTTTTCAAAAAATGAGCTTATATTTGGAAGCTATTCTTTGAATATTTCTTGAAGTAAAGATGGATAAAAAATATAAAAAGCCAAAAAAATGCACTGGTGTCACCAATATGACTGTTAATTGTACTCGCATTTCTTAGAACTACAATGACAAGATCGAGAGTTATAGTAATCTAGAATTGCCTAACGATTTTACTGACCTCAATTTAATTGCAATGAAATTTTGCTAAGAAACATAGATTTACAAGAAAGAGTTAAAAGTATCATTTTATAATTTAAAATAAGTTCCAATTTTGTTTGAATAACTGAATTGCTATTCAAAATATATTTTATGATAATATCTTTTTTTAGGGTTTTGTAAAATAATTTTACAAAACCCTACTAGTTTCGCGTCCTGTCTGTCCGTCTGTCTGTCCGTCCGTCCGTCCGTCCGTGTGTCACAGCAGCTTTTCTCGGACTACTTAAGCTAGAAACATCAAATTTGGTATGTAAGTGTAAAGTGGTGTTCTCTTCAAAGTTCAATCACAAAAAAATTTTTTAAGGTATTGAAGGGGGGTCTCCCCGTATAGGGGAGTGACCCCCCGAAAAAAAAATTTCATTGAAGGTAGCCGATATGGGTATCAAATGAAAGGTCTTGATGAGAACTTTTCAAAACAGGTCTTGGTTTGGCGAAATTTGCTTCGAGGGGCGCACAGGGAGGGGAAATACACGAAAAATTTGTGTCCCCCCCCCCCCTCGCGATTGGACATCTGTGATCCGAAAAATCTAAAAAAAATCAGGAATGTAGGCCATGATGAGTACAACAACAACAAATACGTTAGAAGTCGCAATTCGCTCAACTTTGTTAGTAATAGTATGATTTATCGATTTTATGTTTTCTTGAATAAAATCTTAATGGTACCCTTAAATTCTATGAAATTCGGTACACGGATGACTATTTATAGGGTTGATCTATCCTGAAAGTTTCATAAAGATTGAATAATATTTAGCGAAGTTATAGCGGTTTGAATTTTCCTGTATTACTATGGAACAATATGCGCTGCATTTATTACTATGGCAACATATGGCTATGGAACAACATGCGCTTTTTACCGACTCAGACACTACAGTTTTGCTATGATTTGCATGAAAATTTCAGGAATGATAGGTGTCATGAATACCTTTGAGAATCGGTTCAGCTTGTGGTATCAGTAATCGTAAAAGAAAATAGTGGCTGTTTTAAATGCGAAGATTGAATAATTTTGATTTATTTTTTCCCAGCTTCAACGTTTAAGGTGCATGCTTTGAACACTTGATTCAATTTAATGAATGACTGAAGATGAGTACCTACAATAAAAACTCATAAGCGAAACAAGTAAAGGAGGCGGGAGAGAGCTCCTAGCAAAAGGGCCTTGTAACCATTCTAGGATTCGAAAAAATAGGCCATGAATCGATGATAACAGTACAGGAGAGTAGCCCCTGAAAATAAAAATTCATCAAACGTAGCCGATATGATTATGAAATGAAAGTTTTCATGGGAGCTTTTCAAAAAAGTTCTTAGACTGTCAGTTTTTGCTTCAGTGGGGGCACAGGGGGGAAATGCATGAAAAATGTGTTTCCTCCCTCGCGAATGGATATCTGAAATAATTATCGAGGGAGATATTTATGAGTATAACAATAACAAAAACTCAGAAGTCGAAATTCGTTCAACTTTGATAATAATAGTATGATCTTCGAATTTCATATTTTCTCCTTTGACATGTTTCTTGATTTTATTCGATCTGGTGACTGCATTTTGTAAATTGAATACAAAACCCTTCTGACATGAGCGTAGGTCTGTTTACCCAACTTGTTTTCTCTTACTTACAGATGACGAACATTTTGGCATCGGTAAGTAGTTTTTATGCGTTGACAATTATTAGTAGCGCAAACATTCCTCGTGCAATTTCCAAGCAGCAGCAGTCCTCCAAGGTAAACTTTTACACAAAATTTGTATATGTATCGTATCGAGGTTGAAATCAAGGTAGGGTCTTTTTTAATCAATACTACCCGGTGTGCCCTCTAAAAGTACTGTTTTCGCCCGGGATTGAACCGGGGACCTTCCGCGTGTTAGGCGGATGTGATAACCACTACACCACGAAAACGCTATACGCTAACTTTGTACCACGAAAAACAATTTCAAACTGAGCTTCAAGTTCAAACGAAATTTAATATTGTTTTTACATAAATTAAACAAATGAATTCAACATCAAATCGAATTAGCTGCCAACGAAACTAAAAATTATAACCTGATTGAAATTAATGCGAGTGCATAAATTTACAAACATTCCACATCAAATCACCTAATGGCCTAACTAATTACGAATATTGGCAGTAAATCTACTGATAACATTCCACACAGTTGTCAGGGATTACATGCTACGAGATACTCATTTAATGATAACGAGTTTAATGAAAACAAAAATCCACATGTGAATTATTGGGCAGGACAGGGGTAGTATGTAATTTTAAATCTGCGATTCTGTTCATATAATGCTAATATTTCAACATTGTATTCGTGGTTATCCATTTTTCTGGCAGCTATTTGCATACATTTTCGTTTTATTTAATACTAAATGCTCGTACTTTAAAAAGGATTTTAAACTATTGACAGCGAAATTTAATTTTGAATGCTCATTTTGTGATAATTTATGGTTAATGCTGATGATACATCAAAAGGACTTTTTGGGGATATAATTATAGCTCCCAAGTATTGACAGGCGTAATTTCTTGTTGGTATTAAATTCCTGTACGATTTTTGAATATATTGCTTGTGTCTAATTGTATAATAAATATCTCAATCATTTTCTATATTCGGTCCTTAAATTCAGAATGGCAAAGTCAAATGCGCTTTATTTCATAATTCATTATAAAATTTTTTAAAACATAAGGTAAGTTTCATACGTTAAAGAATCTCAAACTTGATGGCCAACTTGGCACTCTAAATTTAAACAAAATGGCAATTAAAATATTATTCAGAAAAAAAAATCTCCTGTCTTCGTTGAATTAGAATTATAACATAATAACAATTAATTTTAATAATAGGAGAGAAAAAAAGTAATGAAACCTCAAAGTCAAAGTCAAAAGCGCTTTATTTCATACTAATCAGTATAAATTTTCAAAGAATATAAAGCAAATTCCAAACAATAAACATACAAAAACTTAATAGCCCAAATGGCTCTCTAAATTTATACGGTATCATTAAACATATTTCTTTAAAAAAAAAAACTCTAGCAAATTCAATTAATTAAGATTATTACATATTTTGACAAATTAATTGGAAAAAGGAGAAAAAACCAGCCAACACTATCCTAAAATTATTTATAATTTAAACACAACACTGAACTTTGATCCTACACCTAATATGTTTTAACTTAATTCTAATAGAATTCAATCAAAAACGTTAAACACTAAAAAATTCTATAACAATGTTCCTAACCTAACCGTTTAACTTTATCTCTAACCTAATATAATAAACATAACATATACCTAACCTATCCCTAATTTTTAACAAAAATAAACAACAATAGTAAATGTAGCAATAATGAGCTGAAACTCAAAAACTAAATAACGAAAAACACCAAAACTGAAAATAAACACGAATAATTTAGTCATTGTCATTCAGCCACCAATAACTAGATTGCCCCGTCTCAACTCGATGAGCTTCAACAAATCTAGCAAATGAGTATCTCCATTGAAATTGTTAGTCTCGTGAACTCAAATTCGGAGGATATTTTATCTTCTTATCGGTGGCCCGTCTATATATGTGATATATGACTGGGACGCCGTCAGAATCAAAAACATATCGATTCATGTCCAAATACACGAATGCTTCTGGAGGAATGAAGCCAGAAGCGAGGCAAGTCACAATATACCCGTCTGTAGGGTAGAACGGCTGTGAAACCCAAGGGTTTTCACTCACAGTCACATATCTTGCGATATGATTCCGAAGAAGTTTCAATATGAAGATATCGACTCTCGTCACTTGAGCAGTTTGATAAACCCGTCTATTCGATATATAATGTTTCCAATCCGTCTCAGGCTTTCTGTACAAACTAGTACATGCACGAAGACATTTCCTTTCGAAAACTCTTAATTTTTCCATAATACTATCACTCTGGTCGTACAGATAATTTTGACCTTTTGATCAATGTATTTGAAATGAAAGAGTCTCCGAAGGGCCATGACTACATGTTGTGCCTTACTGAGCATGATTTTAACATGTTCAGTATAGTACAGATACTGGTCGAGATAAACACCGAGGTATCGAACACAGGATTTATGTGGAACTCGTTCTAAACTACGCTTGCCAGCCATAATGTGGAAATCTTTCCAATTACGTTTCAGGTCTTGACTGACCCCCTGCAGCGTTGTCCGAAACAAGATTGTTTCACACTTCTGCGCATTGATTTTCATTCGCCAATTGTCAGTGTACAGCTGTACATCATTGAACATTTTTTGGAGATTTCTCTGAACTAATGTAGCTTTTCGATCACCCGTATAGATGATCAGATCATCAGGAAACGCTACAAATGATTGCGTTGGCGAGACGTTAAAATCAAAGCCGTTGAATAGCTTGCGAATGAAGATTGAGAAGAGCAGAGGCGCAGTAACTGTTCCTTCCATCGAAGGCTTTCTCCATATCAATGAGACATGCTCCAACGCATTGTCTATCATTTAGTTCCCAATAGATGCCTAAGGTTACTTTCGTTATTGCATGTGTGGTTGAATGCCTGGCACGAAAACGAAATTGGCAATTCGGCATCAACTCATATTCCTCATTGTGGGCGTGTAATGCTCTGTTGAGTATCACTTCAAACACCTTGCTGATGTTAGGCAGCAAGCTGATTGGACGATAGCTTTTAGGGCAACCCGATTTTTTTCCTTTCTTCAAGATCGGAAATACCTTAGCCTTTTTCCGCTCATTTGGGAAATATGAATTGCTCAACATGTTGTTGAACAATATGCAATAATTCCTATTAGCAACCTCAGGTAAATGTCGGAGAACTACATTTGGAATACCATCAGTACCACATGATTTCTTGTTGTTTATCCTGCCAAATATGAAACACAAGTCTTCATAGCTGACAAAATAATCAATAAGATTCAAGCTCGGTATGAGGTCAGATGTTAATGTTTCATTGAAATGAAGAATTGGTTGGCCGTTCAGGCTTGATTTGAAGTTAGAAACTTTTGCTTTAACGACCTCTGAAAATATTTCATTCCCTCTCTCTGGATTTGGTAGATGAACCGATTCAAAATGTGTTCCAATCAGGCCAAGTTTATCCAATCCCTCAATATAATCCTGTTTCCATTTCTAACCGGAGCCGTACTATCAGTTTCGATACCAGCTCCATCGAGAAGATTTATCTCATCACTAGTGACTTCAAAATTCGATACCTTCACTCGAGACTTCTTGCGGAGTATGCTATTCACTTTCGCGAAAACGCCATCTGGGTCCTGTGGGCTAATACCCCTCAATTTTTCCGCCCATTGATTGCTGACCTCACTCCTGAAGTATGACTGGATTAAGTTCCGGACATTCCTCAGGTGTAATTTCAACAAAGCCAACAAGGGATGGTTGTAGTCCAAAAATCGTCGATAAAATTGTTGACGCGTGTGAGAAGAAGGCTTTTCAATCTTTTCAACCTTGCGATAGTTGGTGTTTCATATCTTTCCATATTGTTTCCATGTTTGATTTTGGGAACGACTTTCTCAACCGTTACCAACGTTAGCTTCTCTAACTTCGACAAATAGAGATCTATTTCATCTTTAGTTAGATTTCTGTCATTAGGAACCATTGAGCAAGTGTTGCCACCATCAGAAGGGGGACATTGCTTCTGGGACTCTCGATTAAACTTCTTTTGAAACTGTTTTTTGGAATTTCAATCGATGATTTTCGTGTTGAACTGGAATGAGGAAGAAATCATCCCTCTGATGATTGATTTCCATTACGATTGCGTTATGGTCGCTATCATAAGGAAGCACCTGCAGTTTCCGTTAAGGACTATTAAAGCTGAATTCGAGTCTTGCGTCAGCAATGCAGAGGTCCAAATATGAATTTGTCCTAGGGTATGTTGGGAACTCCGACCCATATAGATTGCACCTGTATTCAATTTGGTTCTCTGTTATCCACGATTTCAGGAAAACGCCTCTAGGATTATTGGTGGCAGCCTGTTCAATTCGAGTATTTCAAACAATGAATTGAGTTTCTCCTTGAGCTTGAGAACATTTCCACCAGTTGCATAGGCAGAGATAATGAAGAGGTTATCCCCACCTGGCAGTGAGCTTTTCATAACGGACACTTCAAGGGATTCAAAGCTTTTGAATTCAACTTTTTCAATATTTTGAAAACAATAGGGTCTTCGAACCAATATCCCGGTGTCACCTCCCCCATCACCTATAACCCTATCGTTTCTTACGAATTCAAAATCCTTGAATTTCATGGAATGCCATGAATTGAAGTGGGGTTCAGTAAGAAGCATGATGTCAGGCTTTTGCTTGACAAGGAACTCCAGGAGGCAGTCACGTCGATGTAGACTCACAATGGAGTTGACGTTGATCGAGATGAGACGAATCCTATCCATGGGAATGTGGCTGGATGACAACTTATTTTGAGGTATTTGAAAGCCCTAAACGCTGAAAAACAATGCTAATTCTCGAATCTTGTTTATCGATTCTCTCCGATAAAGAATTTGATTGCTGATAAATTTAAAGGAGCAGCTCATTATTGCCACTTACATTATTGATTTTATTTACGTTGGCTGCTGGTCCTCTCGCAGCAAGTGCAAATGACACCCCGGGCTTGACAAAGTTGGTAGGTATCACATTGCGGTATGCTTGACTTTGTTTTGGAGTGAATTTTACCTTTGCATCTTGATACTGGGGGCATCCTCGATATGATGCTAGAGGACCAAAGGCACCGCAGTTCACACAATATAATTTTTCTTTTGGCTCCGCCCGAGCCAATTCGCACTCGCTGGGAGCATGGATATCTTTGCATTTAACACACCTATATATTTGGCAGCCGAATGTCTGAATCTTTGAAACCTGTAGCACTGGTTGACCTTACTTTTGTGGAGGCATTCCCACCTCACCACGCGGAAGTTCAAGTACCTTATTTTTTGCAGGGCACTTGAACTGCTTTTGCTGAAAATCTGGGCAAGCTTTTACGCTCCACAATCGATCTCCTTGTTGCAAAATTTTTAACGGAAATAAATTGTATTACTTGTGCAACTTCTTGGAGCACTTCAAGGAGATCAACTGTGCCCTCACCACAGTCCAGACCCTTCAATAAAAAGGTTTGGTTTCTTTCGCTTCTGGGGGTGTATGTAAAATGCGGAACATCTCCAGAATTTAACGCACTTTTTGTTGCCTGGAAATCAACCAACGACTTAGTCCTAATTGTCAATTTATCTTTTTATCTCAAAATCTTTCAGCTTATTTTCGGCTGCCAAAAGCCGAACCATATCTTTGCCCGTTTGCTCAAATACATTGATTGGTGAGACTTTTTCTTTCTTTTCATTTATCTTGACGGACGGACCAGCAGACAAAACATTTGGTTTTTTCCCTATTTTTAATTTTAAGGTATTCTATAAATTCATTATCTTACTTAGAAGTTTTACCTGGATCCTCTTCAATACTCATCGTATCTTCAAGTCCAGCTAGCGCTGAATAGTAAGTCCAGCTGTCGTTTGCTCCGCCTGCGCTGAGGACATCCTCTTGATCAGCTTCTTGCTTTGGCTTCTTAGTCTTCTTATCTTCAGTTTTTGAATTTGCTTCTTGGCCTTTCTTGGTTTCTTTAGCTTTGTTGAATGTTAATGTTCCAACGAGGGCTTCTAATGATTTGACACGAAGCTTGAGCTCTTCATTTTCTAAGTAATTAACCCATTAAGAATTATATATCATATAAAGAACACAACGGAATAGTGGAGATATATCTTCTTCTTCTTCTTAGCACTACAGCCCCTTTCGGGCCTTCACTTTCTGCGGATAGCGCCTCCAACTGTCTCGGTCCATTGACCGCGTCCTCCATTTTCAAAATCGAAGCAGCGATGAACAGTCTTCGTCAACCGATTCAGACCAGCATTTCATCGGTTTCCCCACTGGTCTCCGGCCTTCAGTTCTCCCAATGAACACCTTTTTCGGTATCCGTTGTTCTTCCATACGATTCATGTGTCCAGCCCATTACATCTTCCGCAATCTTGCAATCGTTAAGACCTCCGGCTCGTCAAAAATTTCATACAGCTCATAGTTGTATCGAATTCGCCATTGGTCCCGTCTAGCTTCTCTCCGATTATTCGCTCAAAGGCGTTCAATATATTTGCGGATGCTTGGGTTAGGTTCCATGTTTCACACCCGTAGCATAGCATAGGTCTTATCATAGATTTGTATACTTGGAGGTTTGTTTTCCTGTGTATGCCGCTGGTGTTCAAGATGGTCAAAACTGAATAAAATATTTTATTTGCGAGCTGTATTCTTCGGCGTATTTCGTCTCTTCTATTACTGGTTCTCATTATTTTTGCGCTTAAATACACAAATTTGCTCACATTTTCGATACTGTATTCGCCAAGTGTGATATTTTGTGTACTGAAGGTATTTTTCCTCGACTGCGTTATGAGCTTTGTTTTATTCTCATTGATTTGTAGCCCTACTAGTTTCACTTCGCTGTCGAGTTTCAGGAAGTGTTCTTTGGCAGTTGTTTGGCAATGGGGCCAGCCCATCCCTCTGCTTCAGTCCTATATTTTGTGTCATACGAGGTATGCCAATTAAAAAATGAGACTGATTCCATGAAAACCGTATATTTAAAAATTATTATACAATTCTGCTATCCCCTTCAAAGTAGTTCCCTTGGGCAGCTATACAACGATTCCAGCGTGTTTTCCATGCTTCGATCGCTTCGACTGGGATGTCCACGAGTACCCTCATCACGGCCGCCTGGATGTCCGTAACCGACTCAAAATGGGTTCCTTTGATCACCGATTTTGTTCTCGGGAACAAAACAAAGTCACAGAGTCACGCCTTTTGCAACACGGCGATCCCTTTAGAGGCCAAATACTGGGACACGCTGAGGGTGGTGTGGTGTGGTTCTTTGAAACCATCTTTGCGCTCAATTTTTTCATCAGAATCGTCAGTTAAAATTTGTCTGACTGTTTCACGGTTCATACCCAGTTCCGAGGCCAACACTCGAACCGTTAAACGCCGATCTTCACGGATTAGGACGCGCACACGTTGCGCATTCGCGTCAGTCTGTACCTCGACTGGTCTCCCGCTCCGCACCTCGTCTTCCACACTTTCACGCCCTTCCTTAAAATCTTTATGCCATCGAAACACCTAACCACGACTTAGAACACTATCACCATGCACTTTTACAATTTTAGCGTTTAGCGTACGTTTCCGAAGCTATTTTGCTCAATCTGGCGCAAAATTTTATCGCGACGCGTTGTTCTTGATTTCGTTTCTCCATTTTCGTGACGAGCACCTCTAACACACGTCTACTCAATACAACACAGCAGGCAAACTAAACAAGCTAGAGCTATAATAAATATATCTATGGAAAGGAGAAGGATGCCGAGAAAAGGGAAGGGAATTTCAGTCATTCCTCAATGAGATAACTCATTGCCAACCTTAGCGTTGAAATCACCCAGAATTATCTTTATGTTATTTGTAGGCAATGAGTTGACTCGCCTTTGCAGGTGATTGTAGAACGTTTCCTTCATTTTTCGTCTTTTTCTTTGGTAGAGGCGTGAACATTTATCAGCCAAATTTTGAAGAATTTCGCTTTTATACGGATCACATAGAACCGTTCATTGACTGCCTTAAATCATTAATATGTGATTCGAACTCCTTACCCACAATGAATGCCACTCCGAGCTCTCGTTTTCGAATAGGCTTCCTACTTTTGAATATTGTATGCGAGATCATATCTTGAATGTCATAACCAATCCAGTTCGTTTCCTTAATTGCCAGTATGCTTACTTTATATTCACTGGCTTGTGGTAAAAAGGCGTTGCCAGCGCCAGGGTAATTGAGTGATCTGACATTCCAGGATCCAATGTCATAGTCCTTCCGCCATTTGCGAGGTCTTAGCCGTGAGTCTAATCATTCCGAGGCCTTTCTGTAGGTTTCGAAACATTTTAGGTTTTCCAGAGACAGGGAGTTAGCCCGTCGCCCAACCTCATGGTTATTACTTCGATTCCGCTATCAGGTGTGGAAGATATGCCTTCCCCCTTTTACATCCCCACAAAGGAGGTGTAAAGAGGATGTAGTAGCAGAGATGTAGATGTATTTACGGTTATAAGGATTTCTCGGCATTTAATGTCCCATTATTGGGGAACTCGTAAAACCAATGTGCAACCCTGAGAGTATTTACTACCATTTAGTTGGTGGGTTTGGGATGATCATGGAAGCTGTGGGTTGGGAAAACAAGGGGATCCTTCCTCCTTTCTCAAACGGGCTTGGGACCATCTATGGCGGCGTTTAATATCTGATATATTCTAGTTTAGTTCTAATAGATTCTATTCGAATATGTTCTAGCTTAATTCTAATAGATTCTATTCGAAAACTTTAACTTATCCTAATATACTCGCATTCCAATACTCCTAACCTACCTCTTGAAACCTTGCTCTAATTATGAAAAAAAAAACAGTTAAATAAATAAAAAAACAATTACTTTAAATGTAGCAATAATTAGCTGAACTTCAAAAACGAGCAGAGAAAAACACAAACCACGATTTTTTTTTGGTTTAGCACTACCGTCATCTAGAGATAGTGTGCTTTTGGCAGTCGACTAAGTATGCCATCGATCAATGAAAGAGGATAGGCATCCTTGACCGTAACTGCGTTGGAGTCTAGGCATAATCGCAACTTGTTTGGTTCTACCACTTGGGTTACTGGCGATAACCACATGCTCAGTGACTCCTCTATAACTCATACATTCAACATGTGGTCTAGTTCTCCATACAACAATTTTTCCATAGCAGGCGAAATCGAACAGTGACGTTGTCTAATCGGCTTGCTATTACGAACATCTTTATCTTGCGACACAAAAGAGGTTTGTCCAAGTCTTTCAGTAGCGTATGATTGGAATGAGTCTATGGCGACTTCTAAGCGTCGTTGTAGGATAGGGTCTAGTTGGTGTCTATCTAGATGAGGTTGGTCGTACTGGTGTAATATCTCAATGATCGTGCCCTGGAAGAAGTCCAGAGCTAGGCCAAAGTACTCACCAAGTCTGCACTAAGGATTAGATTTCAGGTGAGAGATGGGATGATAATACAAATCAATCTGCTTCGGTTGTTCTTTGAAGGTGACTAGAGTGGAGATTATGCCATGGATACCGTGCTTCGTTCCATCTACGGTGCTGATGTATATGCTCAAAGGTTTGATGCGATCAGGATATTTTTCCAGAGCCTGGGAACTAAAGGTGGACGCTATGCAGCTGACACTAGCCCCTGTATTGACGAGACCTATAATTAGCTCATCGATCAGACAGACAAATGCATTAGTTCGAATGTTATATGCAGTGACTTCGCTTACCTGAGAGGCACACAGCTTTATCGGTGAAGTTCGCACTCTCTTCCAGAAGTTTCTCCGACGACGCATAGACCACTTGACTTTAGTCCGCGGCAGAGTGGTTTTCTCGGCTGTGAATATTATCTGGCGAGCAGCGTAGTGCTCAGTATAATATGATGTGGTAAGGTCGTAAGTAAGTATAAGAGGCTCAGGCTGAAGGACCGGTTCTGCATCATTTGGTGGTCGAAACGCCATGTGGGGAACCTTCAACTGAGCGAGCAATTTTGAGGTGGGGGCGGGGGTTGTCTTGCTGGAGTATAACCATGTGTGCTTGTATTTTGCGAGGTGGTTACTGAAGATTTGGGAGTGCTTCCTGGTGGCTGAGTTGCTCGGTTTGTCGTTTTTTGGATTCGGCCAGTTCACATAATTGAGTGAGTATGTGTCAGGCTTACCATACCACAGCCGAAATCACTGCGCTCTGCTAAATAGTCAGAAAACCAGTGGCCCTGTTTCCTGCAGTTCCATCAAGCTGCACGGAACTCTGTAGTCATTATAACCTGTATTTCTTGTTCGAGTCTTGAGTTGACATCCTGTTCATAGTGACTGATGCTTGATGTGAGTGGAAGGGCAGCTGGTGCTCAAGAAGGCCAACTATTGTCTGAATTAGGTAGTTCGACTATGGCCAAGCAGTCAGAGCGATCAGGCCTGTTGCCGTATGGTGCGCCATGATCTCCTTGAACCTTTCCCTTAACACATTCCACTAGTCATGCAGAAGCTTGTAATTCATAAATGGTCCTACACGGTGCATAAACCACCGCTTGTCTAACCTCTCAGCTGCAGCCATTACATTAAATTTCAAGCATCTCTGATTGCATTGCATTGTATAGTCCTTCATACAACTACGGTTTCACTCGACTTTTGTGTCGGCTGCGCAACAGTTGCTTCAATACGTCGCAGCGATGAACTGAAGTGGATTCCCTATGTGAAATGTCCTCAAGACTAGCCCAATTAAAGAAAGACGAGTCTTGAATAAATCTTTGAAACCAGTATGAAGCATTGCCATTGAAAAATAAAAGGACTTGCGTGACCAACAGATCGTAATTACCACGACCATTTTCATTCATTCTACTCTCTGGATAAAATCCTTCAGTGACATCGGATCATTTTTCTCATGGTAGATCGATTTCACACTGCTGATGACGCTTGTCGCCTATCTCACCCCTTGGTTGTTTCCTGGGCGGGAATTGTCAGCTTGGCTGTACGGAAGTGAAGCATGACTGGTTGTTGAAAGTAGTGTGATTGAACGGGTGGCCTAGTGCAGTATACTGCACAAGGTGTGGTAGAATGTTTGAAAGGGCCCTTGGCTGATATTCAGGAGCCGAGGGTCATGCCGGAACTTAGTTGGTATTGAAACAGTTCATCCTGCCGTCTATGTGGTACGGAATACGTTCTAGGGTCTGTGCTCACTAGTGGTGGGGTCCACGGACGACCTTGGGTGTGGGTCACTCGTAGGTCAGCTATTTGCTTCTTCATTTAGCTCATCCAAATAGAGAGCCCCTTTAAAAGTGTCAGCACCTCATCCCTGCCTGATATGTTGATGGCAGGGGGAGCCCTTTCAATCGCTCCTCTAGTGGCGCCTAGCTCGCTACCAACAATTAGCTTACGTTAAAGTACACTCCGGATTTTCGCCGCGGCCCCCTGAGCTATTGCCTTTGTGCCAATGGATGTCAAATCACCTGCATAGAAAGAACTTTGACACAACGGACAGGATTTTGATGAATGCCCACACATTCATTTTTTTATTTGGGCACCCTCTGCCAGCTCCTCCTGGCAGATCGGGCAAACGGATATCTGACCAGCATCTGTTCGCAGGCGACGCTTTTCTGCAGGCGGTATAACAGTTAGTCATATCTGTTAAGAAAAGTAACTTTCAAAAAATTTGGTTTTAAATAAATTTTTCCAAATATACGAGAGTGGCCCAATAAGTACTTAGCATACAAAAAAAAATTTTGGGTTTTCTTTGGCTGTGTTAACAGCTTGCATGCGATCAGCACAGTATGGGGGGTATTTTCTCCCATTCCTCCTTGAGAGCATTTAGAAGATCTCGTTTCCTTATTTGTTTTTCCAAATACTGCCACAAATGCTTTATTGCGTTTAAATCGGGGATTGAGGAGCGTTTCTAAGTATTTTGGGGTGCTGTATAGTAGCCAGAGACGAGTGTTTTAGCTTTATGTGTGGGATTCTTATCCTGCTGGAAGAAATAGTCATATCCAGGTCCTATTTTTCAACACTAGCTTGTAAATTTAAAAATCTTTATGTACATTAGATGGTCCATAATGGCTTCAAACAAATTAATATTTCCAACGCCATTTGCGCTCATACATCTCCTCATCGCCACTGAGCCTTCAGCATGTTGCACCGTTGGAATTATGTTTCAAGGTTGAAGCTCTCAAAAATGTTTGCATTTTGATATTGTTTGGCAAAAGCCATCCGCTACTCACGAAAAATTTCTTGCTTGGACGCCTGCCATGAAAATCCGTTTCGCGAAGCATGTTGCGCAAAGTAAAGTCACATACACTAATCTCTCGTCGTCCTACATTGTGGTTTTCTTTTCACTTTGCGGATTGATAAACGTCTATTTACTCCCGTTAAAGCTCGTGGGCGCTCACTTTTGTTTCGGAAAAGCGATCTATTATCGATTGCGTAGCCGATTCGGGCCTCCCAATTGCATTTGCAATCTTTTTCAGTGACTATGTTTTGTTATCGTGCTGTATTATCATTTTTCGTTCACTTTCCGGAATGGTTTTTATATGTCACAGTAAATAAAAACTTAATTCCGGAACGGTATTTATATGTCACAGTAAATAAAAACTTAATGATTGGTTTGCAACTGCATGGAGAAAATCTCAAACAATCTTCTCTTAGCTCGTTACATTTGTCCCAGCGTTGCTTCAAGCAACGTTTTCTCGAGGTCTGCAAAGTAGTCCTCCGTGGCAACGATGCCCTCGTCATTTGACTCCGATTTCTGCCAGGCAAGTGACATTTTCAAGTTTGGAAAGTAAAATAAGTCGCTGGAAGCCAAATATGGAGAATACGGTAGTTGGTAGCAGTTCGTAGCTCAATTTGGCCGTCGTCGCGGTGGCAGTGTGAGCCGGTGCGTTTTCATGGTGGAGGAGCACTTATTTTTTCGTCAAATGGGACCTTTTCTCCGCAATCCGGGGTCGAACCGGCCCAACAAGTCAGCAAAGTAGAGCCCTGTGATAGTTTCGCCCCTCTCCAAGTAGCCGATGCAGACCACACCTTATGAATCCCAGAAAACGGTGGCTATCACCTTTCCGGCCGATAGGACAGTCTTCGGGCAGAAACTCTTTCGAATACTCTATCAACGCAGAAACTCCTTCGAATTGTGCTTAAAAGCGTCAAACACTGCTCTGAAGTGGTCTGACTGCTGCGTTTGCTGTCCGGAGTGAGCGAACGCGGCATCTATTGTGCCGACAGCTTTCTCATGCCTAAAATTTCATGTAAGATATGATCCACACGGTCTTTTGAGATATCTACTCTCTCAGCTATCTCTCGCACTTTCAATTGGCGGTATGCCAATACAAATTCCTGAACTTTTCTCATGTTATCCTCCGTGGTAGCCGTTTTTGGGGTACTTGGGTGTGGCTCGTCAAAAGCCGACGTTTGACCACGTTGAAGCTCGTTAAACCAATTTTTTACGGTCGCCATTGCAGGAATAGAGTCACTCTACACAGCATCCAAGCACTCTTTAATTTCGTTGCGTAATTTCCCTTCCAAAAGCAAGATTCGATTCTTGCTTTTGACTGACTGATATTGTTCTTTTTCCATTTTTCTAAATTTCCCGGCTACGTTCACTTCCACACGCGCTCATAACTAAACTACGAGTCTGATTCAGCTGAAATTTTGACAGTAACCGCCTTCAAGAATGTAATATATGATAGTAGGTCTCTCTTGCAATGGTGGCTCCATCGGGTGGTGAGTCTAAGTAATTGTCGGGCACCCCTCGTAAAGGGTGGTCTAACCAAAACGCACGATGTTAATTGTAAATAAAACAAAAAGTATCCAGAAAATTGTGTTCATATTTTTTATTATAATAGAAGTATCTATAACAATTACGTGTGAAACAAAATATCGCCTAAATGCTCGCCCCGGCTACGGTGGCATATTTCTATCTGATGGTCCATATTTTCAATGACTCTGAGACATAATTGAGGTTCAATGTCGTTAATGTGCTGAATTATCTTATCTTTTTGCTCTTGAATTGTTTTTAGCTTATTAACGTACACGAACGAACTAGCCGAGCATGCAAAAGTGATTTCGCATTTCCTACAAACCCGGTTTGCTGAAACTTGCGCACAATTCTCCCGATTATAGCCAGAATTTGGTCAATTACGCTGACCAAAAAACGAAATGCATTTTGATTTGAACGCCCATTCTTGTACCCCTTCATGATTGAATTTGTGAAACACTTAAACAAAGAAAGTGCAGACACTCACGTGTTTATCGACTCCAAAAGTCTAGCCTTGTTTGGGTTACTTGTTTCTACCTTTTTGCCAAACCGTGGTGTACGGGCTGGGCTTGTTGATCAATTTGTGAAAACCCTGTCTATGAGGAAATGGTTAGGGATTAGTGTGTGTAAATTATTCGGGTCCGCCGAAATCGGGTAAGAAGTCTTGAACTCAGCATTGCCTCTATTTCAATCAGAACAGTTTTAAGCTCTCCATATGCAAGAGATGTCTTGACAAGGCTTGGAACTAAGAGTTTCTCTGCTGATTTTTCATCGACTTTCCAAAGCCCTCCGAAATAAGGTGCTCTCCGAATTGGAGTGCTCTCCGACATGTGGTGCTCTCAGACGGAAAATGGAAGTTAAGGCCTTTTCTACTGGACGTTTTAACGTTTCCTTCTTGCGCCTTATAGGAGTGAATAATTGATATAAGCTCATGCAATTGATCACATCTTTGGGTCCTACAGAGACAAGCAGCACTGCTGAAGTTGTTGCATTGTGAAGATTTTGAGGCTTTGGATACATAAAGTTTGTACTGAATGGTCTTGGAGAACGGCCATTGAATAGCGCCTCAAAAGCGAATCGACTTGCGGAGTTTCTCTATCCTATAATGATTTATGGTGCCCTTCCTCTCTTGAACCTTTCTCACTTATCAAATCACATTGCCATTGCTCGCAATCGTCCGCAGCGTAAAGGAACTCGAACGCATGCACTCGCGCTCAGATTCTTTTGAACCGCAACACTTTTTTTCGGAGCTACATTATTCACACCCCTGCAATACATATATTTATAGTTAACCTCAAACTGGCAAGCCAACCTTCCTAAACTTCGGCAATTTTTGTCTTCATATGGAGCTTGTGGCGGACCAGCCACCCACCACGCAAACGACATTCTTGCCGACATATCGCACAATGATCGCATCAACAGCCAGCATACATGCTTGTGCGCCACGAATTTAGCGGAGCAACACAGCCAGCATATATGCTTGTGTACCACAGGGTATGCAATCTCGAATAGCAATTTAGATACAAGCAACGTATGGCCATGAAAGATGCACCCGCGGATTTCTGCAACATACGTGATACGATAAGATAATGCACTTGATGATGCTGACGCCGCAAATAATGCGACGCAGGTGCGTGATCACCGCTGGCGAAGCAATAGATATGCGTCAGCATTTTTGATGCATATAAGCGGCCGGTGCATTTGTTATCTCTTCCACTCGTCACAAGCTCGTGTTTACGACTTGCCGACACAATTGTCATTGTTTTGAAAACATTATTAAATAAATTTATTTATAGGATAAAGCTGACTCTTTCACTCATTCTACGTATCCTATAGTGGCGATCCTGCCAACGAACCGTGCTTTAAGGTCCACTGAACATAGCAATAGGGTTTCCGCCGACGATCCGCGAATGGGCAACTCGCAACCACCGGCCATCAAAGGAGACGTGACGAACACGCTAGTGGTCAGCCCGGAGTTGCAGATGCATAGTTCGAAAATCGAACTATTACTAGTACTGCTGTTGTGCATCAGCTCTATTGCCCTCGCCTACAAGCTGTACCCCAGCCTCGTTCGGGGAGTCTAACGTCGCACAGCCCCGACTACCCGACCCGTCTAAGATGGCCACACAAGCACCATCATCATCGCCGATGCCCATTCTCCCAGCCGGACCTGCGCCGAGGAAAGACGTCCACGACACAAATGGGATGGCACGCGTTGCGTTCAGAGTTCCACCCTTGTGGCAAGAGGATGTACAGCTTTGGTTCGCCCGGGTCGACGCAAATTTCAGCGCAGCAGCGTATCCAAAAGCTCCTTTCGAAGATCGACCTAGGTGACCAACGCCCGTCACAGCTCCTCAGTCAGATGCGTACGCTCGCTAACGGAAACGTATCTGATCCTTTATTGCAGCAAATGGGGTTGAGCCGTCTTGATGTCACGCTGAGGAGCATCCTATTGGCCAATGATGCCCCACTGTCGGATCTTGCAACAATCGCTGGTCGTATGCATGAGGTCACCAGGTAGTCGTTGGCAGCGATTGCGAGGGACGACGAGCTGTGGCACAGCACTCCACCGATGCCTCGAATTTCTAGCGAGCTAAACAACCTCTCCCCCGAAGTCCGAGACCTCAGCCACCGGGTGACGAAAAAAGAGGACACGCTCAGGACGCTGCGCAATAGGCAGTGGTCAACCTCGCAACACGACGTACGTCGCACATAACCGAAGCAACAACAAGAGCCACCAACACGCCGCACCAGAACGAACACGAGCAACTTTGCTGACACCATCAGCATTATTGGCCGGAAGCCAAAAACTGCCGGCAACCTTGCTCCCACTCAAAAAAAATAAGTACCGATTGTCCACACGAAGCGGCTTCCCATCGCACGATCCAACGATTAAGGATTCATGAGAACATCAGCAAGAGCGCTTTCCTCATCAACACTGGCGCAGACATTTCATGTATGCCGCCAACCATCCAAGATCACAATTCTCCCGACGCTGCCTCGAGGTTAGTGGCTGCCAATGGTTCACAAATTAGAACATTTGGCAAACGAGAGGTAAAATTGGATTTAGGATTTGCGACGCCGTTCAAGTGGATCTTCATGATAGCCGATATAAATTCTCCAATCATCGGAGCCAACTTCATCGAACACTACGGCCTCCTTATCGACATGAAAGGGAGACGACGCATTGAGCGTGCACGACTCAAAACAATTATAGCGCCCATGGAAAAACAGCCACCGAAAGCGGGCTCACTATCGATGGGTATCAGTGACGAGCTCCGGTCCCTGCTGTCGGACTACGGCAACTTCTCAGATGGCAGCCAACAACCGAACACCAGGTGCACGACCATGCATCACATCCAAACCAAGGGACCGCCAGTCAACGCCAAGGCGCGAAGACTCTCCCCGGACAAGCTGGCCACCGCAAAAGCCGAACTTGACGAACTAATTAAACATGGAATTTTCCGTCCATCAAAAAGCGCATAGAGCAGCCCCTTGCACATGGTGAAAAAGCAAAACGGAGATTGGCGACCATGCGGAGACTACTGTGCGCTCAACGTCCGCACAATCCCAGACCGCTATCCAATTGGATTCCTCCAGGATCGCACCGCAGCCCTTCACAGAATGTCAGTCTTTTCCGTGAGCGACTTGCAAAAGGCGTATCATCAAATTACCATGGAACCCAGTGACATCCCGAAGACTGCTATCATCACACCATTTGGATTGTACGAATATATGTACATGACATTCGGACTGTGCAACGCAGACCATACGTCCCAGCGCTTTATGCACGAGGTGCTGCGAGGCTTGGACAACGTATCTCGACGATATTCTGATTTTCTCGCCCGACCAACAGGCACATCAGGAGCACGTGAAGGAAGTGTTGGATCGACTGGCTAGACTTGGTCTGATCGCCAACATCCCTAAGTGTCAATTCGAAAAATTGGAAGTCAAATTCCTGGTACATGCCATCAGCAAGCACGGATTGAAACCCTTACCCAAAAAAAACAGACTGCAACACCGAGGCTGAAAATCGTAAACTAGCTGAAGTCCTTCTTGGGGACGGTCAACTTCTACTGCCGCTTCCTCCCACACGCAGCTCAACACCAGCGTGGCCTACTGCAGCTGATCACGTGAAACCGAAAACGCGACCAAACGCTTTTCAATTGGTCGGACGAAGCGATTGCCGCATTCGAGCAGTCCAAGTCAGACCTAGGGAAAGCCCCGACCCTGGCTCACCCTCACTCCAACGCCATATGGTCTCTCTGCATCGACGCCTCAGACAACGGCATCGGAGCAGTAATCGAGGGAAGGAACCGCAATGCCGTTGGGACTCCTCTCCAGGAAGCTAACAGACGCCCAACGAAAGTACAGCACTTACGGTCGGGAACTGTTAGCTATGCACGAGACACATCGACATTTGTGACACATAGTCGAGGGCAGTGTTTTCACCGAACACAAGTCCTTGCGGCTCGCACTCCAGCAGCGCTCCGAAAAAGCATCGCCGAGGCAACAACGCCAGCTGGACTTCATATCGCAATACACCACGGAGATCCGACACAAACCAGGCCGAGAGAACGCCATCGCTGACTACCTTTCAAGGGTAAATATTATTAAATCTATTGACTTTAACGCTATCGCCCTAGCTCAGAAGGATGATCCCGAGCTTCAAGCACTATTAAGCAGTCAAGACTAGCCGCTTTAATGGAGACAACAGAAGTTGACCGACTCCTCCCTAACTCTTCCCGGCGTCATCACTCAGGAGAGGATATGACCATTCATTCCGCAGCAATTTTGAGCAATAGCCTTGCAGAACATCCATGGCGTCTCTCACCCAGGGACTCGAGTGACAACTAAGATGATCACCGACCGCTACTTCTGTCCCTCGATGAACTACGACATCAACAAGTTTGTCCAAGCCTGACTGCCGTACCAGCGCAACGAAATCATTCGACACACTAAGTCACCATTGCAAGCCTACCCAATGCGAGGTTCGAGCACATCAACATCGATCTTATCGAACCACTCCCGCCAAGTGAAGGATTCCGATTCTGTCTCACCATCGTGGATAGGTTCTCCCGTTGTCCCGAGGCGATACCAATTGAGACGATCACGGCTACTCGAAGTCACGCACTTGCGGATAACGCCCTTCCATCCGGCTTCCAATGGTATAGTGGAACGGTGGCATCGCACGGTCAAAACCGCGATCCCCTGGCACGACTCACCCCAATGGACCAAAGCACTACCGATTTTACTGTTAAGATTGCGATCCACGCTGATGGAGGGCATCGAATCGACGCTAGCCAATATGGTCTACGGCACGACGCCTCGACTACCTGGGGAATTTTTTAACACCTCCCAGGCTGGCGTGAATGATTCCAACTTCCTAACGGATCTCCGCACGAAGACGGCTTCGTTAACCCCGCGGAAGAAATGCACTTGTTGATGCTGACGTCGCAGATAACGCGACGCAGGTGCATGCTCACCGCCGGCGAAGCAACAGATATGCATCAGCATTTTTGATGCATATAAGCGGCCGGCGCATTGGTTTTCTCTCTCGCTTGTCATAGAATAATCGTTACGACTTGCCGACACAATTGTCATTGTTTTGAAAACATTATTAAATAAATTTATTCATAGGATAAAGCCGGCTCTTTCAATCATCCTACGTATCCTATAAGCTCTTCAGCATCATCCAACACAAGATTCCTATTCTCGTCCAATCCAACAATGTGTCCTTCGATCCGCAACGAAATGTTTACCTACAGTCACACTTGCACGCCGCAACGATTTTGCAACTTGACAGTACTAAAAGACACACACTGAAGAAAGTGGTCCATTAGCACCGAACCCCATGAAATTATCCCTCCATCCACAGCCCTCCGCCTAGAAATCACTGTTCTGAAGCCAAATGGGCAGTACCAGTTTCATTAGGATACCATAATGCAGAACTGTTATCGTGGTGTTGCTCATTCAGTATCTAAAAGTCGACTTTCATGTCCCTCGCATACTGCCCAGGCAGGTTTGGTGCGGTTGAACTGTGTGGTGTAGGTTTAACTGCTGGAAGTTCTGATTTTGCCTTGGCTTGGGCTTCCTAAGAGACCCGACATTTTTCTGATCCCAGGACATGCCCAAAATCTGATATTGGATCAGCATCCTTTCAAAGGATACAATGTACCTCCTTCGTAGCCCAATAATTCACTCTGATTTGTATTAGTCAGAAATTTGATTTCAACATGAATATAATTATTAAACAGAGGACCATGAGTACTGTTTTTACATGACACATCTCTGCCCCATGAACTGTACGGAGCTAACTGATCAGTTGAGACCGGATGTAATGATATTACTAAATATTACTCGAACTAAAACACATAAATATTGATCTAACTAGCTTCGGATTTCTGTTAGTCCTAAATTACAACTTTTGCCTCTAAAATTAATATTCACATTATCTATCATAATATCTATTAACTACACAGTAAAACTTAAATTTCACGCTAGAAATTCATAATAAATTAACTAAACAATTCAATTAAAAGCCTAACACATCTACTTTATGACACACACTACAAGTAAACTTGCATATGAAAATTTTCTCAAAATCCTTGTCCTTTATATCGTAATGAAGCTGTATTGAAATTATGTTGAAAACTTGTTGAACAATAGCCGGAACCATTAAAATATGACGATGTGTTGATATCGTTTCCAAAACTATTATAGGAATTTGCATAACAACTGTAATTTGTCGATTTTGTGGGAAATACACTTAGCGGGAATCCTAGCGGATAAGGATGATGTGCTGCATGATGATGATGCGACGAAAGATGATGCGAATGAGGATGTGAAAGTTCCAACTGTTGATGATGATGTGGATGCGGATGAAACGATGATGTTTGAGATGTTACAGATGACGATGGTGGCATTGTTGAATGTTTATCCGTTAATGTTGAACTGTACGCTTTATGGATGACGGTTGGTGTTAGCGCTGCTATCGGTTGCGCTGGAATGGATTTATTTGTTTGTGATGTACGCTCGTTACGACGGAATTTCGCTCGACGATTTTGAAACCAAACCTAGGAAAGATAAGGAGATTTGTTGGTTAGTTCTTAGTGTCCTTAAAAGGATTGTAATGCAGTTATTATAAGATTCGAGGTATTTACTTTAAATATACATATGATGGTCATATTGAAGACTACAAGCAATATACGAGTACTGTATTCAGAAAGGTACCTTACCTGTACTCGCGCTTCACTGAGTCCCACTTTGTTCGCCAATTCCTCTCGTACGAACGCATCCGGGTAATGAGTCCTTTCAAATATTTTCTCTAAAGCTGTTAGCTGTCCGCTCGTAAATGTGGTTCGATTTCTTCTTGGTTTCTTTGACGAGGAATGAACTTTATCTGATAATGAGACTGACTGTGAACAAACATCTCCACTTTCTCTCGAATGCGAATCTGAAAAAGTATGAAAAACATTATTCTAAGATTGAAAACGTTAAGTTGGTTTAAATTTAGACTTTCTAACATGCGCCAACATATATGTTAAGCGGAGCAAGGCAAATGTCTAATTAAATTGCATCAATCTCCTTTATCCCACATTTCAACACCAATCAATTAATTACTCACCCAACAAATTCTTCGAATCTATTCGAAATTAATTAAAACTTTCCAATTCACCGAAATAACACATAACCACGTTCCATTGGTAATTTGTCTTAATTTGCAAATAACAATTTTTCTTATTGCCACCGTAAATTCTTTTCTTTCTACATAATTTTTTTTTCGCGCATGTATCTTTACTTAAGATGCTGTCGCAAAGCGGTACCTAACACATTTTTTCTTAAACACCACAAACAATTTTCCTTGATCTTATTTTATCGTTCCATAGCAGAAACAATTTCCCTTCTGATTGCAGAGAAACCTCAAAGGAGTAGACTTTGATTGACTGTCTCCTTTCTCAAAAGATCTACACACGCGTAATTTTGTGAATGGTTGATTTTTTATCCCTTCTTCGTTCTAAGACTCCTTTCGCTAGTGGTTTTCTTGGTTTTGGTTTGTTTTTTGAAATAAGAAAATTTTGCTGTTTTCGTTACGATACACTTGAAACGTAAAGTGATCTTAATTGAAGATGACAACAAGAGACGGAATAGGCCGCACATAGCGGGAGAGTGATGTGTGATATTGTAGGAGACACTATATCAGCTGCTTTTCCTTTTTGAACGTGCTGCATACGGTACGTTTTTTATGGTGGATGAATTTTCGATAATTTGTGGAAAATGCAAGTTGTGAGGGCTGTTGAGTTTTCTGATGCGTTATTTGGTAAAAAACGTGAAACGATGAAGTAAGTGATGTATTGTCGACAAAAGTGTGCGATGGTTTGATGAAGGCACCGGAAAAAGAGTTCGGTTTTTGTTGAATCCCGTGTGATATAGCATGCATGCACAAGTGTTACATTTCAGAGAAAAGTTTTGAAATTTTCCTCGAAAAGCGATAATAAATAACTCATTGCGTTAGTGGAGTGTATCATTAATATCCGATATAGAAGTGATATTATTATTATAAAACATCAATTAAACTAATTAAAAAGGCAGCTGAAAATAAAGCCAACTATTAATTTATATTCAGCTTAGAGTATCACTTTGCAACGACCAAACACTTCAATTGTTATACTTTCTTTGATATTTAAAAGCCCTCCATACAGCATAACTTCAATTCCTCAAGTGTATTCTCTTCAATTAGCAGACTAAAACCCAAAAAGAAGACAACTCGAAGTGCTTCTGCCAGGAGGACTTTGTAAACTAATTAGGAACGCAACGTCTTCTGAAATACAAAACTTGACTCAAATATGGTTATTACGTATTTAAATTCGCCGTTAACCTAATTATTTGAGTAGTCATGGTAAGATATCAATGTTACGAAACATGTCTAACATGTATACTGTGTAGCTCCTTTGAAAACGTGTATCTCTACAATATCACGTGCGGTTGATGCTGCTGTAATTGCTAAATATTCAATCAGCTGTAATTTTGCTGTTTATAGCTCATCATGTTTTTGGCGCGATAGCCCAAGCCTCCACGACTCCAATCCAAACATCACGGCTCTGCGGCCTCGTTCGCCTGTTGATCATTGCCAGCAAGGATCTGCTGTCAGCTTCTATCGTGTCCTCCTATCAAGTCCCGCTGGACGCCTACCCTTTAACCTTAAATGTTCTTTTAAGGAGCCGATTTTCATTCTTTCTACATGGCCCGCCCATTCCGATTTGCATAACTATACGCAAACCGGTACAGGTGGTTGTAATATAGTCTTCATATGTTTCTTGCTTCCGTAGATTTTTCAGAGGCTTTCGCGTTCAAATATATTCATTGCCTCTTCGGATTCGCTCGCCAGAGTATATTTTTCACTTCCATGTAACAGCATAGGCTTGACTAGGGATTTGTAAATACCGAGCTTATTTTGTCCATGCCCAACTCTAGACCTTAGAATGGGAAGTACGGAGCAATATATTTTAAAATTTTGCAATAAAACTCATGCCTATATTCTTGTACATAGTCCTGAACGCAATCCTAATTGTTGCAGAGGGCAAAAAATGAGTAAATCGCCAATAGTGGATGCTGCAGTGGCAATATCTGAATTTCTTGCTTATTAGACCGAGTCAACGACCATAAACTGGTCGACATAGGCGAAACAGTTTTTTGCATAACACAAATTCTAAGAAAATAATTCAATATTTATTGAGCGCTGTTCGGGTCAAAGTGGAATAACCAACCACCAAAACATAAAACCCTGTTAAAAGAAGCCCATCCCTCCGTCTTTTTGACCTAACAGTTTTCTCAGAAACTATAGAAACTTCATTCGTCAAACTTTTTCAAACGATAAAGGCGTGATAACCTCTTGAAACTTTCGGGCTGAATAAAATTTTCCCATGGTTTTAAGGAGTGGTCTCCCCATGGAGGGACATGACCCTTAACTCTTTCAGCCACACTTTTGTGTAAACAATATTTGGATCAAAATTTTGTGATGCATTTTTGTTTTGCTTTTAATGATAAATGTTTTGAAAATGCGAGAAAAAATGTTCACAAAGCAACACTTCCGAGGAATGTGGTGGTTAGTTTTCTAATTGCAAATTAATTATTAATAAAACTAAAGCTCTTTATTACGAAAATTTAAAAAGTTACTTTTAGAACAAGACTTATCTTTTTTAGTGCAAAGAGGCAATTTACAGCAGGTTGAGCACTTTCAGTAAACATGTACTGTTTTTTCTTCAGTACTGCTATTCGCGCATCTTCTCGATATGGTTTGGGCTGGCTGATGCAAATTACCATCTAGTCGTAACGCTGTTGAAATTGTCGGCTTATGACATTTTAACTAGACCAGAACTACTGCTCAAACTACGGGAAATTTTTTATTACCACCTTGCTTGAGATGGCGCTAGAATCCCATGATAAACGTTTTTACGTAAATTCTTTGTGGTCAACTTATCCACATTACGGCGGTAAATTTTCTGAAGTCTTTTTTTGTGGTTGGGAGATGAATGCCATTTACGCACTGAGTGTGGGCTCTCATGGACTCGACTACCCGCCAAACTCCTCCCTTTTCAACCTGAGAGCCTAGCGTGGAGCTATTCTTTCGTACCAGGTTTCGTTTTGCTATACCGTGAAGCGCCTTCAAACTGGGAGATCCCCCCTCTAGCGCGAGGGGAGAGAGGAAGAAGAATTGCCAGACAAACGATCTTCCAGCGCCAATATCCTCGGCTGCTTTCATCTTTTAGGACGGCTCGAACCTAATATGCCATATGGTTGCATTTGCTAACCCATCCAAACATCACCGTGACTACACCTAAAGGTCTCGTCGTAGCCTGTCATATTTTTCGCACGCGAAAAATGTGTGGCAGGTATTGCTTTCCTCTCCTGAGCAAAATCGACATTTGAGGGACCGTGATTTACTGATCTTGCGCAGTTAAGGCTGAAAACATCCAAGCCCACTCAAAAGCGGGGTTAAATGAGAAGTCTCACCATACTTTCAATTTAATCACGGTCTTAGATGAGGAATGAGGGGCGTAGGCCACCTTCACTTCATGAAATTCATCCAAGACTGCTGTCAAGCGTCTCCCTCGCGTCCTCGCTTCAACGCAGGTAAATAACGTGGCGCTCTCTAGCAAAAGGGGCAACAGGTATCACATCCTTAATCTTCTCAGCACCTCTGCTAAGTGTTTTCGGTATACATCCTTACTTAGAGTGCCGTCCCATATTTCTGCTTCTTACAGTGGCGCTGACCCTACGACACTCGTCAAGAGGCGCCTTCTTGATGAGCTGGGTCCCCGTACATTAGCTGAAGTCGACTCAGAGCAAATACGGCCGAAGCAGCCTTCTCAGTCGTTGCCCTGGTTTGCTCAGCCAGACTCTTCTTCGAGTTGATCAGTAGCCCCAGGTACTTCACCGCTGGCTTTGATTCGATCAGTATGTCTCTCATTAGTGATCATCCTTATTCTAGGGATTCTCCTTTTTGTCAAGATGACTAGTACCATCCTGGCTGGTATATATACGATTCCTTTTCCCTGTTGATCTGTTAAAAGCATACCCCATCCGATTGCTTTCGCGTTGAAGTCTCGCCCAATGAGCACGTTGCCATCTGCGTTTGAGACAGCACCCTCCAAAGTATTAAACTTGGCTTGGAAAGATGATATCGGTTCGTTGTGCGTTAGGTACACACTTAGGAAGGTGGTCCCTGAGCACCGAACTCACATGAAACTATCCCCCGTGCACAGCCCTCCTCCTGAAAACCCCTGTTACGAATACAGATGGTGTAGCAGGACCGGTTTTATCAGGATACCATGATGCAGAACTTTTATCGTGGTGGTGCTCACTCAGTAGCGGTCCCTTGCAAATTACTGACACAGCTTTTGGGCAGTTGAATCACGGTGTAGGTTAAGCTGCAGTATACGGGTCATCAAAGTTCTGATTTTGCCTTGGCTAGGGTTTCCTGGAAAACCCAACATTTTTCTGATCCCAAGACGTGCGTAAGATCCGGTCTTTGATCAACATCCTGGCAAAGAATATTGTGTGCTTGCTTTGTACTCTCTTTTCATTTATGTCCCATTTCACCACAATTTTTAGCGTAAGGAACTCCTTCGGGTCCTTTGCATACTTATGTGGTGTGACTATAGCCAAGACATTTGAAGCATTGAAAAGGTGCTGCTTTTTGCGTCCCTTGTGGTCATGACCTTGCGTTATCCCCATGGTTTTCTTGTGCCAGCCTCACTTTGATCCTGCCCATGCTAGGGAGCTCACTTTTTTTCTCTATCGCGGCCGGATCCATGACACAATCAATGTCTTTTATTTTGACCGTTGTCATCGGCGTGTCTAAGGCAATGGACAATGTGAATAAGGAGCCTTGGGGCCCTGGCTACAAGCTAGTTATGCGGAAGCTTGGTGCCTCACAGAAGCCTTGCACACTTGATTCTGGAAAAGATGGACGAGATAGTGCGGGTACTCTTCCCCGCCCATCCTGTCTGTGTTGACGCTGTCCATGGCAAAACAGCAGTCGAGTGTCCACTCTTCACATAGTTGGAACTGGAAGAGGCAGTCCTTTCACTGAAGGGGAGGAAGGCTCCAGGTCCAGATGGCGTTCCAGCTGAGGTGCAAATTCAACGCTTCGCTACGGGACGGGGTTTTCCCGGTACGACGGAAGGTTGCGAGGCTTGTGCTCTACAAGGGGAAGGAAAATCCCGCATCGACGTCTGCATACCGCCCGTTATGCATGCTAGACATTGCTGGAAATGTGCTAGAGAAACTCATCAAGGGAAGACTTACTGACGCGACTCGTGCTGCTGGGGACCTATTTTTTCGGCTCTACGGCTTTAGAGCAGGACGCTCCACCATTGAGGCGATTGCATTAAGGTGGTGCGAGGTGGTGAGCGCAGTCCAAAAGGCAGAGGCATGTAGCCGCAATAACGACGGATCGATTTTAGGAACGCCTTCACATCCGCTAGATGAGTGGATACGCTGAAAACCCCTTTCCAAGTACCAGAGCGTCTAAAGTGGCTTTTGATGGACTACTTGAAGGACCGCAGCCTGCTTTATGGTACGACACGGGGCCAACAAAGGATGCAAGTTACATCTACCTTTGGTCCAGACCCGTAGAACGTGTCTTGAGACGGGCTCCTAACACTGGAGATGTCATATGAGTCGCACTTGATATGCGGATGACGTTGCGGCTCTGGTTGCTGGACGTTGAACAAGTGCAACTTAGGCTTGGTATGCTAATGCGCCGAGGGAGGGACTGAATGACTACTTGCGGGTTCAGTCTAGCGCTGAAGAAAACCGAAGTCATCATCTTGCAAAAAAGAGAATCCCTAGAGTAAGGATGGTCAGTATACTGATCGAACCGAAGCTAGCGTTGAAGTATCTGGGGCTACTAATCAACTAGAAGATGAGTTTCTCTGAGAAAATTGGCATCACGGATGAGAAAGTTACTTCGGGGGTATCAAAAAGACGCATCTTGATGAGTACCGTAGGGTCAGTGCTGCTGTACGGAGCAGGAATATGAGGCGATGTTCTCAGTAAGGAGATATATTGAAAACCCCTGGCACAGGTAAAGAGAAGAGCAGCATTTAGGATTGCATCTTCGTATCCGGCAGTGAAAGTTATTGCAGGCGTGATAACTGTCATCCTCCCCAGCTAGAAAGCGCCGCGCTATGTACCTGCGTCGAAACGAGGACGCAAAGGAGATGGTTGTCCGCAAGATGAGACAGCGCTCACTTAACGATTGGCAGCAGTCTTGGGTGAATTGCACAAAGGGAAGGTGGATTGCGTGCCTCATCCAAAATGTCAGATCGAGGCTAAATTGAAGATATGATTAGACTGACTTCTATCTGACCCAGCTTTTGAGCGGGCATGGGTGTTTTCAGTCTTGCCTGCACAAGATTGGTAAGTCACGGTCCCCCTGGTTGTCGGTTTTGCCCAGGAGAGGAAGACTATGCCTGCTACACGTTTTTTGCGTGCACAAAATGGGACAGGCTGCGGAAGAACCTCTACACAGAGACCGGAGAACTCACCCCGGATAATATAGTCGTGGTGATGCTCGAATCGGTTGACAAAAGGAACCAGGTGGCACATTATGCTCGGGCATTCCTAAATGCTAAAAGGGACTCACAGCAGCCGGGGGTATCGGGGCGGGGGATCACTTGTCTGGCTTATCCTCTTCTCCTCTCCCTTCCCGCTAGAATGGGGAATCCTCCAGCTTGAAGGCGCCCCACGGCGTAACAAGACAAGGTTTGGCCCAAAGTGATGTGTCAAACAGTTCCAGGCTGGGTTCCCGGGTTAACAGGGGTGGTCCTAAGTGAGTAGTTTAGTCGCCTTCTTACGAGCATGAGAGTTGCACACTCTGTGGCTATCCATGTCTCTAAACGTCGCAATCTTTTGAATTTCGTTGATCTTTTCTATCGAGCTTTCCAGGTTGTCATTCTTGACTATCGTGAATACATCGTTCCCATATTGTAGCTAAACTCTCGGCAATGCTCCTTCTAAAGCGAATTGTCGTTCTATCTATGCCATGAATACTTGTATCTCGCTTATAAGCGGAGATAATGGGTTCCCCATTGCTACGCCGGATTCCTGTTTGATAAATCTGCCTCTGCATGTCTTTGACATGCAGAGTGCTGCGAGATTTTACAGATATCTTGCCTTTTTAGGTGTCTGTAAAAAAATTTTGTACAAAGACCTACTAGTTTCGAGACCTGTCTGTCTGTCCGTCTGTCCGTGCGTCACAGCTAGTTTCCTGAGAAACTATAGAAGCTAGAATGCTCAAACTTTGTGAAAAGGTCAGAAGTGATGGTCTCTCAAAAGTTAAGGTCTTACCTTAACCAAAGCTGTTCGAGTGGGGTTTCAAATGAAAGGTCTTGATTAGAACTTTTAGAATATGAAATAAAACAAGTTGGGTAAACAGACCTACGCTCATGTCAGAAGGGTTTTGTATTCAATTTACAAAATGCAGTCACCAGATTGAATCAAATCAAGAAACATGTCAAAGACGATTTTATTGGAGAAAATATGAAATGCGAAGATCATACTATTATTAACAAAGTTGAATGAATTTCGACTTCTGTGGTTTTTGGTATTGTTACACTCATAAATATCTCCCTTGATAATTATTTCAGATGTCCATTCGCGATGGAGGAAACACATTTTTCATGTATTTCCCCCCTGTGCCCCCACCGAAGCAAAAACTGACAGTTTAACAATTGTTTTGAAAAACTCCCATGAAAACTTTTATTTCATACTCATATCGGCTACGTTTGATGAATTTTTTTTTCAGGGGCCACTCTTCTGTGCTGAAATTCGATTCATGGCCAATTTTTTCGAATCCTAGAATGGTTACAAAACCCTTTTGCTAGGAGCTCTCTCCCACCTCCATGACTTATTTCACTTATGAGCATTAATTGTAGGTACTCATCTTCAGTCATTCATTACATTGAATCAAGTGTTCAAAGCATGCACCCTAAACGTTGAAGTTGGGAAAAAATAACTCAAAATTATTCAATCTTCGCATTTAAAACAGCCACTATTTTGTTTTACGATTACTGATACTACTAGCTGAACCGATTCTCAAAGATATACATGACACCTATCATTCCTGAAATTTTCATGCAAATCCTAGCAAAACTGTAGTGTCTAAGTCGGTAAGAAGCGCATGTTGTTCCATAGCCATACTCGTATGTTGCCATAGTAATAAATGCAGCGCATATTGATCCATAGTAATACAGGAAAATTCAAACCGCTATAACTTCGCTAAATATGATTCAATCTTTATGAAATTTTTAGGATAGATCAATCTTATAAATAGTCATCTACGTACTGAATTTCATTGAATTTAAGGATACCGTTAAGATTTTATTCAAGAAAACATAAAATCTATAAATCATACTATTACTAACAAAGTTGAGTGAATTGCGACTTCTAACGTATTTGTTGTTGTTGTACACACCAAAGCCTACATCCCTGATTTTTTTCAGATTTTTCGGATCACAGGTGTCCAATCGCGAGGGGGGGGGGACACCAATTTTTCGTGTATTTCCCCTCCCCGTGCACCCCTCGAAGCAAATTTTGCCAAACTAAGACCTGTTTTGAAAAGTTCTCATCAAGACCTTTCATTTGATACCCATATCGGCTACCTCCAATGAAATTTTTTTTTCGGGGGGTCACTCTCCTATATGGGGAGACCCCCCTTAAATACATTATAAAATTTTTTTGTAGTTGAACTTTGAAGAGATCACCACTTTACACCTACGCACAAAATTTGATGTTTCTAGCTAAAGTAGTTTCCGAGAAAAACTGCTGTGACACACGGACGGACGGACGGACAGACGGACAGACGGACAGACTGGTCGCGAAACTAGTAGGGTTTTGTAAAATTATTTTACAAAGCCCTAAAAATCATTTTATAAATTCAGGGGTCCAGGGGAAGGCAAAATATACCAAAAATTTGTGAATGGTGTTTTTTTTGTAATTAAGAAGGAAGCCTTAGACCCATATACTCGTATAATTCAACCATTTGTTGTACAAGGAGCGTTCCAAAATAAACAAGACTGAGCTAAAATAGAAACGACAGGAGCTTTGTTCTGATAAACTCGAGTTTATTTATTCAAAATAGTCTCCTCCGGCTGTTTTGCGCGATCCAAAAGCAAATGTCGTTCAGGATGTCGGTACAATCCTTTTGGGTGCCCTAGACGGACGCAAATCATTTTCCTTTCATGGCCAAATGCAATTTTTCGAATAGATAGAAGTCACAGGGAGCCATATCAGGCAAATACGGTGAGTGACTGATGGTTAATGTGCGATTTCTAGTCAAAAAATCAGTCACAAGAGTGGATCGATGAGATGGTAAATTATCATGCAATAAGCGCCAGCTTCGTCCTTCGCGGTATTCAGGCCAAATTCCACGAATGCAATGCAACAAACGCTTCAAAACACCAAGATAGAAAATTGCATTGACGGTTTGGCCCGTTGGCACGAACTCCTTATGGACAATTCCCTTAGAATCGTAAAAACAAATGAGCATCGACTTGATTTTTGACTGCTCCAAACGCGATTTTTTGAGTGATTGCTCGTCTGGGGCCTTCCATTCGGCACTTTGACACTTGGTTTCGGGTTCATATTAGAAACACTACGTTTTATCAGCAGCTACAATGTTGTAAAGGAAGTTCTCGTCTTTTCTCGCCTTTTTAATGATTTCTTTCGAATGTTGAATTCTGAGCAATTTTTGGTCATCAGTTAACTTGTGCGGAACAAAACGTGCACGGACCTTTCGTAAGCGCAAATGATCGGTTAAAATGCAATAAATTGAGATATTCAACTCCGATTCCATGAATTTCAATGATGATTTCGGCTCATTTTTGATAAATTCCTGCACAATTTCGATGGAGTTTTCGTTGATCACTGATTTTGAGCGGCGCGTATTTTCATCATCATTTATGTCTTCACGACCATCTCTGAAACATGTAAACCACTCGTGAATTCTGGCACGAAATAGACAATCATCGCCATAAACTTTTTTCATCAATTCAATTTTTCGGTAAACGTTTTACCGATTTTAAAACAAAATTTTATATTAGCCTTTGTTCGAAACTAATTTTTGTCCCGATGACACAAACATACTGTCACTGAAAGTCAGGGAGGGATGTAACTTTCCACCGCACTATCTCATTCACAGATGGCGCCACCAAAAAAATTCCATGACAAAAGTCTCGTTTATTTTAGAAAACACCATGTATGTTGAATAGATTCATAATCCAAGTCACAGGAGAGTTGTTTTCAAATCTAGGATGGTTACAAAGCCTTTCTGACGGGAGCACTCTCTTACTTACTCAACTTATTTAGAGTCAACAATTATATTTATATATTATTTTGTATTTTATTAGTATTGTTACATGTATGAATAATTCTGCGAGCTACTGTCGCAATTGTTTTCACAACCATTAAGAACATCAACAAACGAATGTACTCGAAAACCCGCCAAGCATGATCAACATCACTGCCCATTCATAAAGCTGCTCCAATATTCCAGCTAGTTCGCCAATGTACGAGAAATGTATTGTATGACTAGAGACTCTATATAAAGGCGAGCTGAATGAATGGGGGGAGGCATTACAACCGCGATAGTAAACTGCGATAGTGTGGAGTGCCAATTAAAAAGCGATATTGATTGATTCGTTGATAGTGGAGTGATTTTCGTGATACAGTTGTTATACAAATTGATAAACTAGTGAACAGAAAAGTTGTAAAATAGTGAAATTGATGATTGTGCATTTTCTTTTTTTTGTAAATAAACTCTTTTCACTTAATTTAAAAGACAGTGCGTTTTCACTTTCCCGGAACATTAAAATTATTGGCCGCGAACCATAACACGCGACAATATTGCCTTATGATATAAATGAAAGAAGCTCAAGAAATGCACTATTTGAATTAAAGCCATATGCCTCCAACGTAAAGTGTCAGGTAAGATTAAGGTGACTCCAAATTTTAACATTCTTGCTCAAGCCTACTTGCCAAATACTTTGTAAAGTTATATTCTTTATCAATTGGATAGTTTCACTATCCTCAATTATTGTATATGCATATTTGATGCAATTTCATAAAAATAATCTAATATACTATCCCGGTTCCGGCCCACACGAACAAAAACCTTAAATGAACCAACTGCATCCTTTACCATACTGCACTATCAGTACCCCGATGCACATTCCATGTCTACACATCATCCACCGAAAAACCACTGGCTAATGCGGCAAGATCAGTGTCGGAACATTTGCAACATAAGTGAAGCATCACATGCACGTCACCGTTCACATAATTTATGATGGATATGTTTTGACGTCGTCACTCCACGAAACTTTTTACTTTTGCCAGAAGTCAAGAAAGATCTCAAATCTGGCATCTATACTTGTACTCTTTCATGATCTTCTTGTTGCCGCTACTTTCTGATGAGGCACCATCGCAATCTGCTTAAGATGTTCATACTCTTTGATACTTTCAAGGATGCAAAGGCTGCATCCAAACCACATGAACAGGAAAGAGAACATTCAGTGTTGGATATAATGAGGTGATAATTTGCGAAAGTTGTTCATTATAATGTTAAGCATGGTTGAAAGGAGTTGCTTAATCATTTAATGAGAGGAGCATAAATCATAAGACTGTTTGATAGAGAGATAGAGATCTGATAGAAAAATTAAAGACCTGTTCTTGCATGATACATATACTTTCCTTGTACATCATCCACTCATCAACGGATCGAAAATATTTGAATAAAATTCTTAACACGAAATTAAAATGCAGAATTTGCTTAAAAACTTGAAAAATTTCACGAAAATATTTTCTAGCTCATTTAAATGTATCTAAATACATTTCTCCTTCCTGAGAATTTTCATTAAACTGCCATAGATACTTTTGCATCTGAAACTTTATTAGCTGTTAAAGAAAATTTATTACTCTCTCCACTAAGATGTTTCACTTTGGCGGAGAAGGAGGATGATGCTCTAGGGATAGGTGCTAAGTAGGTTAATACTTCAATTTCAACTAATTTTTATGCGTTTTTCCCTGAAACACTTTCACTTTTATGATGTTGTTAGCTATTATCTGCCATTTTAACAGCAATCAGGGAGTTGAAAGAAGTTAAATTGCGATTTCATTGGAATGGAATAATTCAAAATGTCGCAGGGGCTTAGCTGTGTGTTAACGCACAATAAATATTTTGGTAAGAGATAAAAAATTGGATCTTTTAAAAATCAAACAAAAATGTTTGCTTCAAAATAAATCCATGGCGATAATGTGATTGATACTTTTTCAAAAAAGATTTTAACTAGCTATATCACTTTCTATTTATCCTTTTGGGAATTGAAACCCCATTTGTATTCAGTAGAATTTTTTTCTTTTGACTCACTTCAATGTAAAGTGTAATGTGACTAACAATTTGTTAGTCATTAAATAGAAAAAGAGTTTCCTTCGAGACAAAAATCTCCGGAGACATAAAATTGTGTCAAAAGGGAAACCATTAAAACCACTTAATAACCGGAACATCATAAATCTTGCACTTGTGCCGAGAGTCAGAAGATACATTTTAGTTTTTTGGGTTAAAAAATTTAGATTCAAAATTACTATGCACGAAATCAGTCTTTGATACAGTCAGTGTCGCGTTAGAGGATAGAATTTTAAGTATCTAATTAGTCTTCAGAGATAATATTTGTATGTTTAGTCATGGCTATGGTATTTCGTTCTATTTTGGATAAAATCACCTGCTCATTAGAGATTATTTTCGGGTTCAAGAGAGTTGACAGAGCAAACGTTCAAACCAGATCTTTCATTAAATAAATAAATCAAATGAGCCAAATCGGCAGGAAATAGCTTTCACCTTATGGGTTTTGTAAAAGCATAGAGGTTGCTCAAACTCGATGCAAATAAAATATGATGCAAAAGGCCCCATCTTTCTTCGAACTACCGCCGGGTACTCTCCCAAGAAGTACAGAGAACTATCTCTTGACGTTTGAATAGCGTGCCTGCGAAATGAACAATCCTGAGAAAGATTTGCCACGGTGATGTGACGAGACCTTAACTTTTCATATTTATTTGGTTTTTGTTGGCTTTGAAGGAGCAAGGGCAAAAAATACCGAGCACTCAGACAAACTCGCCCATCAGACACATGCTCCAGTCCAATGAAAAGCCTCATGAGGTCTATTAAACCTGACGTGAGGTGAAGTTAGGTGCAAGTAACGCCATATACTCTGTCGCTTGTCCATGAGGAAGCTAGACATTCGCACAAGATACGTTTGAAGTTCTCATTGTTTTTCAAATAAGTAGTACTACATGGGCTTATAAGTCCGGGCATTTTTCAATAGGTTGCGATACTGAAAAATGAACATGACTCATTTTGAGAGGCTCATCCGCCACTACTTTGTGTATGAAGTTTCATGAGTTTCTGTCACTTCATGTACAAGCTATAGTCATTCGAGTGACGCTACTTTTGCCTTCATAAAAAAAGAACAAGGAAATCGCATCATTATCAAGCATTGTTTTCGATGGGAAAAACTTTGGAACAATGATTGCAATAGATACAGAAGTCCATATCTGTTCCTTTAAAGATAATAGTTTATCGGTGATTCAGTGAATTTAAAATGGGTCATACAAGCACCGACGACGCTCCTCACTCTGGAAGGCCAAAAGAGGCTACGAATGCTGAAATCGTAATGCAACTGCATCGAATCGTTTTAAATGATCGTACATTGGGATTTCGCTAGTTAGTTGGGCCGTGGGCATCTTAAAGGAATGAGCAGGATACATTATACACAATATTTTGAAGCTGAAAAAGCTATTGGCGTGAAGAGTGCCGCGTTTGCTGACCGTCGACCAAAAGTAGCAGCAATTTGATGAACAACGGCCGCAGCGTAATTGAGCCACGAAAACTGACCAAATTGGGAGGGTGATGGCGTTCGTTTTTGTTGGGGGGCGCATCCATCTTCATCTTTTATCTGCGAAAGGGACAAAAAAATAGTCAAAAGAGAGTATTATGTAGCGTTATTGCACAAACTGAACGATAAAATGAAGAGAAACTGGCCACACTTGATGAAGAAAAAAGGTATTTATCATCACGATAACGCGCCATCTCCCACGTCATTGAAAACGATGACCAAATTGGACCAATTACGATTCAAATTGGCTGCTCAACCACTGTTTTCTCAAGACTTGGTCCTCAGCGACTATTATCTATTCGAAGTAGCTACAAGGAATGAGATTCTGGCTAAATAAGGAAGTCATTCCGAATACCGAGGCATATTTTGAAGGTATGTACGCTTTTTTTATGGTAGGGAGGTGAATGCTATTTATGCACAGAGTGTGGGACTCCCATGCGCGACTGGACTATCCACTAAACCCAGCCTGGAACCGTTTGACACATTACTTCGGGCCAGGTCTCGTTTTGTTACGCCGTAGGGCGCCTTCAAGCTGCGGAGTCCCTTTCCTAGCGCGAGGAGAGAGGGGAAGAGAAATGCCAGAAAAGCGATCCCTTTTATATTTTAGGACTGCCCGAGCATAATGTGCAACCTGGTTCCATTTGTCAACCGATTCGAGCATTACCGCAACTACATGATCCGGGGCGAGCTCTCCCATCTCCCTGTAGAGTTCCCTTCGCAGCCTGACCCATTTGGTACACGCAAAAAATGTGTGACAGGTATTGTCCTCCTCTCCTGGGCAAAAGCGACAATCGGGGGACCGTGACTTACCGATCTTATGCAGGTAAGACTGAAAACACCCATGCCCGCTCAAAAGCTGGGTCAGATAGAAGTCAGTCTCACCATGCCTTCGATTTAGCCACGGTCTCACATCCGGGGTGAAGCGCGCAGTCCACCTTCCCTTCGTGCAATCGACCCAAGACTGCTGCCAATCGTTGAGCGAGCGCTGTCTCTCCTCGCGGACAACCATCTCCCTCGCATCCTCGTTTCGGAGCAGGTAAATAGCTTGGCGCTCTCTAGCAAGGAGGGCGACAGGTATCACGCCTGCAATAACTCTCACCGCCGAGCCAGAGACTTTTGGATACGAAGATGTAATCCTCAGTGCCCCTCTTCTCTGTACCTGTGCCAAGCGTTTTCGGTATACCTCCTTGCTGAGAGCGTCGTCCCATACCTCTGCTCCGTACAGTAGCACTGACCCTGCAGCACTTTTCAAGAGGCGTCTTCTTGATGGGCTGGGTCCCCCTAAAGTTTGTACGCTTGGTGCTACAGAAAGAGCATCGAAATGCTGGAGAATCGCTATATCAAGCGTATTGCCCTTTAGACAGCTCAGTTAAGGAATGAATCTAACTGCCCAAAAAATCCTTGCTGTCATGAAAAATCCCTGGACTTATAACCCCCAGTAGTAATATTTTCTTTTGTGGTTAAGAAGTGAATGTCATTAACGCACTTAATGTGGGAATCCTATACTTGCAGGTGACTAAACTACCCACGAAATACCTCCCCTTTCAACCCAGGAAACCAGCCTGGAACCGATTGATACATTACTTCAAGCCAGGTACGTTTTGTTATGCCATTAGGTGCCTTCAAGCCTGTAGCAGGAGAGGAGAGGGGAGGAAATTTTTTTAGATAACGTTCGGCTGCTGAGAATCCCTTTTATCTTTTAGGACTGCATGAACATAATGTGCCACACGGTTCCATTTGTCAACTCATGCAAGCATTAACTCAACTATACTATCCGGCAAGAGCTGTCCCGTCTCCCGGTAGAGGTCCTGTCGCTGCCTCTCCCATTTTTTGCGCGCAAAAAAATGTGTGGCAGGCATTGTCTTTCTCTCCTTGGTGAAATTGACAATGGGGGACTGTGACTTACCGATCTTGTGCAGGTAACACCGAAAACACCCATGCCCACTCAAAATCTGGGTCAGATAGAAGTCAGTCTCATAGTACTTTTGATTTAGCAAAGGTCTCACACCCAAGATAAGGCACGCAGTCCACCTTCCCTTCATGCAATCCAACCAAGACTGCTGTCAATCGTTAAGTGAGTGCTGTCTCTCCTCGTGAGCAACCGCCTCCATCGCATCGACGCACGCAAATAGTGCGGCGCTCTCTAGCAAGAAGGGCAACAGGTATCACGCCTGCAATAACTCTCACCGCAGAACCAGAGAGTGTCGCATATGAAAACGCAATCCTCTGTGCTCCTCTTCACTGTACCTGTGCCAAGCATTTTCGATATAGCTCCTTACTGAGAGCGTCGCCCCATATTACTGCTCCCTACAGTGACACTATCCCGACGGTATTCATCAAGAGGCGTCTCCCTCTGCGTTGGCTATGAATCGACTTCGAGCCGATACTTCCGAACCGGCCTTCTCAGCTTTTGCCCCGATTTTCTCAGAGAAACTCATCTTCGTGTGGATCCGTAGCCCTACGTACTTCACCGCAGGCTTCAATTTGATTAGTTTGTCTACAATACTGATCATCTTTACTCTGGCGCGACTCATCTAGCATCTCCAGTTCCAGCAGCCTGTCGTAAGACACGTTCCACAGGACTGAACCAAAGAAGATCCCTGGGCAACACCTGATGTAACTTCCATCCTCTGTTGGCCCTGTGTCGTTTTGTAAAGCAGGCTTGGGTCCTTCAGGTTGTCCCTCAGAAGCCGCATCAGATATTCTGGAACTTGAAAAGGGTTCTCCAGCGTATCCGAAATATTCACCCATCTAGCAAAGTTGAAGGCTTTCCTAACGTCGAGTGTCACCAATAGGACCATCCGCCTTTTTGTGCCCCTATATGTCTCTGATTTTTGGGCTGTACTCACCACCTCTGCAATCACATGAATAGTGGAACGTCCTGCTCTAAAGCCGTCCCTGCGAAGAGGTACGTCCCCAGCAACACGAATATGAGTTTCGCTAGCACTTTCCCAGCCGTGTCTAGCATGCATAACGGGCGGTATGCAAACTGCAATCCGGGATATTTCTTTCCCTTGCTGATCAGCACGAGTCTCGACAACTTCAGTCGTACCGGGAAAACCCCCTCCTGCAGACAAACATTGAATGTGCTGAGCAGCAAGTCAAGACAATGATGACATACAAGCTCCAACACCTCATTTAGAATACCATCTATGTCTGGGGCCTTCTTTGCTTTGAATGAAAGGACAGTTGCAGCTGTTTGAAGAGAAGACACTCGATTGCAGATTCACCATGGACAGCGTCAATACAGACGGGATGCGTAGCGAAGAGTGCCCGCACTATCTCATACATCTTTTCTGCTTCATGCATGCAAAGTTTCCGTAGGTCACCAAGCTTCCTTATAACTAGCTTGTAGCCAAGGTCCGACGGACCCTTGTTCATACAGTTCACTAGATCCTGGCTGACTTATATGCTGTTACCAATTGCATGCCTCGTTACGGTTCCGTGTCCGTTAAGCCTCACGCCGAAATTTGCAACACTCTCTTTGCCTTTCAGCGATCTCAGTCGGCATCAATACATGGGGGGGGCTTGCCGTGTCGGGCTTTTTGACGGGGCATAAAGCATTGCAAGCAGTCTTGATAATAGTCATAACTGCGCTCACCAGATCTTGAGCTGCGAGTCCTACTCTCCCCTGAAAATCACACTGCAGAAGAGCACCTGCCGTGAATACCCCGACGAACCACTCGACGTCCATCCTTCCAATCTTCTACCCAATTATAGAAAGTCAAGAGCACAGACATCGAGAAACAACATCACTGATCTCATGCAGAATGCACTGATGATCAGGGGCTGAGTAGTCCTCTGATACTCTCCAATTGTATAGTCTCCGTATTGAGGACTCCGAGGTGAATGTCACATCCGGTATTATTTCTTCGCAGCCAATATATCAGAAAGTCGGCGTATTTCTGGTGTATAGTGCAACGAACGCCGTTTTCGTTTTCCCTGTGGATCTGTTAAAGGCTTGCCCCATTCGACTGCTTTAGCTTTGAAGTCTCTCGGAACGAGTACGTTGCCGTTTGCGTTCAAGACAATGCCCTCCAAAATCCCTAAGCACTGAACCTACACAAAATCATCCTCCCGTTCACAGCTTTTCACCTGAAAATCAGTTTCGCGAACACAGATTGCAGCAGTACCAGTTCCGTCAGGGTACCCTCGTGTAGAACTTTTATAATGGTGATGCACACTTAGCAGCAAAAAATCGGATTTCAACTGGTTAAGCAGGTTTGGGAGGTTTAAATGTGGTGTAGGCTTAGTTGCAGGATGCGGGTCATTAGCTAGGGTTCCCTGGAAAACCAAATTTTTCCCTGATCCCAAGACAAACCCAAGATCCGGTCTTAGATCAGCACCTTTTCAGAGGGTAAAACGTGCCTCCTTTGTAGACTCTTTCCTTTTATGTCCCATTTCGGCACATTTGTAACATAGGGAGCTCCTATCGGGCTCTTTGTAGACTTGCGCGGTGTGACCATGGTCAAGGGATTTGAAGCAATGAAAAGGTGCTGCTTCTCGCCGTATCCTGCAGACAACCCACCCTTCTCTTATTTTGCCCTTATTCAGAAATTGTTCGGCGTCCTTTTCGGTTAAATCAACGATGGCCATCTGTTGTTCCCTATGGTTTTCTGGTGTCAGTCTCGCTTTGATCCTGCCCACGCTAAAGAACTCTCTTTTAATGACCTCTTCTACCTCGGTTAGGTCCGCAACGCATTCAATGTCTCTTATTTCGATCGTTGCCATCGGCTGGAGTGAGGCTATAGTTGCGCTTTTGCCGAGAACTTTCTTTACTGCGTTTCAGAATGCTTCGTTATTGTCGGCCTTTGCTTCGAATTCGACCAGTATGTGGCTCGACCGCGTTTGTCGTACTGCTTTATAATAGTGTTTGTTTCTTCAGGCCTTACATTTGCCCATATATCCCGCAACACTTCTGCAAAAAATCAACCAACTTGAGGTTTTACAAGCAGTTGCTTCTGCCAGGGTCTTCGTCAGGACTTCTTTTTTCCTGTTTCGCACCAGGGCTGTTTTCTTGTTGGGCATCCGTACGAACTTTTTTGAATGAGTTTCTTTGCGGCTTTCTTCGGTCCTTTTGTTGACATTCTCCAGAACCCCTGATCTGGCGTTCCACGCCCATCAAGTGCCTCTTCCTTCCTGCTTTTATTCCAACCTACTTCGATTAGGCTAGAAGCTATTCTTTTATTGATATTTGATGGTCGAGCTATCTGTCCGTGCCCTTAAGGCTTAGCCCTCAGCGCTTGTTTAGCCGTCTGCCCTTCTTCAGCCTTAGACTTTCTTCTTCATGTCACTGGACGACAATTGTACTTTGTGACCATCTCTTTTGGGAGCGTTTATTGGCTTCCACTTCCAAGTACAGTACTGCAGTCACATTTTGGACTGTGACAGTAAAATCACGCAACATCGCTTTATTTGTCTAGTTACTCCATTCTTTTTCTGGCGTGGCCACTATGTGGACTTCAGAATGGTTCGTCATTATTACGGGATTTAAGACCCCTACTTTGGTCGTTTCGGTAGCGATCACAGCAGTAATCTTGTATTCTCGATGTTCTTTATATCTTCCTGCCGCACCCGAACATCTGGCGCCCTTTGTAGGGCGTTCTGGTGTTCACATAATTTTTTACTACGCCCGAGTGCTGTAGGAATCTCAGTCTGGACAAGACTGTCTGTTGATCTTCGTTTTTCGTCCGTCGTTACTGTCATATTCATTGTCGTTTTTGTCATCGTTAGCACCGCTCCCGATGTGCTTTTAACATCGTGGCTGCAACCGCTAGTTGCGTCGTCGCTTTTGTTATTTTTGCTAATTTTTTTGAATATTTTTGATCAGTTTTTGTGTTTTAGTTGGAGTCGCTCCAGTTTTATTGGGTCTCTCCTCGAAGCCGCCATCTCCGTTCATGTGTGTAGTCGTCTTTTTGGTCCCATGGTTATCGTTGCAGAGCAGGGAGGCTATGTGAAAGTTGGCATAATCCCTTAAGGGGACCAGCGCTAATTGGGAGTCTATCTCAACCAAACCTACACCACCAACCCAATTGTGCGAACTTTGAACGTACTCCGAGGCCTGCCAAGGTCTGACTAGGACGGAAACGGTATGATAGTTGTATTGGAACCGTTCATATACGAGTGTCATCTCGGCGCTACTGTACAAAGCAACTAGGTTCAAGCCATCGTATCTACCAGTTTAAAGCATCAATTCCAATCAGGGTCGTTACCTGTCATCCCAGGAGGAACCAAACCTAAAGAATGCTAGCCTCCAAGAGTACTCCTGTAAACCCGCTGCAGAAATTTCCTCGGGTGCTTAGGAGTTGCACTCCTTAAAGAATGCTAGCCTCCAAGAGTATAACTGTCGGTCGGCAGTCCCCCTGCGGGGCATTTAGTTCTATTGAAGTTAAAGATACTGCTGATGATTTGAAAATGATGACTAGAGAGATTTTTCCCTTGAAGGTTGCCTTTAAAATGTAGGGTACAGCGTCAAACGCTTCCTTGTGCATGACTGAATAACTGTCATCTTCACCTGATGATTTGCAATCATTTAAGTGGCCAAACTAAGTTTATCTTCACTGATCATCAGTAAAGCTACTGGTGAGTCACTTTTAGGGACCATGTTACACACTTCAGTTAGGATAGGGCGTTTAGATGGATTATGAAAAGTGACGGCATCTCTTTAAAAACCCCTCGGGTCCTTGTAGGTGGCACTCCCTAAAGAATGCTAGCCTCCAAGAGTACTCCTGTTAACCGGCTGCAGAAATTTCCTCGGGTACTTAGGAGTGGCACTCCCTAAAGAATCAGGGTCGTTACCTGTCATCCCAGGAGGAACCTCACAGCCACCTCCATATCCTCGGGTCCTTGGAGGTGGCACTCCCTAAAGAATGCTAGCCTCCAAGAGTACTCCTGTTAACCGGCTGCAGAAATTTCCTTGGGTACTTAGGAGTGGCACTCCCTAAAGAATGCTAGCCTCCAAGAGTATAACTGTCGGTCGGTATTCCCCCTGCGGGGCATTTAGTTCTATTGGAGTTAAAGATACTGCTGATGATTTGAAAGTGATGACTAGAGAGATTTTTCCCTTGAAGGTTGCCTTTGAAATGTAGGGTACAGCGTCAAACGCTTCCTTGTGCATGACTGAATAACTGTCATCTTCACCTGATGATTTGCAATCATTTAAGTGGCCAAACTAAGTTTATCTTCACTGATCATCAGTAAAGCTACTGGTGAGTTACTTTTAGGGACCATGTTACACACTTCAGTTAGGATAGGGGGTTTAGATGGAGTATGAAAAGTGACGGCATCTCTATAAAAACGAGATTATATCTTAAATTTATAGGATTATTTTTCAGAATTTATATCAAAGTCGTCAGTTTACATCAGGTTATAAAACCAGAAGTTGTTGTCTTCTCATAGGATCTCAGTTACCCTGGCTATGTGTCTGATACTTTTAATCCCTTGACAATAATGCCTCTCAAAATCTTATTTTAAATATATGAGTTTCTCTCCAGCCTGAGTCAAAAGTCTTCTCCCGTCTTTTCTGAATCTTTCCAAGTCTGAATTCCAATCAGATATTCTAGAGAAATGACCCGCAAAAGAAAAAAAAAACAAGCGTGCTGCTCAATTTAAGAACAGCGCTCTCAGTTTTGGAGCTTTTCCAAATGATCTCGTTTTTTTCACATACGCTAATCATTCTTACTTGAATTTTGAAAAGAAATGCTTGCAAAACAGTCCACCATCATCTTAAGTCCCGATTGTATCCTAAGGTAAAAGTTAAGTCATTTGCTGCCTTTCTCCTAAGTGTCACGAACGTTTAAGTGTTTCCCTTCATTACGCACGAAAATATTACAAATTTCTCAATCAAGACTTCTCAAAATACCAGAAGAGAAGCGAGGGAGCATTCGTGATGGAAAAAAATAAGCTTACGACAATTCATCTGTTTCACTGTTTGTTTTAATAGCCCTATGTCCAAAGCTCAAAACTAGCTTCATTATTGAATATCGAGATACTCAATGCATAATATTCAAAGCCTTGCTTGATAAGGTGAATGCTTTGTTGCCACCGAAATTTCAAAAATTTACTCCTGAATTCTAATTACCTATACACCCATTGGCTTTTCACAAAATTCTGAAGTATCTTTGCTTAAGAGACACAATAAACTGAAAAATGGAGTCGATTTTAGTGTTGTCTGGCTGTCAAGTCTGCTTTAATAGATGCAGATAAAGTACTCGTTGCGTAAGCCAAAGGCCCTGGTTTGAATCCCATTGGTGTCAACGAAATTTGTTTCGAGTGATTCTTTGGATGACTGTAAGCCCGTTCTGTTATGTTATGCACTGATTTAAAATCAGAACGTATCGAAACTGGGTGGGCAAGAATACAGCAAAAGCGTGGTACTGGCCATATCACCTTCTCGAGTGCCGATAGATTCGATCAAGATAATGAGATAATCGAACTATCTCTAAGCAAAGGCCGGAGAGCAAAGTAGTCGTACAGAAAGTCCTTAAGATGAGCAAATCTACTATTGACATACTTTTTTAGGGTTTTGTTCTAATGTACAAAACCTTATTGAAATCACCACTTGTCCTTCCGTCACATAATTCGACAGAATTTTTCTGATGGCATAAACTGATGACTTGAACTATTCATCCAATTTATTGTACTAACTGAAAAATAGATAAAAAAATCAAAATAAAAAAAAGCAGTCAAAATACCAACAACGACGATGGAACCAACAGTTACAGCTACGGTGTTAACAGCACATTGAGAACTCTATCAACGACGACGAATACACTGACAGTAAAGACGGACAAAAAACGGAGAACAATGGACAACCTTCTTCAAACTGAAATTCTTGCAGCGCTTGGGGGAAGCAAAAAAAAGGAACAAAAAAATTGAAAGGCGGGGAAGAGCAAGAGACGCCAGATATTAATGTGGAAGAAAGAAATTTGAAAAAACTCAGAGAATTTGATAATTGCTGCTACGATCGCTACTAAAGCGACCGAAGCAAGGGTCCTAAATGAAGAAATAATAATAGACCATCCTGATGTCCACAAAGTGATCACGGCAAAAAAGAAAGGAGTGACCAGACAGACGAAATGCCGTTGTACAATTTTACCGCCACTGTCGGAAACGTGACTGAGGTACAGTACTTGGAAACGGAAGCCGATAACCGCTTCCAAGTCAGGAGTTCGCAAAGCACAATTGCCGTCCAAAAACAACAAGAAGAGAGGCTAATCTGAAAAGCGGGAGATTTTCTAAAAAGAATAAAATCAGCCTGCAACTCCCAAAAATATAAAGAATGGACTCCTTGAGCTAGAGAAGCTCTTAGACCGCATAAGGCATTACCGGAAGAGCTTGTTAAACGCCGAAGGTGACCAAAAGGCCGAAAAAAAGAGGAAGGCTAAATAAGTGCTAAGGGCTAAGCCTAAACTGCATGCACAGATAGCTTCACCTTCAAACATCAATAAAAAAATGGCGTCTAGCTCAACCTAAGAAGATCGGGATAAAAGGAAGCAAGCACTTGATGGTTGTACAATGCTAAACCATACGTTCCAGACACTGTTGACAAAATGGGCGATGAAAGCCACAAAGAAACTCCTTCAAAATGGATCAGAAAATAATGTTCGTATGAACACCCAGCAAGAAGGAAGACCTAACGCAAGACAGGAGAAAAAAACAACAACGAATACCCCGCCAGTAGGCACTGGTTGTAAAACCTCAAAATGGCAAATCCTTTGCAGAATTGTCGCGGAATATCAGCGGAAATGTAAGGCCCTAAGACACCGAAACTGCTATACAAGCACTACGACTAACCCAGTCTGGCCAGATCCTAGTCGAATTTTTAGCAGATACAGACAATAAAGCTGCATTCTTTAGTGCAGTTAAGAAAATCCTCAGCAAAAGTGCAGCTGTAGCCTCGCTTAAGCCGATGGCAACGATGGACATAAGAAGCTTCATTGCATCATGGATCTGGCCGAGCTAGAAAAGGCCATCAAAAGGCAGCTCCCTAGTGTGGTCAGAATTAAGGTGAGGCAGACACCAGAAAATCGTAAGGAACACGCATGGCCATAATTGACTTGACCGAAAAGGACGCCAAACGATTTCTGAATATGAACAAAGTAAGAATAGGGTGGGTCATCAGCAGGATTTGGTGAAGAGTAGTGCCTCTTCAATATTTCAAATGCATTGGCTATGGTCACACCACACAATTATGCAAAGGACCTGATAGGAGTCCCCTATGTTACGAATATGGTGAAATAAGACATAAACGAAGAGATTGGGCGAAAGATGCACATTGTATCCTTTGCAAGGATGCACATCCAAGACTGGATCCTGGGCACGTATTGAAATCAGGAAAATATCGGGTTTTCCAGGAAGCTCTAGTGAAAGCAAAATCAGAACTTCGATGACCCGTATCCTGCAAGTAAACCTACATCGCACTTCAATAGCCAAAAACCTGCTGGAGAAATTTGCGATGGACATGAAACCCGACGTGAGCAACATCGTGATCAAAGTTTTGCCTCATGATATCCTGATGGAACTAGTACTACCGCCATCTGGGTTCGGAGCAGTGATTTCCAGGCGAAGGGCTGTGGATGGGGGGATGGTTTTGTGTGGAATCGTTGCTCAGAGACTCCTTTTTTTAGTGTGTACCCAACGCCTAACGAGCTGATATTATCTTTCCCAGCCAATCTTAATGCTTTGGAGTGTAACGTGCTCGTTGGGAGAGTCTTCAATGCTAAAGCAATCGAATGGGTCATGCCTTCAACAAATCCACCAGGAAGATGAATCGTAGGAATGGCAGCTTTCGATTTTACGAGTGAAAATGTAAAATTCACAAAATGTACTATTATTAACGAATTTGAAGCAGTTTTGAATTCTAAGGTATTTGTTGCCCTTGTACTCATGAAGATTTACTTCATTGACTTTTTTCAGGTTTGTTTGTCCAAAGATGTCCAATCGCGAGGACGGGACACAAATATATCGTACACTTCCCCTCACCCCTCCACGCAAATGCCTCTAGTTTCAGACCTTTTTTGAAAATTTCTCATCTAAACCTTTCATCTGATACCCATATTGGCTACTTTTGGTATAAAAATGTTTTGAAGGACCACCCCTTATATGAGGAAATCCCCTTTAGACCCTTGAAATATAGTTTTTTTCTTTAACGGAGGTCAAAAGTGGTGCTCTCCACTTTTGACCTCCGTACCGAAATTCCATCACTCAGCTTATGTAGTTTGCGAGAAATTTTACTTTAACGCACGGATGGACGGGCAGACAGGTTACGCTTTTAGTAGGGTGCTTTAAAAAATGCTTACAATACCTTAAAACAGGGTTCCAAAACAACATGCGCATGCTACATATTGATGTCAAGCCCAATAGTCATAGAATGAACTATCAAGACATCGCAAAAAAAGTCGAGTAATTTGGCACCACCGATATTTATTTTGTGTCTACAATACTTACAGCTTTTTATTCACAGAAAATGGCTTTTCAACATTGTTACTAAACTTACCGTCTTACACATTGGTTGAAAAACTAAATTAACATAAACCGTTTAGTTGTCAGAATTAAAATGCCTGGGTATTTTGGTTAAAAAGGTTTTTCTCAATAAAACATTTCAGGCGTTTTAATTAAAATGCCCAGTGTTTTAATTAAAACGTTTTACCCCATCAAAACTCTAAGGCGTTTTAATTAAAATGGTTGAGTGTTTTAATTACAGCACTTAAAGCGTTTTACTCAATAAAACGTTATAAGCGTTTTCATTAATACGGCTGCTAGACCAAGGCGGATCTGTTTTCAGTTGGCTGTTGAAAGAGAGCACACTGATTTTCGCAGAAATAGTTGTGAAATAACTGGTATAACGATAATTGATTTATCCCCTCTCTCAAAAAGTTCGGGAACATTAATAAATAAATCAAAATATTTAAAAATTAATAAAACTCGATTTTTTCTTACTTTTCTCACTTTAAAATATTTTACCCTTGCCGCAAAAAAGAAATTAATATATTTAAAACAAGTTGGGTAAACAGAACTACGCTCATGTCAGAAGGGTTTTGTATGCAATTTACAAAAAGGCGGTCACCAGATCGAATCAAATCAAGATATATGTCAAAGACGATTTTATTGGAGAAAATATGAAATACGAAGATCATACTATTATTAACAAAGTTGAACGAATTTCGACTTCTGAGGTTTTTGTTATTGTTACACTCATAAATATCTCCCTTGATAATTATTTCAGATGTCCATTCACGAGGGAGGAAACACATTTTTCATGTATTTCCCCCCTGTGCCCCCACTGAAGCAAAAACTGACAGTTTAACAACTGTTTTGAAATGCTCCCATGAAAACTTTCATTTCATATTCATATCGGCTACGTTTGATGAATTTTTTTTCAAGGGCTACTCTCCTGTACTGTTATCATCGATTCATGGCCGATTTTTCCGAATCCTAGAATGGTAGCAAAGCCCTTTTGCTAGGAGCTCTCTCCCGCCTTCTTGACTTGTTTCACTTATGAGCATTAATCGTAGGTACTCATCTTCAGTCATTCATTAAATTGAATCAAGTGTTCAAAGCATGCACCCTAAACGTTGAAGCTGGGAAAAAATAACTCAAAATTATCCAATCTTCTCATTTAAAACAGCCACTATTTTGTTTTACGATTACTGATACCACTAGCTGAACCGATTCTCAAAGATATTCATGACACCTATCATTCCTGAAATTTTCATGCAAATCCTAGCAAAACCGTAGTGTCTGAGTCGGTAAAAAGCGCATGTTGTTCCATAGCCATATGTTGCCATAGTAAAAAATGCAGCGCATATTGTTCCATAGTAATACAGGAAAATTCAAACCGCTATAACTTCGCTAAATATGATTAAATTTTTATGAAACTTTCGGGATAGATCAACCTTATAAATAATCATCTGTGTACTGAATTTTATAGAATTTAAGGGTACAGTTAAGATTTTATTCAAGAAAACATAAAATCGATAAATCATACTATTACTAACAAAGTTGAGCGAATTGCGACTTCTCACGTATTTGTTGTTGTTGTACTCACCAAGGCCTACATTCCTGATTTTTTTCAGATTTTTCGGATCACAGGTGTCCAATCGCGAGGGGGGGGGGGGGACAGCAATTTTTCGTGTATTTCCCCTCCCCGTGCACCCCTCGAAGCAAATTTTGCCAAACTAAGACCTGTTTTGAAAAGTTCTCATCAAGACCTTTCATTTGATACCCATATCGGCTACTTTCAATGAAATTTTTTTTTCGGGGGGTCACTCCCCTATAGGGGGAGACCCCCCTTCAATACCTTATAAAATTTTTTTTGTAATTGAACTTTGAAGAGAACACCACTTTACACCTACATACGAAATTTGATGTTTCTAGCTTAAGTAGTTTCCGAGAAAAACTGCTGTGACACCAGGACGGACGGACGGACGGACAGACAGACGGACAGACAGGACGCGATTTTAGTAGGGTTTTGTAAAACTATTTTACAAAACCCTAAAAATGGAAAAGCAGCATTTTTTCAAAACAGGTCTTAGTTTGGCAAAATTTGCTTCGAGGGGTGCACGGGGAGGGGAAATACACGAAAAATTGCTGTACCCCCCTCGCGATTGGACACCTGTGATCCGAAAAATCTGAAAAAAATCAGAAATGTAGGCCTTGGTGAGTACAACAACAACAAATACGTGAGAAGTCGCAATTCGCTCAACTTTGTTAGTAATAGTATGATTTATCGATTTTATGTTTTCTTGAATAAAATCTTAACTGTACCCTTAAATTCTATAAAATTCAGTACACAGATGATTATTTATAAGGTTGATCTATCCCGAAAGTTTCATAAAAATTTAATCATATTTAGCGAAGTTATAGCGGTTTGAATTTTCCTGTATTACTATGGAACAATATGCGCTGCATTTATTACTATGGCAACATATGGCTATGGAACAACATGCGCTTTTTACCGACTCAGACACTACGGTTTTGCTAGGATTTGCATGAAAATTTCAGGAATGATAGGTGTCATGAATATCTTTGAGAATCGGTTCAGCTAGTGGTATCAGTAATCGTAAAACAAAATAGTGGCTGTTTTAAATGAGAAGATTGGATAATTTTGAGTTATTTTTTCCCAGCTTCAACGTTTAGGGTGCATGCTTTGAACACTTGATTCAATTTAATGAATGACTGAAGATGAGTACCTACGATTAATGCTCATAAGTGAAACAAGTCAAGAAGGCGGGAGAGAGCTCCTAGCAAAAGGGCTTTGCTACCATTCTAGGATTCGAAAATATCGGCCATGAATCGATGATAACAGTACAGGAGAGTAGCCCCTGAAAAAAAATTCATCAAACGTAGCCGATATGAATATGAAATGAAAGTTTTCATGGGAGCATTTCAAAACAGTTGTTAAACTGTCAGTTTTTGCTACATACATGAAAAATGTGTTTCCTCCCTCGTGAATGGACATCTGAAATAATTATCAAGGGAGATATTTATGAGTGTAACAATAACAAAAACCTCAGAAGTCGAAATTCGTTCAACTTTGTTAATAATAGTATGATCTTCGTATTTCATATTTTCTCCAATAAAATCGTCTTTGACATATATCTTGATTTGATTCGATCTGGTGACTGCCTTTTTGTAAATTGCATACAAAACCCTTCTGACATGAGCGTAGGTCTGTTTACCCAACTTGTTTTTTTATTTTTTAACCACTTGAAATGCACTTTGGGGGGTTAATAATTTTCTAAAAAAATTTTTTAATATATAAACAGCACAGCAATTTTCATCAAAATCGATTCTGTAGATTTGGCATAGTAATTATGCTTCCCTTGCCCAATTTCCCCAATCCCCCACTATAATCTACCATGGAAACGAGATGAAGCGGGGAGGAAAAGCTTTCGTGGAGTGAGAGCGCACGTGTTCGGCTACTTAGCAGTTTGAGGCGAATTAGAGCAAAAGCTCGCTGCTCAATCGTTTAAAAGCTGATCTTCAAGCAAGAAGCTGGCAGTTGTCTCACAGTGGTGGATGTATATCTGTATATCGAATGCGCGAAATTACTTTTTTTTGCGCATTCGATTTCCTTTTTCGTTTAAGATGGTGAGGTGTTGGCTTGAATTGCGTTCCTCATTCGGCTTGAGGGCTTGAAGGCATAGCACACATTGACTAACTTAACCCTCTTTCCAAGCATCCTCAAAGCGAAAACCTGTAACCAATCGCACGAGTGAAGCGTGCCAAATAAACCTTTTGGAGTGGAGCAGAAGCCAGGATCGTGGCAGTATCCCAACGAGACCACTCGCCAGCGTTGTCATCCTGGTGTACAGAGAGGCAGCCGAAGAAACTACTACGCGCAGCCCAGATACACGTCCACGGTAGTCACCAGAGAGGAGTCTGGAGGAGGCACTCCGGAAAAATCCTAGGCCAGGACCTCGGCCCATCACTCGTGAAGAATACCTTGCTGTATTGAGGGCACTGCTAGATACATCTGTCCGCGAAGGAAAACCCGAGCGATCGCGTGGTAGAAGTCGGGAGCAGTTGAGGCAGCAGCGCCATAAGCGTAGGCAGCTTGCTCACCTTTCGGTCACGGTAGCAGGGCGGGCTCTTTTCCAACAAAAAGTTTTGGTGCTGGGCGGCGAATCAAGAAAGAAATCAAGGCCGTTAACGTGCGGCCAAACTAACTGAATTAATTGTAAATAAGAAGACAAAGCTAAATAAATTATAACATACTTTTAATTGGGTGTTTGCTTTGGACTATTTCCAGGGTTTGCGGTGGATAAGATAATGTAGTAATCTAGGAGCTATGGCTCTAAAAGCAGCGCTGACACAGGCACACCGCACCAACTCAATTCAACAAGGAGTAACCCTTCAGTCACCTTCCTCATCGCGACACTCGTTTTTTTTCTCTCGCATGAAAAATAATTAAAGGGAAAAATTTCTTTTGTACTTAACACCCGGGAAACAAAATTCTAAAACTGTTTTAATGTGTAGTGATTTTATTACAATATCTTTTGAACATAATTTAACTAATTGGGTGTAATGCGGTATGCAAATGCTTAGAACGAAACGGTTAACCCCTTAAATTATAGGAACGATAAAATCATTGTATCATTTAAACCCCACAAAATTTGTCAAATTTTACCCTTTCCAACCATAATATTAATTAAAAATTGTTTTGTTTGTGGGTAATTAACGCGTGCCTGTCCTATTCTCTCGATTTATTTCCGCCTTAATTACGCCTAATAATTATAAACATAAATTGCTTTCAATTGAAAACTTAATCGAATCTACAAAAAATAAACAATTTCGAATTTTAAAAATAACCGAAATGAGTGTGCATTATCACCACCGCATGTTCACACATAGATGGCACTTTTATTTCCATATGGTACGAGCGAGGTTATTGCGTTTGCCTCGAAGATGTTTTCAGGGAACAGTTTCCCATAAACCGCTCCGTAGATAAGACGGATTCGATACAGTGCCAATAAGTGATTTGTGTGCTCGTGGTGGTCCTTGGAGGAATATGGTTGGATGGTTGACGAGGGTGACGTGCTAAGAAAACGTGAGTAAATTCATATTATTTCTTTAAGGACTATATTTTTTCTTTGTTTTGGTGAATGAGTGAAAAGTTTAAGAAACCGTCGCCTATGCAAAAGGCGGCTATACCAATTGCTTTAAGTGGTAAAGATATGTTAGCACGAGCGAAAAACGGTACTGGGAAAACCGGTACTTATTGCATCCCCGTAATCGAGCAAATCGACCCATCTCGTTGACTGCAAGAAAATTCCTTTTCGAACTAAAAAGAAAAGGGACTTTTTGGTGGATTGTTATTGCTATGAAGTTCTGTGGAAAAATCTTTTGTTCATGTAAGCTTCAAGTCAGAGACAAAAACGCAATTTAGCAAAGACTCGAGGCAACAGTTGGATAATTGGAGTTGTGCGAGTGTATAGGACAGTTAATGGTAGTTTTGTGCGTGTCCAGAGATTGCTCGGGTCAGTTAATGAATCTACGCGTGCGAATCCGCCAGCGACACAAATTATGTTTCGTAAGCGATTCGAAGGGACGACGAAGACAGGAAAGTGTGCAACATAGAGCAAATGGAATCAGTGAAGACTTTGTGCATTTAGTATGGGTTTTACTACGTTGAAAGGGGAGTATCGCTATTCGTTAGTGGTTATTGGATTTATTAGAAACGCCAAGGTGATGCTCGTCGTAAGCCGCGACAATAAAGCGTGTATTACTGTTGTTTATCCCGATCTGCTACGCGATCTCGAACTGAATTAATGAAAACATTGGATCGAACTTCCTAAACGTGCTTAAAATAAATTTGAGCTTAACCGACAGTTTATCGGCTTTCTTTATATTGTTTCTTCATGAAATGTTAGTAATAGTATTTCCTGTGAAACTTTAGCCAGACTTAATTTGTGGAAAATAGACATTTATCAATCCACAATGGTTATTTCCGCTGAATCTTTTCGCAACTATGAACCGTTCTGAAAAATCTTCTGGCTGAGGGAATTGCTGGGATGTGTTCTAAAACTGCTGTAGCGCCATTAGATAGGATAAAAATCTTACTTCAAGCACATTCCTCTCATTACGAACATTTAGGGGTGTTTAGTGGTCTCAGGCACATAATATTGAAGGAATCATTTTGGCATTGTATAAAGGCAATGGAGCACAGATGATTAGGATATTTCCGTACGCAGCCACGCAGTTCACATCCTTTGAAATGTACAAGAAGTACTAATCGCAGTTTGAACTACATTTAAAAGTTTGTAGTACACGCGGATAAATTTATAGTAGGAGCTTGTGCAGGACTGACGGCTGTTACATTGGCATATCCGCTAGATACAATTCGGGCTCGTTTAGCATTTCAAGTAATGGGAGAACACAAATACACTGAAATTTTGCAGCGTGCTTCGGAAATGTTCCGCAATGAAGGCGGAATACGTGCACTTTACAGAGGGTTTTTTTTTCCTACTTTAACAGGCATGGTCCCGTATGCCGGGCTGTCATTCTACTGTTTCGAGATGTTTAAATTTTTTTTTTTTGCATGAAGTATTTGCCAAAGTACGCATGCAATAAATGCGAAAGGAATACTGGTGGCCTTGTATTACATATACCTGTAAAACTGGTATGTGGTGGCTTAGCTGGAGCTGGTGCGCGATCAATTTCATATCACTTGGATGTTACTAGAAGAAGAATGCAACTCGCAACGATGAGCCCAGATACAACAAAATTTGGGATGGGAATGATGCAAACATTAACGTTAATTTACCGTGAAAACGGTATCGTTCGAGGATTATATTGAGGAATGTCAATTAACTATTTAAGAGCAACACCCATGGTAGCTGTTTCATTTTCCACATACGAAATACTTAAACAAGCTCTAAAATTGGATACAGGGATGAAAATTTAATTTTATATTGGCCTAAAACATTTCAATCATTAAAAGTACATACATTTGAAGCAAAAAGTGCATCGTCTTAATGCGTTATTCTCTAAGTTGCAAATAAGCCAATCGATAATATTTTGCAATTCAACGCGACGTGTGGAATTGCTGGCTAAGAAGATCACGGGACTTGGTTATTGTTGTTACTATATCCATGCCAACATGGCGCAGGCGCATAGAAATCGTGTTCTCCATGAGCTTCGACAGGGGCTATGCAGAAATCTAGTCTGCTCTGATCTTTTTACACTAGGTATTGACGTATAGGCTGTGAATGTTGCTAGTAATTGCGATTTTTCACGTATGGCTGAGACTTACTCACATCGTATTGGCCGTTCAGGGCGTTTCGTACCTTCGGGTATTGCCATCAATCTAATCGCATATGAGGTTCGTTTCGATTTGCATCGCATTGAAAAGGAATTAGCCCTGAGATTAAACCAATTCCAAAGGTGGTCGATCCTTCGCTTACGTTGCCAACTCGTTACCAAATTTGCAAAGCGGTAACGGAAACGACATGAGCAATTCATCAATCAATGAAGAAGGGAACGTGAGCAAGTGGAAGAACGTGGGGAAGAACGATGTCTGTGAAATAGTTAAATGCTACAAGTGTGTTAGTCCGTGCGGGAATGCGCGAGTGCCTGATTTATGTGTGAATGTATTCGCGTTTTGGATTTATAGTACTTTATGAATGAACAAATTGTGAATGAAACGGCGTGAATGAAAATTTCGATTTTTAATACTTATGCGAGTCGAATGATAAATTATGAAAGGGATTGTAGGGGATTGATCACCAAAGTGTTTTAAGAGTATTGGGAGGAGAAAAGAAAATTAACATCATGAAAAGAGCTAAAAGTTGGTCGCGTTAGCTTTAATGAGGAATTGAGGAAGGAGTTAGATAAACCTGTAAATAGTGCAGAATAGTTTGGCCCAATATATGGGGCCTAGAATGATTTGGCAAAACGAACTCAGGCTCTGATTTCTAGAGTCCAAATAGTAATAAAATTGAATTTAATAGGGATAAAGAAAGAGCGCACTTGGATAAAATGGTGTAAATAACAGACGAGTGGGAGCAGACGAGACCAAAATGTATGAAATAGGCAAATGCAAATGCACAGAATATTTTTTTTTTTTTTTTTTTATGAACGTTTGCATGCAATCCAGTATGGATGAAAATAAGCTCATTTCGCGTCCATTACTTTATAGGTCTTTGTTCGATACTTCAAGTTCAATATGCGTTATTTCAGGTTTGTGGCAGAGACATCTTCTACCATCCTGTGGATGCACAGCGGAAAAAGAAGAAGAAAAAAAAAAAAAAAAAAAAAAAAAGGAACTTCAGATATTGCTACTTTTTCTACGACCGTGCCTGTAAAAAAAAAATGATAGCAACTGCCAATATCGCCATGAGCCATCAGCATTAGGTCCCGAAGTGGGGTGTAACAGGTGGTTGGAAGGCCGAGGTGAAGATCTTCATATTACGGAGCGGCACATGTTGATTGGGAAACGGCGGGACCGTACTCCCTGTTTCTGGGAAACCACACCGTTTGTATGCAAAAAGGCGCATTGTGTATTCAAACATAGTTCAACAAGGAGTGATAAATCAACTGGAAAGTTAGATCCAGAAGAATTAGTCAAATCACTCAATCTATATATTGACCAACGGATTGCATATAAACGCAATCTTAAACATTAAAAGCCGTAGAAGAAGTAGCAGCGAGCATTACCACGTTCGAAGACCATACGGTTCTGATATTCAAGGAAGTCTATATGTATTTACACTTTGATAGCTGAATTTTTTAGATGATTTTATACACCCTTAAGAGTTATTCTATGTCTTAATACTCGTGTGTTAAAAATTTGATGTATGGACGCGATTCTTCACTACCAAAAATTTCAGGACTTGCTTACCTCCACATCGTCAGCGAGCGCTCGTCGTCGAGGGAAAGGTACTGTAAGTAACCTCTTAACATTTTTTAATTAAATACTTATTGAAATTTTTTAAACAAAAAATATTTATCGAATTTTTAAAAAAAAAAAAATATTTATTGAATTTTAATTAAATATTTATTGAGTTTAAAAAAAAAAATATATTTATTGAATATTTATTGAAATATTTTTTTTGAAAAATATTTATTGAATTTGTAAAAAAAGAAAAAAAAAAGAGAAGAAGAATCGTCGTAAAAAAATCTATGTAAGAATTTTTTTTTTTTACATAATGTATGTAGGGTGAAAGTGTGGCATCTACAAGAGCTAACCACAATAATTATAATACTACAGGAAATCAGAGAAAAAATGAATTTTCGTATAATGTTAATCTTCTTTTAATATCAATTTCCCTCTTTCAACGATTAAATGCTTTTCAATATGGTGTTGTAAATTGCTGTGCTGACTGCCATAGAAAAATCATACTGTTCCATTGCTTTAACGTTGTTCGAATAAAAACAAAAAAAATGATGGATTAAATGGAAAATCGGTCTTTTCCTTCCGGTCTTTTCCAATCGGGTATAGGACCCGGTACGGTGGCAGGCTTCCACCCCAAAATATGAGCCAGCCACCGGGTACTTAAAAATTTTTTTGTTTCAGGAGACTTTATGGGTTGAGTGGCCCAAGCCAAGTGCCCTTTTATGGCATAAAGTTATGCAATTCAATTGTATAATTCTATGACATAAATTGGTCACCGGGGTACTCCCCTTCTGATGGGAAAGTTCATATAATTCAAGTTATATGAGTTTTCCACTCAGAAGAGGAATACCTGGCCACTTCAACAGTTTAACATTGGATTTATTCCGGTTGGGTGGGCATGAAGGGGCTCCACCACCACCCGGTTGCCCCTCTTTCATTTGTGGGCCCTGAATTTACTTGGGTAAAGACGAGGTTACCCCAAGTTCGCCTTTCTTCTCAGGTTTCTCTTGTTCTCGCAACAAGTCGTAATTCCTTCGTGGAGGTTATCTACAGATTTGCGACTTCGGTCGTCCTCTCGAACTCTGCAAGCAATTCGTGAATGCGAAATGTTTTGTAGTGAGTCCTCGTGCCGGGGAAACGAACCCGCCCCACGACACCGCAATGCTAGCCTGCCAGCGCATTCACGCGTCTCCGGACGAGGGCATTCTCGGCAGGAATCAACACCTTCCTCTGCCGAGGCAGCAGAACATCGCTGCAGTCCTTCACGGACATTTATGGAACTCAATATTCACTACAAATGGCGCCCAACGTGGGGCCCGAAAAGCCCGGCTGTATCATCAGTCGTGAGCACGAGACAGTCCATCGTCTCTAGGTGTCCCCACTAGGTGTTAGAAATTTTGGCGGGTAGATAACTCCCGAGGGTTTTTGCACTAATCGTGCCCCAGCAGCCTAATACCTTTCGAACGTGTGTAGTCCCTGGACATCAATGTCGTTTAGTCCTGCTTTTGACTTATACTTTGGTGGTTTACCACCATTGTATAACTAGTAAGGCCAAATGATATTAGAGTCCCTTTTTGTGTTCGGAAGTTATTATCCCAACATCTATTTTGCGGAGGATTCTGATCCGCTCCCCAAACCAGCGGTGCCTAAGTGTCTTAAATTACATGGATTTTGATTTCATGTGATTGGCTGATTAGCTAATCCATGACTATCCATGACAAGACACGCGCTGCTTGTGAATTAGAATCCCACCCTGGGCTGACAAGCTGTAACTTGAGAAGTTTGCTAATGAGGGATCACTTCTGAACCCTGATTTTCATGGTGCCACAAGAGAGTGTCCCTGAAACGTTTTAGAAGGATTGTGCCATGGTGTCCGTACTTGAGAGGAAGAACGGAAGGAAAAGACCGATTATTTTTTTTTTTGATAACGATTAAAACTTTTCATACACTTTGGTTTTTTTTTGTGAGGATTGAGTATAGCTCGCCACTTTCGGCCACTTTTTTGTGTTTTGTCATAATAATAGTTAATTACTTCTTTTATAGCATTTTTTTTACTATTTTATTATCAGCGTCAACACTGTTAGGATAATGGAATTTCTAAACGCATGTAGACTTTGCCTACAGAGCAGCGAAGAAATGTATCCACTCTGTGATAGTTCCGTAGATGAAGCGAGGAGGATTTTTATTGTCGACTTCCTGAAGGAGTCCCTTAACATCAACATCACATTGGAAGATGGCTCACCAGACCACATCTGTGGTGAGTGTTACACTGAAGTGGAACGTATATACTCTTTCATACGTTGCTGCAAAGAGACCGAGACAGCCTTACAACGACACAGATCGGCACGACGTCCTCAGGAACCAACCATACACCAGGCAAACAAGATTCGGAGAACTGATTACTATCCGTCTGAGGATCCGGATCCACCATCCCGATACCAGCTTTGGAACGCCTGGGATCTTCCGCCACGACTCAACCAAGTACCACCACCGACTCTAGGTTCAGTGGCCCCGCAGGAGCAACCCTATATGCTGAAGCCGAAGCATATTCCCAGCATCGTCCAGGGGTGGAATCTACATTTTAGCGGGGAGCCAAACGACCTGAACGTGGAAGTCTTCATTGGTCGCGTGGAGTCCTTAGTCGAAGAGATGTTGGCCGGTGACTACACGGTGCTGGCAGGATATTTACCGATGCTGTTCAGGGGAACAGCACTCGAGACGTACTGGCGGATTCATTCGGCCCCACCATCAATACGCTGGACACGGCTGAAGGAGGTACTCCGCATGGAATACTCGACGGTCAACATGGATGAGAGTGTCCTGGACAAGATCCATGCCAGATGGCAACGTCCGGACGAGCCCTTTCATCAGTATCGAGCCGATATCCTTCGGTTGAATGACCAGCTGTCAGAGCCTATGTCTTCCACTCAACTGCTGCGGGTGTTGAAACGGAATCTAAAGCCGGAACTTCGTTGCCATGTGGTAAACTCGGACCCGCAGAACATGGAAGCACTACTGAGGGTCGTGAGTCGATTGGAGAGGCTTGAAGAAGACCTCCAAGAACGGCCTTACCTACATGCGAGGACGGGTCCTCGACGCGAAATCGCAGAAGTGGCTCCAAATTGCAACAACACCAATCTGGAAGATCACACGGAGTCGAACACCTATGTTCCGGACTACCCAGATGGTGCCACTCCAAAAAACGGACGAACGAGTACCCTACCACCTCAGTGGTACTCGAAAACCCCGCAGTAGCTCCTCAGCCAGCGGCTCACCCCAACCAACATGACGTTAACCCACCAGCCATGACCATTACGACTGCGGATGTTCACTCTCTTCCGGAGACCTCACCAACCACAATATTAAAACGACCATCGCAGTCACTGCCAGAAGAACCGCGGCAGCCTCAGGTACGCACGCTAAAACCTTATCATGTTAGACTGCAGGAATATCGGGTGGCTCGAGAGCGAATATTTGCTTCCGAAGTCGTCACTTCCCGTTCGTGCACGACAAAATGGTCAACCCGTCGTTGGCGGAATTTCCGCAAGAGAGTGCGCACCTGCCGTCGAACCTTACACTCTTGTAACATCTCGGAGGTTGCTGAGAATGAGATCAGACCTTATCATCCAATTAAAGTGTTGGGCGAGACCGTGTTTGTATTGATCGACACGGGTGCCAGTATCAGTTGTCTTGCCTCGAGCTTTGGCTCGAAGGTGCTCCAAGAATACCCGAACTTGATTAAATCCTGGCGCACTGAAATCAGTACAGCTGATGGCACCAAACACCCTATACGAGGTAAACTAACAACACCCGTGACGTTCAGGGGTCAGACGAAGGATATTACCTTCTACATTATCCCGTCTTTGACTCAGAATGTATACCTTGGTGTCGATTTCGTCCTTCGTTTTGGACTGGCCTCCGATTTATTCACCGATTTGTCTTTAAAAACCAGAAATGTCAACGAAATCACTTCTACTCCCGATAGGCATGACCTGACGCCTAACCAACGGCAACGCCTGGAAGCATCCATTGCTGCTTTCCCATCTTACGCTACCCAAGGCCTTGGCCGCACCACCCTAGTCTCACACGCCATCGACGTTGGCGATAGTAAACCGATTAAACAGAGACACTACGCCATCTCGCCAGCCATGGAGAAATTGGTGTATGCGGAATTAGATAGGATGCTCGAGTTGGGGGTCATAGAAGAGTCTCAAAGCGCCTGGTCATCACCGGTAACCTTGGTGGTGAAGCCAGGTAAAGTCCGCCTCTGTCTTGATGCCCGTAAGGTAAACGCGGTTACCATCAAGGACGCGTACCCTCTTCCACTCATCGATGGAATACTAGGGAGACTACCGAAAGCCAATTATATCACCAGTCTCGACCTAAAAGACGCCTTCTGGCAAATTCCACTCGATGAGGGGTCAAGGGACAAGACCGCCTTCACAGTGCCTGGACGACCATTATATCAGTTCGTCACAATGCCCTTTGGCCTGTGTAACGCGCCGCAAACGATGACTCGGTTGATGGACAAGGTCATCCCACCTCACCTAAAACACCAAGTGTTCGTGTACCTTGATGATCTGTTACTCATCACGGAAACGTTCGATCAACACCTCCTACTCCTACAAGAAGTAGCCCTGCACATCAGTAAGGCGGGACTCACCATCAACGTACAGAAAAGTAAGTTTGTCATGAAAGAAGTCCGATACCTAGGACATGTCATAGGACATGGCACTATCAAAACGGACCCAGACAAAACTCGTGCGATTGATGAGTTCCCCTTACCAAAAACTGTGAAGCAGCTACGACGTTTCCTTGGTGTGTGCGGTTGGTACCGAAGGTTTGTTCGGAATTATGCAACAGTCTCAGCGCCCCTGTCAGACATGTTGCGGAGGGGGAAGTTCGTTTGGACCGGAATCAGCCGAAAGGCATTTGAAGAGCTTAAACAAGCCCTCACATCAGCTCCTGTCTTGCACAGCCCCGACTTCACGAAGCCCTTTTCCATTCATTGCGACGCAAGTCAACATGGAGTAGGAGCCGTGCTGGTGCAATTGACCGACGAAGGAGAGGAAGCTCCCATCGCCTTCATGTCTAATAAGCTAAATTCGGCCCAAAGAAACTATACTGTTTCCGAGCAAGAATGTTTGGCAGCGGTAATGGCTGTGAAGAAGTTTCGAGCTTATATCGAGGGCCACCAATTCGAGATCATCACGGACCACGCGTCACTACAATGGTTGATGAACCAAGCAGATTTAAGTGGACGCCTAGCCAGATGGGCTCTTAAACTGCAAGGGTTTAAGTTCTCCATCAAACATCGGAAAGGAACCCAGAACATCGTACCCGACACTCTCTCACGGATGTTTTCCCCAGAGGGAGCCGAATTAACAATAACTGACGAGGACCCCATCGAAATAGATTTGGACAGCCCACATTTCGAATCAGATAGCTACAAAGAGTTGAGGCAAACCATAGCGACCCAACAAACACAGCTGCCTGATTTGAAGGTAATAGACGGCTATGTGTATAGACGAAATGAATACGCCACTGGTGATCCATGGCAGGAAGAAGAGTCTTGGAAACTCTGGGTACCGGAGGAAATGACACAACATCTGATCTTCCGCGCACATGACCATCCTTTAAGTGCCCACGGAGGGTACGGTCGGACACTACGGCGACTCAAGAAATACTTCTTTTGGCCTAAAATGGCATCCCAGGTCAAAGACTACGTGAGCGCCTGTGAGACCTGTAAAGGCACCAAAGCGCCCAACCAGCCTCTTCGACCTCCTATGGGTCAACTCAACGTTCCAGAACGCGTGTTCCAGCGTCTATACATCGATCTACTCGGTCCATATCCTCGGTCTTCAATGGGACACATCGGAGCTATAGTCGTTCTAGATCAGCTCTCAAAATTCCCAATGGTGGAACCTATCCGTAAATTCACAACTCCATCGATCGTGAAATTCTTAGAGAACCGGGTATTCCATGTGTTCGGTGTTCCAGAGAGTGTGTACTCAGATAATGGAGTACAGTTCCGGTCTCGGCAGTTTAAGAGCCTACTTGAGCAGTATGGCGTTGAACACCAACTGACGCCCATATACTCTCCTCAGTCCAACGCATCAGAACGTTTGAACCGCACCCTATTGGCTGCGATCCGTTCCTACGTTCACCCATCTCAAAAGGATTGGGATCGTCGATTGTCCGCCATCACATGCGCCCTGCGATCCTCGTATCATTCTGTCACCGGTGTCGCCCCTTACTTTGCCGCCTTTGGACAGCACATGATTTGCCATGGTAAATCATACCGACTGTTACGGCAATTAAAGTGTTTGGGAGACCCCGTCGTTGCGCTGGAGCCCCACGAACGTCTAGGAGACCTCCGCCAACAAATCGGACGGAAGATTAAGGCCGCAGGTAGTGCCAATGAAGCGCAGTACAATCTCCGGTCACGATCTGCTAATTTCAAAGAAGGAGATGAAGTTTTCCGGCGAAACTTCCGCCAAAGTGACGCCGCGGGGCATTACAACGCCAAGCTGGATAGGCGATTCCTGAAAAGCCGCATAAAGAAGGTAATGGGACCTAACCGTTACTTGATAACGGATCCATCGGGAAAAGAAGTGGGAATATACCACGCGAAGGACCTGCGTCGATAGATAATTAGTCACGTCTGTTTGTCCGTCCGCATATATTTTCAACAAACGCACAAGGGTTGTATATTTCCGGGCAAACATTAACATAAGTCAGTCCGTCCGTCTGTCAATTGTGTTTTTCTTTTATTGTCCGTCATCTCTAGTCCCGACGCCGAAGCCAACCCATGATGCACAGAAATATCCTTCAGCTCCTTTTTCGCAATCCGCATTGCCTCGGGATCACGAGAAAATTAGCTGCCCTGTAGTAATCTAGGAGCTATGGCTCTAAAAGCAGCGCTGACACAGGCACACCGCACCAACTCAATTCAACAAGGAGTAACCCTTCAGTCACCTTCCTCATCGCGACACTCGTTTTTTTTCTCTCGCATGAAAAATAATTAAAGGGAAAAATTTCTTTTGTACTTAACACCCGGGAAACAAAATTCTAAAACTGTTTTAATGTGTAGTGATTTTATTACAATATCTTTTGAACATAATTTAACTAATTGGGTGTAATGCGGTATGCAAATGCTTAGAACGAAACGGTTAACCCCTTAAATTATAGGAACGATAAAATCATTGTATCATTTAAACCCCACAAAATTTGTCAAATTTTACCCTTTCCAACCATAATATTAATTAAAAATTGTTTTGTTTGTGGGTAATTAACGCGTGCCTGTCCTATTCTCTCGATTTATTTCCGCCTTAATTACGCCTAATAATTATAAACATAAATTGCTTTCAATTGAAAACTTAATCGAATCTACAAAAAATAAACAATTTCGAATTTTAAAAATAACCGAAATGAGTGTGCATTATCACCACCGCATGTTCACACATAGATGGCACTTTTATTTCCATATGGTACGAGCGAGGTTATTGCGTTTGCCTCGAAGATGTTTTCAGGGAACAGTTTCCCATAAACCGCTCCGTAGATAAGACGGATTCGATACAGTGCCAATAAGTGATTTGTGTGCTCGTGGTGGTCCTTGGAGGAATATGGTTGGATGGTTGACGAGGGTGACGTGCTAAGAAAACGTGAGTAAATTCATATTATTTCTTTAAGGACTATATTTTTTCTTTGTTTTGGTGAATGAGTGAAAAGTTTAAGAAACCGTCGCCTATGCAAAAGGCGGCTATACCAATTGCTTTAAGTGGTAAAGATATGTTAGCACGAGCGAAAAACGGTACTGGGAAAACCGGTACTTATTGCATCCCCGTAATCGAGCAAATCGACCCATCTCGTTGACTGCAAGAAAATTCCTTTTCGAACTAAAAAGAAAAGGGACTTTTTGGTGGATTGTTATTGCTATGAAGTTCTGTGGAAAAATCTTTTGTTCATGTAAGCTTCAAGTCAGAGACAAAAACGCAATTTAGCAAAGACTCGAGGCAACAGTTGGATAATTGGAGTTGTGCGAGTGTATAGGACAGTTAATGGTAGTTTTGTGCGTGTCCAGAGATTGCTCGGGTCAGTTAATGAATCTACGCGTGCGAATCCGCCAGCGACACAAATTATGTTTCGTAAGCGATTCGAAGGGACGACGAAGACAGGAAAGTGTGCAACATAGAGCAAATGGAATCAGTGAAGACTTTGTGCATTTAGTATGGGTTTTACTACGTTGAAAGGGGAGTATCGCTATTCGTTAGTGGTTATTGGATTTATTAGAAACGCCAAGGTGATGCTCGTCGTAAGCCGCGACAATAAAGCGTGTATTACTGTTGTTTATCCCGATCTGCTACGCGATCTCGAACTGAATTAATGAAAACATTGGATCGAACTTCCTAAACGTGCTTAAAATAAATTTGAGCTTAACCGACAGTTTATCGGCTTTCTTTATATTGTTTCTTCATGAAATGTTAGTAATAGTATTTCCTGTGAAACTTTAGCCAGACTTAATTTGTGGAAAATAGACATTTATCAATCCACAATGGTTATTTCCGCTGAATCTTTTCGCAACTATGAACCGTTCTGAAAAATCTTCTGGCTGAGGGAATTGCTGGGATGTGTTCTAAAACTGCTGTAGCGCCATTAGATAGGATAAAAATCTTACTTCAAGCACATTCCTCTCATTACGAACATTTAGGGGTGTTTAGTGGTCTCAGGCACATAATATTGAAGGAATCATTTTGGCATTGTATAAAGGCAATGGAGCACAGATGATTAGGATATTTCCGTACGCAGCCACGCAGTTCACATCCTTTGAAATGTACAAGAAGTACTAATCGCAGTTTGAACTACATTTAAAAGTTTGTAGTACACGCGGATAAATTTATAGTAGGAGCTTGTGCAGGACTGACGGCTGTTACATTGGCATATCCGCTAGATACAATTCGGGCTTGTTTAGCATTTCAAGTAATGGGAGAACACAAATACACTGAAATTTTGCAGCGTGCTTCGGAAATGTTCCGCAATGAAGGCGGAATACGTGCACTTTACAGAGGGTTTTTTTTTCCTACTTTAACAGGCATGGTCCCGTATGCCGGGCTGTCATTCTACTGTTTCGAGATGTTTAAATTTTTTTTTTTTGCATGAAGTATTTGCCAAAGTACGCATGCAATAAATGCGAAAGGAATACTGGTGGCCTTGTATTACATATACCTGTAAAACTGGTATGTGGTGGCTTAGCTGGAGCTGGTGCGCGATCAATTTCATATCACTTGGATGTTACTAGAAGAAGAATGCAACTCGCAACGATGAGCCCAGATACAACAAAATTTGGGATGGGAATGATGCAAACATTAACGTTAATTTACCGTGAAAACGGTATCGTTCGAGGATTATATTGAGGAATGTCAATTAACTATTTAAGAGCAACACCCATGGTAGCTGTTTCATTTTCCACATACGAAATACTTAAACAAGCTCTAAAATTGGATACAGGGATGAAAATTTAATTTTATATTGGCCTAAAACATTTCAATCATTAAAAGTACATACATTTGAAGCAAAAAGTGCATCGTCTTAATGCGTTATTCTCTAAGTTGCAAATAAGCCAATCGATAATATTTTGCAATTCAACGCGACGTGTGGAATTGCTGGCTAAGAAGATCACGGGACTTGGTTATTGTTGTTACTATATCCATGCCAACATGGCGCAGGCGCATAGAAATCGTGTTCTCCATGAGCTTCGACAGGGGCTATGCAGAAATCTAGTCTGCTCTGATCTTTTTACACTAGGTATTGACGTATAGGCTGTGAATGTTGCTAGTAATTGCGATTTTTCACGTATGGCTGAGACTTACTCACATCGTATTGGCCGTTCAGGGCGTTTCGTACCTTCGGGTATTGCCATCAATCTAATCGCATATGAGGTTCGTTTCGATTTGCATCGCATTGAAAAGGAATTAGCCCTGAGATTAAACCAATTCCAAAGGTGGTCGATCCTTCGCTTACGTTGCCAACTCGTTACCAAATTTGCAAAGCGGTAACGGAAACGACATGAGCAATTCATCAATCAATGAAGAAGGGAACGTGAGCAAGTGGAAGAACGTGGGGAAGAACGATGTCTGTGAAATAGTTAAATGCTACAAGTGTGTTAGTCCGTGCGGGAATGCGCGAGTGCCTGATTTATGTGTGAATGTATTCGCGTTTTGGATTTATAGTACTTTATGAATGAACAAATTGTGAATGAAACGGCGTGAATGAAAATTTCGATTTTTAATACTTATGCGAGTCGAATGATAAATTATGAAAGGGATTGTAGGGGATTGATCACCAAAGTGTTTTAAGAGTATTGGGAGGAGAAAAGAAAATTAACATCATGAAAAGAGCTAAAAGTTGGTCGCGTTAGCTTTAATGAGGAATTGAGGAAGGAGTTAGATAAACCTGTAAATAGTGCAGAATAGTTTGGCCCAATATATGGGGCCTAGAATGATTTGGCAAAACGAACTCAGGCTCTGATTTCTAGAGTCCAAATAGTAATAAAATTGAATTTAATAGGGATAAAGAAAGAGCGCACTTGGATAAAATGGTGTAAATAACAGACGAGTGGGAGCAGACGAGACCAAAATGTATGAAATAGGCAAATGCAAATGCACAGAATATTTTTTTTTTTTTTTTTTTATGAACGTTTGCATGCAATCCAGTATGGATGAAAATAAGCTCATTTCGCGTCCATTACTTTATAGGTCTTTGTTCGATACTTCAAGTTCAATATGCGTTATTTCAGGTTTGTGGCAGAGACATCTTCTACCATCCTGTGGATGCACAGCGGAAAAAGAAGAAGAAAAAAAAAAAAAAAAAAAAAAAAGGAACTTCAGATATTGCTACTTTTTCTACGACCGTGCCTGTAAAAAAAAAATGATAGCAACTGCCAATATCGCCATGAGCCATCAGCATTAGGTCCCGAAGTGGGGTGTAACAGGTGGTTGGAAGGCCGAGGTGAAGATCTTCATATTACGGAGCGGCACATGTTGATTGGGAAACGGCGGGACCGTACTCCCTGTTTCTGGGAAACCACACCGTTTGTATGCAAAAAGGCGCATTGTGTATTCAAACATAGTTCAACAAGGAGTGATAAATCAACTGGAAAGTTAGATCCAGAAGAATTAGTCAAATCACTCAATCCATATATTGACCAACGGATTGCATATAAACGCAATCTTAAACATTAAAAGCCGTAGAAGAAGTAGCAGCGAGCATTACCACGTTCGAAGACCATACGGTTCTGATATTCAAGGAAGTCTATATGTATTTACACTTTGATAGCTGAATTTTTTAGATGATTTTATACACCCTTAAGAGTTATTCTATGTCTTAATACTCGTGTGTTAAAAATTTGATGTATGGACGCGATTCTTCACTACCAAAAATTTCAGGACTTGCTTACCTCCACATCGTCAGCGAGCGCTCGTCGTCGAGGGAAAGGTACTGTAAGTAACCTCTTAACATTTTTTAATTAAATACTTATTGAAATTTTTTAAACAAAAAATATTTATCGAATTTTTAAAAAAAAAAAAATATTTATTGAATTTTAATTAAATATTTATTGAGTTTAAAAAAAAAAATATATTTATTGAATATTTATTGAAATATTTTTTTTGAAAAATATTTATTGAATTTGTAAAAAAAGAAAAAAAAAAGAGAAGAAGAATCGTCGTAAAAAAATCGATGTAAGAATTTTTTTTTTTTACATAATGTATGTAGGGTGAAAGTGTGGCATCTACAAGAGCTAACCACAATAATTATAATACTACAGGAAATCAGAGAAAAAATGAATTTTCGTATAATGTTAATCTTCTTTTAATATCAATTTCCCTCTTTCAACGATTAAATGCTTTTCAATATGGTGTTGTAAATTGCTGTGCTGACTGCCATAGAAAAATCATACTGTTCCATTGCTTTAACGTTGTTCGAATAAAAACAAAAAAAATGATGGATTAAATGGAAAATCGGTCTTTTCCTTCCGGTCTTTTCCAATCGGGTATAGGACCCGGTACGGTGGCAGGCTTCCACCCCAAAATATGAGCCAGCCACCGGGTACTTAAAAATTTTTTTGTTTCCGGAGACTTTATGGGTTGAGTGGCCCAAGCCAAGTGCCCTTTTATGGCATAAAGTTATGCAATTCAATTGTATAATTCTATGATATAAATTGGTCACCGGGGTACTCCCCTTCTGATGGGAAAGTTCATATAATTCAAGTTATATGAGTTTTCCACTCAGAAGAGGAATACCTGGCCACTTCAACAGTTTAACATTGGATTTATTCCGGTTGGGTGGGCATGAAGGGGCTCCACCACCACCCGGTTGCCCCTCTTTCATTTGTGGGCCCTGAATTTACTTGGGTAAAGACGAGGTTACCCCAAGTTCGCCTTTCTTCTCAGGTTTCTCTTGTTCTCGCAACAAGTCGTAATTCCTTCGTGGAGGTTATCTACAGATTTGCGACTTCGGTCGTCCTCTCGAACTCTGCAAGCAATTCGTGAATGCGAAATGTTTTGTAGTGAGTCCTCGTGCCGGGGAAACGAACCCGCCCCACGACACCGCAATGCTAGCCTGCCAGCGCATTCACGCGTCTCCGGACGAGGGCATTCTCGGCAGGAATCAACACCTTCCTCTGCCGAGGCAGCAGAACATCGCTGCAGTCCTTCACGGACATTTATGGAACTCAATATTCACTACAATAAGCTATAGGTGGCGAGGTTGAAAAGTGCTCATAAGATCAAAACAGGACATCCCCGAAGAGGCCGGGAGGATCCTGGAAGGTGACATACCATTAACGTAACACGTCAGCTTCGAACAATAAAACAAGCAAAAATGCAGTAACAGCACGTTATGCCTAATGGAGGCCAAATGCAGTTTACCTAACTTGAGTATACTCCGAAATTCCGTATGCGGGATATGTGAGTAGAAATTAAATTTGGATAAAGAATAAGCCCATATTAGGTATGCCCAAATGAGCATTACTGCATCGATTCCCAAACAGAATGACTTTGGCACTGATTGTATTTTCCGTTTTAAAACCTATTGGGGCTTTCCTCTGCAGAAAAATGTTTAATTGCAATAAACGATTTCTTAGTAAGAACCTAAAATTATATGGAGAATGCCTAGTTTTAAATACTTTCCAACTTGAGATGTGAAATTTTCCGTTTAGGGAAACTTCATCAGTTCCTAAATTAGGAACTAAATACAATATTTACGAAAACTCTATCAGTATCTTTTTGTTTCAGTACTACAGTTCCTTTCGTGCCTTCACTAAGAGATCGTTAAAGTATCTCATTCTTCTTTATCTTCTTCTTGTTTGCATTACCCTCTCGAGCCTTTGCTTCCTGCAAAAAGTGGCGTAACTGTCTCGGTAGATTGACTGTGTCCTCCAATTTCGAAATCTAAACAGCGGTTAACTATCCTTGTCGACCGAGTCAGACCAACGTTTTCTCGGTTTCCTCACTGCTCTCGACTCTTCAGTTCTCCCAAGAAATATATTTTTGGGTATACGTTGTTCATCCATTCAATTCGCATGGCCAGCCCATTGCAGTTTCTGCAGTCTTACAATCGTTGGGGCCTCTGGCTCGTAAAAAAATTTCACACAGCTCATGGTTGTATCAAATTCATCATTGTTCCCCGTCTAGCTTTGCTCCGATTATTTGCCTCAGGACCATTTTACCAAAGCGTTCAATATATTTGTGATGACTTGGGTTAGGGTATACGAGTATGTTTCATACTCATAGCATAGCACAGGTCTTATTAAAGATTTGTATACGAAGAGCTTTGCTTTCTTGTGTATGCAGCTTGTCTTCAAGATAGTCAAAACTGAATAAAATATTTTATTTGTGTGCTGTATTTCGTCTCTTTCATAGCCGTATCTAATTATCTTGATGAAATATAATGTATCAAGGTAATATATCAGTACCACGCTTTGATCGTTGATCTGTCCAACCAGCCGCAATAGGTTCTGATTTAAACCAGTACGTATTATAACTGAACGGGCTTATAGTCTATACGAAGAATCAATTTAAATAAATCATATTGTCAGTAGCAAGATTCGAACCAGGGGCCTTCGGCTTACGCAGCGAGCACTCCAGCCACTACACCACGTAAACAAGGAATTGTTTAGAAGGACTCTATGAGGCCCCAATGCAGAAAACCCCTTTAGTGTCCGACCTTTTTAATGTTTTAAATTGATAAAGTAAATAAATTGGTATTAGCGCCTAATGTAGAATCCATATAGGGCTCTAAGGCTCTTTTAGGCATACCTATTTAGGACCTTTTCACATCCTAAATTGGGTATCTAGGTAGAAGGTAGTGATAATAATTATAATAAAATTTGTTGAACTATAAAGTTTCTCAATGCACCAACCGAATTCGCTCCCATCTATGTCTTCTATATTTCATTCCTACTATTTCACAATTAAAAAATGTATCAATATGTACGTTTTTAAAAATTGTCCGTTTATCAAATGAAAGAAAAAAACTAAAAATGTGATGTGACTTGCAGTCGTAGTGTGAAAAGTTACGTATGCACCCTGTCTTGAAAATCCAAGAAAATACCATGTAGCGTAAACCATGTGCTTGCATTAATGATAGCAACTAGGCTAACTGAATGTGTTAAACTATAATCAAAAGACTATAATATTTCTATTAAAAAAACCTTGGAGTATCTCCGGCTTGTTGAGAACAAAAATTTTATTTATGGCTCTAATAATTTTTATAGAAAATATTTTAGTGCAAATATGAGAAGCACCATATACACACTTCATATTTCGCCTGATATCCGGCAAACTCAATACAGTTTTTAAAAAATCATTTGATATTACACTCACTTGTTCTTTGGTCACCATTCTTTGTAATTTCTTCATCAACTGCATATCCTGCTGCTAATTGTAGTAAATTGTTCACCGAAAACCGTTTCACACTATCCGAGCCCTTCAAAATTGAATAACTATCTGTTGCACTATCCTTATTGCTAATACCATTCATAATCATATTCGTTCCCAAATCACTAAAAAGTCCATTAAGGTTCGTTTGCAGAGCGGAATCCTGGCCATTATTATTCGCTTCACCAAATGTTTGATTGCTCATACCCGAATAGATTCCATTTGTTTTTCTACCGTTCGAATGCCCTGGCATACATTGATTCAAGCTTTGTAGGAAAGGTGAAACAACTGTTGAGCAATTTTCACTAGAATTGTTTTCTAAATTTTTATAGTTTAACATTGTACACACAAAAGGACACAATTGAATTAAACTGATTTAATTTCCAATTTGCAACTTGATGGTTTATTCGATTATAAATTAAAAATAAATCACATTACAATTTACTGGTAGGTAAGTGTTTAAATCAACATAAATTCAATTACTTCTGAATCAGTTGGTCCTCGACTGGTTGGATCACTTAATCAAATCAACCTTCTTAATTCGGCGACAAACTCTTCAATTAAAAATCACTCGTATCTTAATTTGCGAAAACAAATTCTCTAGCACATACACACACAAGATACCAGAGGAACATGTTCTGTGAATGATTTGTTTTTTCTTTAAAATGAAAAACTCTTGCGAGCTGATCCGTTGCTTGATCCTTAATTTCGTTTTTTATTTTCTCTCTTTCTCGATAATTTTGCTTGACTTTTCAATTTAACCGTTCTATAATTTAATTAGCACTCAACGGCAGCGAAAATAAAAAATAAAACGTACGAGGAACCAAAGTAATGGTAATTTAATTAAAAATGAACGCGGCTAACATGTCGGGGGCGCAATTCACCACTAACTAGATAAACTGTTGAAATTATGCAAAGCGATCTTGACAGCATTTTCTTATTTTCCATGAAACGAACATTTTCGAGGCGAGATTTTCATGATCTCTCCGCCTTGAAACAGGGGGTTGAAAGTATTCAAGACAAATCGAGCTCCGCCTTTAGAAAATTGGCTAAGATAAAAATGTGATCTTGGCTTCTCATTAGTTCACAATCGGTTTCAGGAAAATACAGAGATTTTCTTTGAATTTCGTTTGGATGTGAGGAAAAGCTATTTTTAAACGTAAGGAGCGCTGATTGGATAGGTATTTTCTTCTTGAAGGCGTACACAAGTTTCTTGAAGATAGATATGAGAGCATATGTGATGTTTTTGTTGATCACAGTTTCTAGATAAAGTTAGTGCATCCAGAGGAATTGTCAATGAAAGACGACTCCTGTTTGCTACAAATAGAGTAGGATTATCGGAAAAGTATATTTTATGTTCGATACTATAGATGGCCAAATTATTTCTTTTTTAATTTTCGTCTGTTTTGTATCCTCTGGTCCGTTTTATTGATCAAATGTGATATTTAAGTAATGCTTGTTTTTTTTAACAAAGAATAGAAAAAATAATGTGTTTCATACCGATTTTCAATTAATAAATTCATGAAAATGTATTATTTTTTCTAAAATAATCTTTTGAAAAGTGAGTTTTACCTTTGAAAAGATTTTTTCTTCCATGCCTTCACCCATCGCGTTTTTATTTGCACTTTCAATTTACATATGTTTAGGAAAAAAATCAATTCTTCAAATCATCTTATTTAATCCTACAGTGCATGATTTTTTATTTTTGTTTGAAAAAAATTTATATGGCTCTAAATATGTCCTAGATATCCGAAAAAATTGTTAAAAAAAAATCAAAATTCAGTGTAAGAGGAGATATTTTATTTTTTTTTTCTCTGCTCCATATGTGGTACGTTATGCACTTATAATAGTATTAAAATCAAATATTTCAAATTTTATTTAGAAAACAGAAATTAAGTTTGCCTTCTAATGGTGAAATTTATAAAAGCAATTGTTGTTTTTGTTCAAACATAACTCAACACGACTCTTTCCATAGTATATATATATGTTTTTTCTTTACATTGAGGATACTTGCAGAGCTGTCTATTCGAGTTCCATTTAGGAAAGAGATCAAATCCATCCCGCCTTACATCTCGAGGCGGAAGAATTGCTACTCGTACATTCAAATTTTTCTTCTTCATCTCAATCATACTATCTGCTGCAGATGACGGTCGTCCTTTTTTCTTTTGAGGCAATGGACCATATATGCAGAGATTTTTAGCAATTTCTAATTTAAAATCTTTAAGTTTTATTCGAGTTGATTTTTTCTTCTGTTCACGGACTCTTCTGTATAATAACCAGCAATTTATGACGGTACCATCAAAGGGATGGTAAAATAAACGTAGATACCATTTTCTTGTCCTCATTTTTATTTTGTACTTACTAAGAAATAAATCTATAGATAAGTGAAGAGAATTTCCTTTTCCTATAAAAATATTTATTTACAAAAAGTTGTTACAATATTAAATTTACAAAGGTTCGGTGCATCGACGTCGAGTGGTTGAATGACGATTTGAGACTGAGAGCAATTGCTTTGTGTTGTTCGCTTATATTTCCTGAAATCGCTGATACGGCATCGCCAACGATAGCTCCACGGTTGTTTATCGCGTTGGTTACAATATATGCTGACGAGCATCTGTTCTATCGTCGCATATCGTCAGCGCAATGCTTTCCAGGCGCAATATAGTTGCACCCATTTATCGCGTGGACATGGGATCGTGGAATTTCCCAGTCAGCGATATTCCAATCAAGCGCAACATAGTCGCGCATGTTGACAGCAGTGCAATGGACTTCGTGAATGATGCTGCCTAACCCAGGGCGCACACGTTTGCACGCTGGGTGCGTTGGTGGTCCGCCACAGTGCTCCCCCTGCAGTAGCGGAGCCGCGGTATGGTGACGTTAGGCCGCAAATCGTAACGGCATAGGGACATCTCACCCAATCCTCGCTGTCGTTGTGCGCGTGGTCGTAGGCTGCTTGTCCGTTGAAAAGAATGCGGATTTTAACCTGTCGATGGATATGGCTGTTGGTCGACCATTCACGTCAACCTTGAAGTACTTGTCCTTCCGTTTTAGTACCGGGTATGGATCGTCGTAAGGTGGCGTGAGTGGGGCCTTGACCTTGTCGATGAAGACGTGCGTGCTGTTAGGTAGATCCTTATTTACGAAGACGTCATCTGAGTTGTGGTGTGCCGTATTGCACGGGGTTAACTTTGACATCCTCGCTCGCAGATTCTTTAAGAAGCCTAAATCATTCGTGCCAACATGAGAAGTGTCGAAAAATTCCCCGGGTAGGCGAAGTGTTGTTCTGTAGACCATATCGGCAGGCGTCGAACCGATGTCTTCCTTCAGCGTTGATCGTCGTCCGAGTAGTACGATTGGTAGCGCCTTGGTCCATTGAGGTGAGTCGTGGCAGCGGATCGCGGTTTTGACCGTGCGACGCCACCGCTCTACTATTCCGTTGGACGCTGGGTGATATGGGGTTTCGCAAGTGCGTGATCCCTAGTATTATCGTCAGTTCCTTGAAAATTTGGCTTTCGAACTGTCTACCCAAGTCGGTTGTGATGCGTGCAGGGACTCCGAAACGGCTGATCCATATGTTGATCAGAGCTTCCGCCACCGCTGTTGCCGTGATTGTGTCGATTGGAATTGCTTCGGGCCAACGGGAAAACCTATTCACAACAGTGAGGCAGTATCGAAATCCTTCGCTTGGTGGCATCTTCCCGATGAGGTCAATGTTGATGTGCAACGGTGATTTGGTGTGACGAGTGATTTTGTTGGACTGGCATGGTAGACAAGTTCGAGCGAACTTGTTGATGTCGCTGGTCATTAAAGGCCAGAAGTATCGCTCGGTATTCAACTTCCTGGTTGCTCGGATGCCTGGGTATGAGAGCCCGTGGATGTTATGCATAACCGTCGCTCGGAAGCTTTGCGGGATGAAAGAGCGTATCCTCTCTGATGTCACAACGCAGTGCACTGTCAGGGAGGAGTCATCTAGTCTCTGCTGTCTCCATTCAAGTTGCTGGTCGCGGGTATTCATTAGCGCTGTGCTAGGGCGATAGTGTTAAAGTCGATCTTTTGAATTATATTTACCCTCGAAAGATAATCAGCGACGGTGTTCTCTCGGCCTGGGATGTGTCGTATATCGGTAGTGAACTGGGATATGAAGTCCAACTGGCATTGTTGTCTCGGCGATGCTTTTTCCGAGCGTTGGTGGAGTGCAAACTGCAGCGGCTTGTAGTCGGTGAAGACGGTGAACACTCTGCCTTCGACCATGTGTCGGAAGTGCTTAATTGCTTCGTAAATGGCCAAAAGTTCCCTGTCGTACGTAATGTACTTTTGTTGGGCGTCAGTCAGCTTCCTTGAGAAAAACCCAAGTGGCGTTGCACTTCCTTCTTTTGTTTGTTGCAGTCCGGCTCCGATACCGTTGTCTAAAGCATCGACAGAAAGAGACCATATAGCGTTGGAGTCCGGGTGAGCGAGGGTTGGTGCTTTCCCCAAATTCGCCTTTGGATGCTCGACTGCAGCTACCGCCTCTTCCGTCCAGTTGAGAGGCATTTGATCACGTTTGCGGTTGCCTGTGATCAGCCGCAACAGGACCCGCTGGTGTTGAGCTGCATGTGGAAGAAAACGGCGGTAGAAGTTGACCATCCCTAAGAAGGACTTCAGTTGGTGTACGGTCTTCGGCCTCGGTGTTGCGGAAATTCCCTCCGTTTTCTCAGGCAAAGGCTTCAATCCGTGATTGTTGATGGCGTGTCCCAAGAACCTGACTTCCTGGTTTTCGAATTGGCACTTAGGAATATTGACAATCAAGCCGATCTTGACAAGCCGATCCAGCACTTGCTTTACGTGAACCAGGTGTGCCTGTTGGCTAGGAGAGAAGATCAGTATATCGTCGAGGTAAACAAATACGTTGTCCAAGCCACGAATCACTTCGTGCATGAAGCGCTGAAACGTCTGACCTGCGTTGCAAAGTCCGAATGTCATGTACATGAATTCGTACAATCCGAACGGTGTAATGATGGCAGTCTTCGGAATGTCGCTTGGTTCCATGGAGATTTGGTGGTACGCCTTCTGTAAATCGATCAAGGAAAAAAAACGTCATTCCGTGGAGGGCTGCAGTACAATCCTGAAAAAATCCGATGGGATAGTGGTCCGGGATTGTATGGTTGTTGAGCGCGCGGTAGTCCCCGCATGGTCGCCAATCTTCGTTCGACTTTTTCACCATATGCAAAGGGCTACTCCATGCGCTTTATGATGGGCGGCAAATTCTGATCAAATTCGGCTTTGGCGGCGGCCAGCTTGTCAGTTGGAAATCTCCGTGCCTTAGCGTGGACCGGCGGTCCCTTGGTTAAGATGTGATGCGTGGTTGAGCACTTGGTGTTTGGTTGTTGGCTGTCCTCCGAGAGGTTAATGTATTCCAACAGTAGTGATCGCAGCTCGTCACTAACATCATCCGGGAGCAAGTCAGCTTTGGGCGGTGTTTTGTCGATGGGCGTGATGATTTTTTTGAGGCGTGCGCGTTCAATAAGCCGTCTCCCCTTCAAGTCGACGAGGAGGCCATAGTGTTCGCTGAAGTCGGCCCCGATGATTGGAGAACTTGTATCGGCTATTGTGAAATCCACGTAAACAGCGTTGAAAATCCCAAGTTCAGTTTCACTGATCTTTTGCCGAATGTTCGGATTCTCGAACCGTTGGCTACCACTAATTTGGATGAGGCGTCGGGAGAACAAAGATCTCGGATGATTGGTGGTATTACTGAGACATCTCGATTAGGAAAGCACTTTTGTTGATGTTCTCGTGGATTTTCAAGCGTTCGATTTGTGGACGGTTGGATCCTAGTTTTTTGAGTGGGAGCAGGGTTGTCGGCAATTTTTGGCGCTCGGTCCATAATGCTGGTGATACCAACAAATCTTATCGTCGGACTCTCTGGCGTGGCATGGTGGTAATCCCGGCTGCTGCGTAGGCCGCGTGCGATGTGCTTCTTGTCGTGAAGTTGATCGCTGTCTGTTACGTGAAGCTTGAAGTGCGTCCTCGATTTTCGTAAGCCTGTGGCTGAGGTCGCGTACTGCGGAGGCGAGATTGCTCAGCTCGCTTGTGATTCGCAGCGTTGGTGGGATGCTATGCCGTTGCTCAGCTTCCTTTATGACTGCGTCGACTGACTGTCGGGTGACTTCGTCCACACGATCAACGATCGATGCGAGATCTGAGAGTGGGGCGCCGTTAGCTGATAGGATGCTCCTCAATGTGACATCGAGGCGGTTGAGCCACATCTGTTGGAGCAAGGTGTTGGTTACATTTCCGTTGGCGAGCGTACGCATCTGGTTGAGAAGCTGTGACGGGTGCTGATCACTAAGCTCGATTTCAGAAAGTAGCTTCTGAATACGCTGTTGGGCCGAGTCAGCGTAGACGGCCAACAGAGCGTTATTCAGGGCGCTGTATTTGTTTTCGGAATGGGGGGTTCGTGACTACGTTACGCACCTGTTGCATCGCCTTCGTGTCCGGGTTCGCCACGAGGAGGTTAAACTTGGTGGTGTCGTCTGTTACTCGGCTGGTGGCGAAATTTGCATCCATCTGGGCGAACGAAAGCTCCACGTCCTCCTGCCACAAGGGGGGAACTCTGAACGCAACGTGTGCCATCCCTTCCGTGTCGTGAGCTTCTTCCTTCGGTACGGTCCCGGCTTGTGGTACTTGCAATGTGTTGTCGTTGAAGTGTAAGAACTCACGAATTTTCTCGAACCTATTCGGGGTCATCGTCTCTCTTACTAAAGGTAGACCTAACTCAAATTCCCAGTGCATCCGAATATTTGGCAATGAAGCAACGCTCATGACTTAATATATACCACAAAACCTTTTAATTCACCCGTGCTGTTATACGGGGTTTCAATTGGTCTTTCTGAGCACTAAACTTGTGCATTTCATCCACAATATAACTAAGTAGATTGTCATTAAAACAATTTTAAAAAATTTCGCAACGGAGTATCTAGTTCTAAGAAAGTTGACTTTAAATTTATATTGCTAGTGAATTGAGGAACCTTCATCTTCAGAGACTTCATTTTCCAAATTAAATCTCGTTTCTTTCTCGTGATGTTTGTATTTCCCGAAACTCGTTTTCTTGTAACAGGGAAAGTGTATGACTTCTGCTTTCACATGATAACCTAACTGCTCCAGAAGTACTGGGCTGAAGATCTGATTCTGCATACCTATTCGATGACAAATCAATTTTAGTGTCACTGGGAGACTCCATCCAAGTTTTATTTAATTTTTGCAATGTCATTGTCACTTTCGGTGCCCGAAAAGTCTAGACTATCTTCACTCTTTAAAGGTTTATTTAGCAACCGGTCAATCTCCGATAACTGCTTCTTAGCCATAATCCGAAATAAAATGATAGCCACTGGAATATGCAAATGTGAACTGCGACCTTGAAATTCCCTTTTCCTTCCCCAGCACGCTTCCCCTCCCTATTGATATATTTACCATTGCTCTAGCTTGTTTAGTTCGCCTGCTTTGTCGTGTTGAGTAGACGTGTGTAGTTGGTGCTCGTCACGAAAAAGGAGAAACGAAATCAAGAGCAACGCGTCGCGATAAAATTTTGCACCAGATGGGGCGAAGTAGCTTCGGAAACGTACGCTAAAATTTTAAAAGTGCATGGTGATAGTGCGCTTAGTCGTGCCCAGGTGTTTCGATGGCATAAAAAGTTTAAAGAGGGGCGTGAAAGCTTGGAAGACGAGGCGTGGAGCGGGAGACCAGTCAAGGTGCGGACTGACGCGAATGCGCAGCGTGTGCGCGCCCTAATCAGTGAAGATCGGTACTTAACAGTTCAAATGTTGGCCTGGGAACTGGGTATGAACCGTGAAACAGTCAGACAAATTTTAACCGCCGTGCCACACTGCCCACAGCCTGTCCCAGTATTTGCGCTCTAAATGGATCCCCGTGTTGCAACAGCCACCTTATTTACCCGATATGTCACCCTGTGACTTTTTTGTCCCCTAGAACAAAGTCGGTTGTCAAAGGAACCCATTTTGGGTCAATTATGGCCATCCAGGCGGCCGTGACGAGGGCACCCGCGGACATCCCAATCGAAGCGTTCCAGGAATGTTACGAAGCATGGAAAATGCGCTGGAATCGTCGTATAGCTGCCAAAGGGGACTACTTTGAAGGGGATGGCAGAGTTGTAGAATAATTTTTAAATAGACGGTTTTCATGGAATCAGCCTCATTACTAATGCAATCTAGTGACATTTGCTGGTGTTGAGTAATTGCTTGATGTGTGAATATTCTTTCATCACCAAATATGTGTCACTAGATATGCTTTTTCAATAAATGTACGTTATAAAATTGGCTGTACCACACATGGCACTGTATGCATTGTAGGGTTGAAAATGCCCCAACGGTTCATTTTAATTCAAGCACTTTTTCTTAGTTTTCATTTAATAAAATATTTCGAAGTCAACTGTAGCAATTGTCTTTAGATTAAAAGAAACAATGCCAGAAAATATATCTAAGTTCACAACAATTCAAAATACGTCCATCTCCTCCTGAAAATTGTTTAACTTGATAATTCTTTGAATATTATATCGCAAGAATAGTTAGCAACACAAGTACGCATAGACTCGTCACTCTTGCTAACATTTGAATTATTTGATGGACACAATAAACCTACTCTGCAAGAAGGCCCCGAACCCTTGCCTGGACCAGGTAAATATTTGTGCCTTGCAAAAGCTCAGAGGAAATCCAAAAGATTTCCATAATAGTGTCGAGAAAATCACATTATACATAGTTTTTTGCCTTAATTATATGACACAATCTTTTACATTTTCCAGTTTCATCAGGATACCATGATGCAGAACTTTTATCGTGGTCTTGCCCACTCGGCAGCAAAAAGCTCGCCAACTGTCCAAGCAGGTTTTGGGTGGTTGAATTGCAGTGTAGGTTTACCTGCAGGATACGGGTCATCACAGTTCTGATTTTGCCTTGCCTACAGCTTCCTGGAAATCCCGACGTTTTCCTGATCTCAAAACGTGCCCAAAATTCGGTCTTGGATCAGGATACAGTATGTCTTCTTCGTACACTCTTTTCCCTTATATCCCATTTCACTGCATTTGTGGCATAGGAATCTTCCAACGGATCCTTTCCATACTTGTGCAGTGTGACCATAGCCAAGGCATTTGAAGCATTAAAGAGGTTAAAGAGGCGCTGCTCTTTGCCGTATTCTGCGGATGACTCACCGTATTCTTACTTTGCCCTTGTTCAGACATTGTTCGGTGTCCTTTTTGGCCATGCGTTATTCCCTATGCTTTTCTGGTGTCAGCCTCGCTTTGATCTGCCCACGCTAGGGAGCCCCCCTTTGATGGCTTTTCTAACTCAGCCATGTCGGTGACGCAGTCAATCTCTCTGGTTTCGATTGCTGCCACCGGCTCAACTGAGACTACAGTTGCGCTTTTGCTGAGGACTTTTTTTAACTGCATCGCAGAATGCTTCTTTGTTGTCGGCCTCTGCCCCAAATTCGACCAGTATGTGACCCGACCACGTTGGTCGTACTACTTTAATGGAAGTGTTGGTACCTTCGGGTCTTACATTTACCCTGATATCCCGCAACACTTCGTAGGATTGGCCATTTTGGGATTTTACGAGCAGTGCATGCTTTCGAAATCTTCGTCGTGGCTTTTCTCTCCTGTTTCGCATCAACTCTTGTTTTTTTGCTGGACGAACGCTCGAACTTTATTTCCTGGCAAGTTTAGAAGGAGTTTCTTTGCCTCTTTTGTTTGAGATATCTGGAACTCCTGGGTAGCGTTCCACGCATATTAAATGCATCATTCTTGATTCTTCTACCCCGATCTCTTATGGTTGGGCTAGATGCCATTCTTTTATTGTTGTTTGTCGATGGAGCTATCTGTACATGCCCTTTTGGTTTAACCCTCAGCGCTTCTTTAGGCTTCTACTCTTCTTCGCCTCCTGGTACTCTTCGGCATTTAACCAGCTCCTCCGGTAATGCCGTGTGCAATCTAGGAGCTTCTTTAGTTCAAGGAGCCCAGTCTTTACACCCTTGTAGATTTTTGGAGAGTCGCATGCAGATTTAATTCCTTTTGGAATGTCTCCCGCTTTTCAGATTAGCCTTTCTCCTTGCTTTTGCTGGACGGCAATTGTACCTTGCGACATCTTTTCTTGGGGAAGGCGCTTCATTTGTCTGGTCACTCCGTTCTTTGTCTGCCATAATCATATCGGTGAGTTGGTTATGTTGACTAGGGAGATTGGTGACGTCATTGCCATTGTGGTAAGATGAACTAATTCGGCTGGGATACCTAAGCAAAGCATTATTATCGTTCGAGATCCTTAAAGGAAAAGAAAAAGAAAATGATATTTAGAAATTTTAATGGCAAACTAAACGAACTCCTTTCAAGCTTCACTGGTTTATTTGAACTTAAAACAACTCGGGTAGACAGACCTACGCTCATGTCAGAAGGGTTTTGTACTCAACTTACAAAATGCAAGAAATATGTTTCTTGCTTAAAAGAAAAACCATTGTTTCTCCATTTTCAACTAACAAAAATCACTCAAGTCATGAAATCCCAAAAGCATTTATGTCATCGATCTTAACTGAAAATTTTAAGAAGATCAAATCAAAACTGCAGTGTCTGGTTCGATGGTAAGTCCATAAAATCCAAACATAGTGTGTTACATTTGTTGTAATTGGCGAAATTTTAAATGGATATAACTGCCGAGAATATGATACAAATTTTATCAAACTTACAGAGTATTAGGACCTTGTGTAAGGTTGGGTTTAAAGGCATCCATACGATTTTATTGGAGAAAATGTGAAATTTGAAGATCATACTATTATTAACAAGTTGAACGAATTTTGACTTCTGAGGTAGTTTTTATTGTTGTATGCATAAAAATCTCCCCTAACTATTTTTTTCAGATTTTTTAGATCACAAGGGTCCAATCGCGAGGGAAGAAACACATTTTACGTGCCCCCAATGAAGCAAAAACTGCCATTTTAAGGACTGTTTGGAAAGCTCTCAAAAAGACCTTTCATTTGATACTGATATCGGTTACTTTTGATAAAAAAATTTTTCAGGGGCCACTCCCCTGTACTGTAATCATCGATTCATGGCATCAGAAATTTTTTTTCGAACCCTAGAATGGTTACAAAGCCCTTCTGTTAGGAGCTCTTTCCTGCCTCCTCGGCTTGTTTCACATTTGAGTATTAATTGTAGGTACTCATCTTCAGTCATTCATTAAATTGAATCAAGTGTTAAAAGCATGAACCTTAAACGTTGAAGTTGGGGAAACATAACTCAAAATTATTCAATCTCCGCATTTAAAACAGCCACTATTTTGTTTTAAAATTACTGATACCACTAGCTGAACCTATTTTTTAAGGTATTCATGATACCTATCATTCCTGAAACTTTCATCCAAATTCTAACAAACCTGTTGTGTCCGAGTCGGTAAAAAGCGCATATTGTTCCATAGCCATATGTTTCCATAGTAATACAGCGCATATTGTTCCATAGTAATACAGGAAAATTCAAACCGCTGTAACTTTGTTAAATACTATTCGATCTTTATGAAACTTGTAGGACAAGTCCACCCTATTAATAGTTGATTGAATTTAAGGGTACCGTTAAGATTTAATTCAAGAAAATGCACATTCGATAAATCATACATTTGTTATCGTTTTACTCATAAAGGCCTACATTCATGATTTTTTTCAGGTTTTTCGGATGAAAGGTGTCCAATCGCGAGGGGGGGGGGGGGGGGTACGAGAAAAGTTCGTACATTTCCCCTTCCACTGCGCCCTACAGTACTGATAAGGCAATTTTAAGACTTGTTTTGAAAAAATCTCATAAGACCTTTTCAATGACACCCTACTCGACTACCCATGGTGAAAAACAATTTTTGAGGGGTCACCTTCCTATATGGGGAGACCCCCCTTAAACTCCTCTGAAAAATTTTCCCACCCCGAAACCTTCAAGAAGTTGCCGCTTTTGACCTTTCCACAAAGTTTCGTGGCTGTGGCTTCTATAATTTCGGAGAAAAAGTGCTGTGACATACAGACGGACGGACGGGTGGATAGACGGACACAGGTCGTGATTGCAATAGGGTTTTGTATTTGAGTACAAAACCCTAAAAAGATTAACCCGCAATGCGCTTCACACGAACTATCACATCGTGGACGACAAGCGTTGGGTGTGCTTCGAAAGACAGTAAAACTCAAGGAAAAGGTAAAAGTTCAGGCGAAAACGCTATCTCGCTCAATGTCCCAAAATATCGTGGGAAAGCCGAAAGCTTAAGCGAAAAGCACTACTTCGCGCAATTTCCGCAATTTCGCATATTGGTCTGCTGTTTCTCACCATCCGAGCAAGCGAGATGGAGCGGGGAGGAAAAGCTTTCCTGGAACAAGAGCGCACGTGTTCGGCTACTTGGCACTTTTCAAGAGAATTGAGGTTGAAAGCTCACGAAAGAACGATATTCAAAGTTCTTGGGCAAGCTATTGCCAGCAGTTTGTGTTCGAATCCAGTAGTGGAACTTATCGCGCTTCCCATGTGAGCGCCAGGCCGTAGAGCGAACCGGAAAAGATGAGTGAATAGATCAGCGTGGCCACACGGCGTGAAACGACAAAAGGCCGATTGAGGATCGCGGGTCAAGCCAACACCTCACCCCTCACCATTTCATTGAACACTATCACCGTTTGAACACTATCACTAGAGAACGTTGTAATTTAATAAATGGGTGGCAGCGTGCTCCTTTTTGGACTCGAACAAAAACTGACTTGCCAGTACTCCACCAAGTGTTTATATTTTGTCTCGAAACGAGCTTTTGTTCCATATTTTGCCGAATATGCAACATGTGAGCTCCCATTCTACGGAAGCTCTTCCTGCCGTCTCGTCTCGGAAAAGAGCTTTTGTTTCGTCTTTTGGCTCTCTCTCTCTCTCCTGCTCTACTCCGCTGGAAGCGCACTCCAAAGCTTATGTGCTTGATCGTAGTGAAGCTTATTAACTAATGGGTTGGGCCGCCCACGATTAGTTAAGGTATCACAGATCAACCCATGTAATGTGAGAAATGCAGATTCATTCGTAATACATTTTGCCAGAACTGATCATCTACAGAATGATGCCACAAATATATATATATATATATATAACAATCTACCAGAAATGGTTAAGAAAGCAAATTTACTTTTCGTATTTAAGAAAAGGCTTTAGGAACATTTAGCAAACACTGATTGAAGCGTAGACCTGAAGACTTTTTTTTAAGCCTTAGTATCTTAGGGCGTTTTGAACCGTATTGGCGTGATACTTGAAAAGACAATTACGCAGAGTTTTTTTTCATGCGTCGTATTATATTGAATTTTTTTATCTCTGAAAGGTATTCATGAATTTGGACTAGATATTCATGGAAGGACTAATTCACTTATTTTTTGTGCCCCCTTATACCGATGTATTGAATATTGTCTGTCGCACTTGACGAAGCGACGAGATGTGTATGTGGATTGCACGAGCGTTGTGCGACGAAGAAAAAATGATGGGGAGAGTGGTAGGGAATGGAGTTATTTTAAAAAAATAATGTATGAGCCTCGAATTTCCGTCCTGTACTTTAGTCTGTCCATTATGAAAGGAGATAATTTGAGAGTTTGAGAGGTCGAAGATCTGCACCTTCTCTAGCACGATGTACGGTAGTAAGATCAATTTCGTATAGTACTTTGATGAACAACCCTGCCACATTCGGTTAGAACTGTTGAACTACTGTTCTCTTTTACGATCTCTTGTTTATATCTAGCGCTTAGTTTTGATCCGTTCCTTTTGTTTTGCCTAACATAAACTACCTCCCAAATTTCGTACTATTTCGTTGGTTGTGTTGCCATCGAAGTGTCTACAATCCCTTTATATGAAGGTCGTCCTCCATAAGCGAAGCTATGGAGGCGGATCCTAAGATGTTCTCGTTTTCGATTACAACGAGCTCTGGCACATAGAAAAAGAAAAGTAGGTCTGTTAGGGGTTCCTTTATGCCCTCAATTGGTTTGAAGGCTATTATTTTGGCTTGGCTTAGCTTAGAAATGGCTGGGGCAAGATGGAATTGGTGTAGGACTAGAAAACGCTTTATTGAGATGTCTGTCATACTTATTTTCCTTACAAACAGAGCAGTTTTTCACAATATTCTTTGTTTTGGCAGCTATTTTTTAGGAATTAGAAGCTCCATAAGAGTGGTAAATGGTTTTTTGGCATTATTGTGTGCACGCTTGTGTTTTTTTAATATTCTTTCCTCTTGTTCCGCCTCGTTGGGAATATCCTCAACGAGTTTCTGCGTAAAGCAGATTTGGCAATCAGAAAAATAATTGGAAAGATCTGCTGAATTCACCCCATAGTTTTCTCGTTAGTCAGGAGACCATTTATAGTCGCCGATTTGAGGTAACTTTAAAAATATTAATGATATCGATATCCAAATAGCGAGATTTAATTAACATGTGTCGTGTATAGTTGGGGAAAAGATTCTGCAATTGGTAGCTATCCTCGCTACCAATCCTTAAGACAAGTTGATTCCTGAATACATTAATAGGCGTCTCAACTGTTAAGATTCTGTGATGAGCTTTGTCGCTGTGCCCTGTTGTCGAGAGGGAGTCCGCCACGACATTTGCCCTACCTGGCATATGCTTAAGCTCGAAATTGTACTCCTTTAAAATTGAATTCCATCGCTTTATCTTGCTGTTAGTATTTTTGTTGCTTAGAACATACGTAAGAGGCTGATGCTCAATGAACGTTTTTACTTTCTTTGATTCGTACAGGAAACTTCGCTGCAAATTAAGAGCCCATATAATTGTGAGCATATCCTTTTTTTTGGTGGCAAATTTTTTTTTCGGTCTTAGTTAGGGCCCTAGATAGGTAAGTAATTAGTTTATCTTCCTGGGAAAGGACAGCGCCGATAGCGTAGTCAAAAACGTCAGTTGTTAACTCGAAATTTTTTCTCAAAATTTAGATGTGCCAACACGCCTTCTTGGGAGATAAGGCAATTCTTCAGTTTCTTAAAAGCATTTATGGCTTCGGAGTTCAGCTCAATGATTTTGCTTCCAGATATATTTTTGAACACACCTCCATCTTCCCCTCTTAGAAGGGATTTCAGGGGCTTCGCTATTTGCGTACATCCTTCAATGAAGCGCCTATATGGGTGGAAGAAGTTCAGTGATCGCCTGCACTTTTTTGGGTTTTGGTTTCGATCTCATCGCGACCAATTACGCATCCTGATCGACAAGCTCCGCCGTTTTGGCATTCAAGGATCACTTCTCTCCTGGATTAACTCTTTTCTCTTTCATCGTTCCTGCACGGTTAACTGTAATGCATCTACGTCCCACCCTTTCATCCTAACTTTAAGTGTTCCACAGGCATCACTCTTTTTGTTTTGTTGCATGAAGTCTGGGACTCCCATGCTCACAAGGAGGCAACTAGACTACCCTCTAAACATCTCCCCTGTCAACCTGAGAACCTAGCCTGGAACCGTTTGACACACTGCTTTGGGCCAGGTCTCATTTTTTTACGCCGTGAGGTGTCCTCAAGCTGGGGGATGCCTTTTTTAGCGGGAGTGGGGAGGTGAAGAGGAAGTAGCGGACAAGCGATCCTCCAGCCCCAACGCCCCAGCTGCTGTGAGTCCCTTTTATCGTTTAGGACTGCCCGAACATAATGAGCCACCTGGTTCCATTTTTCAACCGAGTGGACTATATTATCCGGGGAGAGCTCTCCCGTCTCCCTGTAGAGGTCCCTTCGCAGCCTGTTCCATTTTATACCCGCAAAAAATGTGTGGCAGGCACTGTCTTCCTCTTTTGGGCAAAACCGACAATCGGAGGACCGTGACTTACCAATCTTGTGCAGGTAAGACTGAAAACACCCATACCCGCTCAAAAGCTGGGTCAGATAGAAATCAGTCTCACCCTGCCTTCGATTTTCCCACGATCTCACATGTCGTAGAGCAGGCTTCGGTCCTTCAAGTAGTCCTTTAAAAGCCGCATTAGATATTCTGGAACTTGAAAAGGATTTTCCAACGTATCCAGAATATCCACCCATCCAGTGGAGTTGAAAGCCTTCCTGACGTCGAGTGTCACCAACAGGACGATCCGTCGCTTGTTGCGACTATATGCCTCTGCCTTTTGTACCGCACTCACCACCTTTGCAATCGCATCAATGGTAGAATTTCCTTCTCTAAAGCCATACTGCCGAAGAGATACGTCTCCAGCAGCATGAATCGCCTCAGTGAGTCTTGCCTTAATGAGTTTTTCGAGCACTTTCCCAGGAGTATCTTGCATGCATAACGGGCGGTATGCAGACGGCAATCCGGGATTTACCTTCCCTTTGCTGATCAGCACGAGCCTCGCCAACTTCCATCGTAACGGGAAAACCTAGCAGCAAGTCCGGACAATGGTGATATACAAGTTTCAACACCTCAGCTGGCACACCATCTGAACCTGGAGCCTTCCTCGCTTTCAGTGAAAGGACGAGATGGGCTTGAAAGTGCCCGCACTATCTCGTCCATATTTTCAGCATTATGCATACAAGGTTTCCGTAGGGCTCCAAGCTTCCGCATAACTAGCTTGTAGCCAAGGCCCATGGGTCCTTGTTCACACTGTCCACTAGGTCTTGCCAGCAGCGAGCCTTGCTGTTGTTAATCAATTTGCGAAGGCATTTCTTGGCCGACTTATATGCTGCCACCCGGTCACATTCCTTGTATTGGTTCCATATCCGTTGAACCTCACGCCGAAGCTTGGGACACTCCCTTTGCTTTTCAAGGGTTTCAGTCGACTACCAGTACACTGGGAGCTTGCCTTGCCGGGGTTTTCGACGGGGCATAGAAGCGTTGCAAGCAGTCGGAATGATGCTTATAGTTGAGTTCGCCACTTCTTGAGCTGCCAGTTCTTCCGATCCCTGTGAATCCCCCTGCAGCGGGGCACCTGTTGTGAGCACCTTGACGAACGTCTCGACGTCCATCCTTTCGATGCTCCACCCAATTGTACAAAGCCGGGAGCCCGGGCGTTGGGTAACAACAACGCTTATCTCAAGCAGAATTCACTTATCATCACTGACTGAGTAGTCCTCTAATATTCTCCAATTATGTATCTTCCGTACTAAAGACTCCGAGGCATATGTCCTGCTCGGTATGGTTCCTTCACAGCCAATACGGCGGAAATTTGGCATATTTCCGGTATTTAGTATGACGAGTGCCGTCCTAGCACTTTCACGTCTGCGTTCAAGACAGCGCCCTCCAAAGCCTGAAGCTTAGCTTGTAAAAATCGTTCGGCGTTAGGTACGCACTACAAGAAGGTGGTCCCTGAGTACCGAACCCACACAAAACCATTCCCCCGTTCATAGGTCTCCGCCTAGAAATCACTATTTTGAACCCAGATGGATGCAGCACCAGTTTCATCAGGATACCATGATCCCGAACTTTTATCATGGTGTTGCTCACTCAGCAGCATAAAGCCGGCTTTCATGTTCCTCGGAAACTGCTCAAGCAGATTTTGGGTGGTACAACTGTGGTGTAGGTTCAGTTAGTCATCGAAGTTCTGATTTTGCCCTGGCTAAGGCTTCCTGGGAAACCCGGCATTTTCCTGATCCCAAGACGTGCCCAAAATCAGATCTTGGATCAGCATCCTTGCAAAGAATACAGAGTACTTCCTTTGGACACTCTTTTCTTTTATGCCCCTTTTCACCGCCTTTGTAACATAGGGAACTCCTATCGGGTGCTTTGCATACTTATGCGGTGTGACCATAGCCAAGGCATTTGAAACATTGAAGAGGCGCTGCTCTTTGCTGTATTTTCGATCAAATCAATTATGGCCATGCGTTGTCCCCTGCCCACACTATGGAACTCGCTTTTAATGGACTCTTCTACCTTGACCAGATCCGTGACGCAGTCAATATCTCTTATTTCAATCGTTGCCATGAGCTCGAGCGAGACTATAGTTGCGTTTTTGCCGAGAACTTTCTTTACTGTGTCGCAGAATGCTTCTCTATTGTCAGCCTCTGCTTCGGATTCAACCAGTATGTGACCCGATCACGTTGGTCGTACTGCTTTAATGGCTGTGTAAGTGTCTATGGACCTTACATTTTCCCTCATATTCTGCAGCACCTCCGCCTAGGACCGACCATTTTGGGGTCTTACGAGCAGTGCCTGATCTTTTTCGGGGCTTCCTTCTTTCCTATTTCCCATCGGTTCTTTTTTTTGTTGGGCATTCGTGCGAACCTTATTTTCTGGCAGTTTTTGCAGGAATATTTTTGCGGCTTTCTTTGCTTCTTTTGTTAGCACTATCTGGAACCCCTGATCTTGCGTTCCGCGCACGTCAAGTACTTCTTCCTTCCTTCTTTTATCACGATGTCCCTCGATTGGGCTAGTCGCCATTCTTTTATTGATTTTTGATAGTGGAGCTATCTGCACGTGCCCTTTAGATTTAACCTCCAGTGCTTCATTAGCCTTCTGCTCTTCTTCGGCATTTTGGTCCTTTTGGCCTTTGACCAGCTCCTCCGATAATGCCCTATACGGTCTAGGGGCTCCTCCAGCTCAAGGAACCCAATCTTTACTGCTATGTTGATTTTTGGTGACTCGCAAGCAGATTGTATTCTTTTCAGAACATCTCCCGGTTTTCGGAATACTTTGTGTACTTTGTGAACATCGTTCTTGGGAGAGATTATCGGCTTCCGTTTCCGGATAAAGTACTTCCACCACATTTTCAATGTTGGCGATGAAATCACACAACGTCGCTTTATTTGTCTAGTCAATCTTATCCTTTACTGCCGTAACATCCTGGTGGAGTTCAGGATGGTTCATTGTTATATCAGTCGCTTTGGTAGTGATCGCAGCAGTGACCATCGAATTCGAATTCTTGATGCTCTTTATATTTTCCTTGACCGTTCGAACATCTAACGCGTCCTGCAGAGTTTCCCGCTTTGTCTTTTTAGGACGCTCTGGCGTTCGTATAATTTTTTGCTACGCCTGAACGCCACAGGAATCCCAGTCTGAACAAGACCGTATTCATCGTCATTTTTGTCATCTTTAATACCGCCTCCGATGTTCTGTTGAGATCGTGATTGCAGCCATCGTTTGCGTCATCGTTGTTATTTTTGCTTTCTTTTTTTGGTTTTATTTATATTTTTTAAGGGGTCTTTGGTTACTCCAGTTTGATTGGGTCCCTCCTCGGAGCCGCTATCTCCGTTTGTGTGTGTAGTCGCCTTTTTGGTCCCATGATTATCTTTGCAGAGCAAAAGGCCATGCGAGCGTTGCCACAAGCCCTTATGGGGACAAGTGCTCAGAGCCAAACTAGCGCTAATCGGGACTCCGCCTCAACCGAACCTACACCACCAATCCAATAGTGCGAACTTCGAATGTACTCCGAGGCCTGCCAAGGTTTTACCGGGACGGAGACAGAATGAGAGTTGAATTGGAGCCATTCACACACGAATGTCATCTCGGAGCTGCCATGCAAAGCAACTAGATCCAAACCATCATATCCGCCAGTGGAAAGCATTAATTCCGGTTTGTTCTCTAAAGAGTAGTCCAGATCCAGTCATAGTCGTTATCTGTAATCCCAGGAGGGCATCTCATGGCGCCCGGATTTCATTGGAAGGAATTCTAGTCTCCAAGAGTATCCCTGTCGGCCAGCATTCTCCCTACGGGGACTGGGATCAATCTCACTTCTTTTCAACCTCTTAATTAATGACCTCCCAGCTATCTTTACATCCAACGCCCTTTTATAAGCTGATGACTTGAAGATATTTCGAGTCATTAATTCCATACAGGAGTCATCTTCAGGATGGCTTAAATTTTTTGTCCTCTTGGTGTCATAGAAATCGACATCAACATAACATCTCGAACTGTCTTTCCATGACCTTTACCAACAAATCTTAACCCATTCAATTTCCGTACTCGATCGAAAGCTCAGTGCTCGTTTGGTCGAGATTTTTAAGGATTCAAGTGTGACTTTTGATTCTCATTTAAAATTCAAAGTTCACGTTTTTGAAATAATCAAGAGAGCTTCTTGGATCGCGAGCTTTGTCCTACGTTGCTCTCACAGATGTTTTAACTTTCAAACCTATGTTCGGCTATTCCTCATGCTGATTCGCCCAATTCTTGAATATGCACGCCAGATATGCTTTCCGCATCTGAACTATCTCGTGGTGGTGGTTGAATCTGTAAAGCGTAGGTTCTCCCGCACGATTTTCTACAAATATGACATCCCGTATCGCCCATAAGACGATCGGCTGAATTTCCTCGGTCTACCTTCTCTCAGGGTAAGGAGGCAATTTCTTGATCAATGCTTCCTATTTAAACGAATGAGAGGCATGTTATCGTCGACATCAAACAATGCCATTAGCATGCGTCCCCCTTCTCGCACTAGGTCGTCGCAATACTAAGCTGTACTGTTGGCCAGAACCGTAATTTACAGTCACTCACCGATGGTTCGTATGGTAAGAGACCATCTTAATCTCCGGCTTGGTGCTCCTTCTGGTTCATTTGGTTTATTTAAAAATATGCTGTGGAGAGTACTCTATGAGCAATAATTTCTTTTCTCTTTAATTTTACATAATTGTTAAGATTAGATTAATTCTTACTTAATATTTATGTCTTAACTTTTTTTTGCACACGTATTCTTATTTCTATTTTATAATTCGGATTACAAATTCGGTAAAATAGTGATGAATTAAATAAATAAATATCCAGAAGGCAGGCTTAACCGTCAATATCAAGGAGATTCAGTTCGTTATGCCGAAGTCTAAGTACTTGGGTCACATCGTAGGTCACGGTAACATCGCAAAGGACTCAAATAAGACAAAAGCGATAGACGTCTTTCCTCTGCCGTATACAACCAAGCAGTTGTACCGATTCCAGGGCTTATGTGGTTGATATCAGTGATTCGTACGTCTTTACACGACCATCAGCACGACTTTGACAGACATGCTGTGCAGGAGACATAAGTTCCTCTGGGAAGAGTCTAGCTTGCTGGCCTTCGAAGAGCTAAAGAAGAGCTTGACAACCGCCCTCGTACTAGATAGCCCAGATTTTAAACCGTTCTCGATCCATTTTGACGCGAGTGAACATGGAAGGGGGCGAGGAAGTACCTATAGCGTTCATGCCCGACAAGTTAAACCCGACCCAGTGGAACTATACTGTTTCCGGGCAGAAGTGCCTGGCAGTGATGTTGACGATGAAGCATTTTCGTGCATATGTCCGAGGACACCCGCTTGAAACCGTCACCGAACACGCGTCTCTGAAGTGGTTGATGGGTCAATCCGACTTGCATGGTCGTCTGGCAACTGCAGGTGTTTAACTTTACGATCCGACATCGAAAGGGAAGTCAACGTATGGGGCAGATGTTGTGCAGGATTGGGACAGCTTCCTTGTTTTAGACCTCGAATATCCAGCCTTTCAGTCAGAAAATTACATTCAACTGATAGAGACAGTCCAGAGTCAACTGTTGCAGCTGCCCGACTAGTTGACCTATAGGTACATTCTGTTGGCACGTATTGAGACTTCAAATCTTTAGCCAATGAAAGGTTCGTTTAGATTTCCTTCGGAAAATCTCAAACGAACGTGAAACGTGTAATGTGACGCCTACGCCCGGGAATCGAAGTGATTCCGATCCCGAACCCTTGCAACCGGCCAGATGGATATGTCCTCGAAATGCCAGCGGACTTCATCTGTCGTGCGGATATCGTTGCGCAGAAAATATTTTTTTTTTTTTCTGTCCAAATATTTAGATCTGTGGGTATAAATATTCGAAATATAGAATTAATCCAAACCCCGGCACATTTCGAGACACAGCCATCTGGAAATGCCCCTCCACCGTGGCCATCCAGAAAACTATGCCACTGGCGACAACTGGAGAGGCACATTGCCGCCATGTGGCGTGCCATTCCACACACAGATGTTTTGTCCGATGTGACAACCGGGGATTTTGACAGCCACATGGAGGCGAAGGAGAAACAAAAGAACTTTTTGTGGTGATCGATGGTTCGTGATCGTAGGTTGTGCTGTCTAGAACATTTCAAGTGCTTTTCTACCTCTTAACATACTTTCGTTGACGATCGTTTGTGTGTAGGATTTGGTCGGAGCGAAACGTACTCAAGAAAACTGCAAAGGGAACATCAAACACTTGAGAAATTCACCGGAACATTGCCTCAGGCTAGAACATGAAACTCTGTCAAACTCAGAAAGAAGATCAACAGGCTCAAATTATGAAAGAGGTTAGTTTAGTTAAGAAAGACTTAGAAAGTGTTAGCAATATTTTGTCTAGGTGAGCGAAAAGGCACAAGAAGATAATAGTCAGGCGAAAGGTGACCATGCGGGTGAAAGCAGCAGTGCTGATAAACCATCAGCAGTGGCAGAAGTTAAAGGCAATTTGTAAATTTATTTTGCGTGCGCGAATTGGATGCAGCCAGTTAGTCCACCATCCATTCTGGCTTTGTGATCGGCTTTATCATTGCCAGGTGTTGCAGTTGCCTGTCGCGAAACACTTTCCTGAGTGGCCATATTAGCAGAACGATTTCGCGATACTTATTTGTTTTCCGAAGCTCGCACGTACAGACGATCCGTTCAATTTGTTATTGGATTTCTCACCCTTACCGCTATGAAAAGGTGTAGACATACAGAGTACAATTTATTGTCCCGAACCTGCCTCAATTACAATATAATACGCGTAACTGATTGCTCGCATATCCTTTTCAACGCGGCAACCTCTTCGCAGACCAAATGTCACTACCAGGCCAAATATGTAAAAGGAAAATTTTACCCAAACAAAATACGCTAGTACAGGGGTTCGCACGTGGTTGTACTCTCTCCCTCTTTGTCCTTCTTCGCCATCAACAAGGTAGTTGGGCGATACTCTATTAAGGCGACCCATAGACGGTTGATAATGATCAAGGGATCTTCTTGCTGTTCGAATGAAAGTGAATATTATCTCCTACCCTTGCCAGATAGTTCAGAGTGCAATCGGTTATTGGCAGCTAAGGCAATTAACTTTAGATTACTAATGTTTCTTCTAGCTAAGTAATAAGCTAAGTAGAGAATTAAAAATGAGAATAATAATTGGATGATCTATAAATATATTTTTAGGGATTTTATTTAAACAAAAGAAGAAAAAGATTGACAAAATTCTATTTACATTTATTATTAGATTTATAAAATTTTAATATATTTGCTAGATATTTGTTTCGTACCATTGGAGGATAATTAATAGCTTGTCAAACTCAAGTTAATGATTTGTTGCACTATCTATGTGATACGTAGATGAACCAAAATAAATATTAATAATAACGATGAGATGTGCTATTGTCCGGAAAAAATTTATTTGATGCAATATTCATTTTCTGTCACGAGAAAGAAGTTTAAATAATGTTGATGATTACTTTTTACTAAATGATTGATGGCCCTTTTTTCGAAAATTAAACTTTCTCGCTGTTTCTTTTCTCATTAAAGCTTCCTTAACATCCTTCAAAATCATCCACGATAAATGCTCCTTTCAAATGTAACTTGAACGATTATTCTAAAAAAAAAAAAAAATCCTAAATAATTGGTAGTTCCTTCCAAAAACAGTTCCAATAATAATTGATATTGTATTTCTAATACAAGTCCACTAAACCATTCTAAGTTTTACTTAAACCAAGATCAAATTGACTTGTAGATTTTCAAAATAACTAAGGTGCGATACAACAAATATATATCAAACAGATAGAACATCCATGAATCAAGAAATAACTATAAATAAATGAGTATTGTTAAGCTACATAGCTACTTAATTATAATATTTTATTCTAATTTCACTTATATTTAAGAGTGATTTATGCTGTCGTATTTTTCTGAGGATGAAGGTTGAACGAAAGATGTAAATCACATAACGAATTTAATCTGGGTATTACAATATGTAACTTTTCAAACCTCCATTCAATTTTTTTTGATTTTATGATCTGTTAGATTTAAATAGTTTCATGTAAAGTTCCTTGCATATACTGAGTGCAAAACGAGGTTCTAATTTTTCGACGGAACAATTATTTCCATTAGTCACATAGCATAGGAGTTTCAGTAGACTAACATTTGATAAATACGTATAATAATTAATATGAGAGCTAACTATGATTAAACTTAACATTACTATGAATCAGATAATTTCAGATTACTTAAACTAAGTTGCATGAACCTAATACTCGTACTTCGACAATAACTTTATATTGCTTTGATTGCAAGCGATGTTCTAGTTTTCCTAAATTCACTAAATCCTCAGTTTATAAAACATAAAAGCGTAAACTAATTCGCGTGTATGTTTCCTCCTAATGATTTACGGGTACAATGACTGCAAAAGTTAAGTTTTCCCATTATATAAGTATTAGGGAATTTTTGGATAATTTAAGTGCATGTATAGATAATCGTAGATAAACATAAACTTGCATGAGTTTCTTTAGTTTTTTTTAATGGGAATAAATTTATCTTTCTCAGCGGATGGAGTGTAGTGAGTTAAGTTTAATATATTGAGCTTTATTTGGAAATTGTATTCTATCCCAAATTGGTCGGTTAAGACTATACCTTCAGAATTACTACTCTAAACTTTAAAATAGTTAAGCACAAGTGCTCATAGGGAAATACCTTAGTGTAGGCATTTCTCTTGGATTATTACTCACCATAAGTAGTAGAATTACAAGAACGAAAACGCTAAATAACTAGAAGTTACTGAAATTGTTTGATTTTATACTTACATCGATGTTCTGTTCAATATCTTTATAATTATTAAAAATGAATTGCTAAGATAACCCACGACTTTCCTTTTCAGTGACTCGTTCTTTTTCAGTGGGAACAGAGAGTGTAGGGTAAGTATGCCGTCGCGAGGGTAGGGTTTCGACAAATCCGCTGAAGTCGGTTTCGCGTCGCGCGCGGTACGCGGTACCTTTGCTTGTTTCGTCATTTCATTAGAGTAGTTTTCGTCGGTTTAATTTCGAGTAGCATATTTTTCGGTACCGCGTCGGTGATTCGGTAACGCGCCTATAGGATTTTGTAGAGTTTTGATTTGAGATCGGTGGAGAGATCACATCCAGAACTAAAGTAACGTAGGTTTCCCGTTCTGGATGAGTAGTTATTGACGCGTTTGGAAAACGGGCATGTCCAGGTGACTGAAATATTGTAATTGAGCGTAACCCATTCGGAGACCCGCGACCGAAATCCTCTCCGAACTAGCTGGCCGACAAGCAGTCACCGCGTGAATGGGTTACGGTGCACGGATTGGTTGACCTGTTGGTACCATCCGTTGGCACTACTCAGACTTAACGTCTAGAACCGATGAGAGGTCGGTTCCGCGTTCGAACTTGAAAAGTTAAAAATCATTACAAACGTCACTACAAACGTAGCAGTCCATTAGGTCTTTAAACTTGATCTAGGGTGTATCACCAACAAACGGTCTATATTACCTCCTGTAAGGGCCTATCTTTGTCTTCCACTTCTAAAGAGTGGTGCGTTTCTAGCCATACTAACACACCACAAGTAACTTTTCAAGACAGGCGAGAGCGAATTGTAAATTATGAGAATGTGAGTAAACTGCTAAATTCTCGTCGGTAAACCTTCTAAATTAAAATTTGTCGGCTTTTTGGACTAGTGTTCTAACTAAATTCACCATTAGTCAGAGCTAGAGTATGCAGTGGTAAGCCTTGATCAAACCCGCTGAACGGAACCAGTCACAAAGTAGTTATCTTTTGCAGCAATTTTGTCCGAGGCATGATTATCTGTTGTCATGCCAAAAGAGCCCCATTACTAAGGCTTCGTCTTTCACGAGCCGGACCGTCTCTCTTTTTAATCATCCCAAATGACCTCAATAATAACACAATATAATCTCTTCTCAACCCTACATTTAAAAAAAAATGCATTTTTGTTGAAAATTTAGTGTCCGATTTAAACTAATGACCATTATTCTACCCACATCGTATTCACTCCTACAAATTGAAACAATTGCTAAACAAGCCACAACACTGATTTCTCGATCCATTGAATCGTTTATCCTAAAACGTTTCATTCACAGTTGAAAACCACTAAAATGTAGAAAATTTAATTACAATATAGAGATTATCGGGAAGTTAACATGGAAACAAAGTTTTCAATAGTAAAGTACCATCCGAATCCATCCTGACCCGACAAATGAGAGAAAGAGCTAAAAGTTGGTGAGAGAGAAACATAATACCCAACCCGGGTCACATGACATACATAGGCTATTGAGTTCTAATGTCAGCTAGGATGTGAAATATTACAAGTCCCATTAAAAAGCCTTCCTGCCCCGTTAGACTCTGTTGTATCCAAATAGATTTAGTTTGTACCCAATAAACAACATATTTGAGGTCTATTGATTTTTCCGTCATGAACATGCTACCAATGCTGCTGATCCTTTACTCTCACTTCTGTGCGTTCCTGCTTTATTTATTTACTATTTTTTATAGCTCTGGTTGCTGTTGGTTTGTCCATTTTTGCTCTGTACAATTCATTTGCACTATGTTTGCCTGCGCCCGATAATATCCTTTCATCCATAGCGTCTGGGAAAATATCGAGAACAAACACATTCGCACACCCAAGCTGATGTTCGTTGGAATAGAAATTGTAGCAGAGAAGAGGAGGGCACAGTAGTTTGGCGAAGCAACAACGATGATTCTGTTAGCATTCCACTTTTCGCATGGTTTGTACCATACTCAGTGTATGAACGGTTTTAGCTCAAGGGTACGAGCAGCATACGAGTACAACTGTTGACTTACTCGCGCACACACACTTCTAACTCTCGTATATTGTCACAAATGAAATTGTTAGCAGAATAATAAAGTAAACGATGTCCAATTTGAACTTAATAAAAGTTTTCAAAATGAAAGTTCACACAACACTAGAAGGCAACTGGCAGCAGGAGCTAACTATACAGTCAAGTGTCATAGTCATAGTCGCAGTAGTACGAGTAGTTATCTGAGCCTGGCAAATAGATTCTGTTTCTGGTGTGGCGTTGACAAAAAAGTTGATAATCCCTTCTAGCGGTCTCTACTATTCTCTTTGGTTACAAGTTAAAAGGACTCTGTTGCTAGTTTAAAGGGTAGCGGCGAACATAAGGCACAGCATTTTGCTGTTATATGCGTTGTTTTTGCCTGCTAACAGCTTTGTAGTATTTGTGGCATTTGGAAATTCTCAAAATTTAGGATCCTTTTTACATGGTACTATGACTGAATTGATTAAAAAGAAGTAATTAAAAGATACTCATATGAGACTTAAATTTAGGAGAAGTCGATTTAGGATTGGATCGAAAAAGACCTGTTCTATTGGATTTTGTGTAATATATCCTTTCTTTTATCATTCAAGGGATAATCTTGGGCATCCAAAAGTATTATCTGTTGATTATTTCTCCTTATGTATATAACAACCACAAAATAGAAATTCACAGAACAAAGGTTCAACTGGTTGATGAGTTTCAAATCATTGAGCTTTCGCGGTCCCATACGAAAACTTGTTTTAAACGAATATTAAATGAAAAAATTTGTAATGCACAAAACCATGTGGTTAGTTTGAGTAAAATTCGAAACGTATCTTCTGGGTGTATTCTATTCTACAAGACAAACTGCCTCTTTTGAACTGATCCGTTGCTTAGCGTGCTTGACCGAACCATAAATAATCTTTTATCCTTATTGTTCATGTATGAACCAGACATATGTAAGGTCATTTGATGCAGAACTTTTTCACTTACGCCTTATTCCAATAATTCTTTTTCATAGTCTATGTGACACCACACTTTACCAGATTTTGCTTTTTATATCTTCACAACCATCCTAAAATCCAGAGAGACAAAGCAAAGTTTTGTGACGTTATAGCCGACAATTCGCATTCTATTCTACTCAAATATATGACATGGCATATGAGAATAAAGGATACAGGATATAAAGAAAAAAGCATAAAATTGATATGACAATCAATACTGATTGCTATCGATGAGAGAGAAACTAATATGGGTTTACGAGTTTATAGTCTTATATGAATGACACATCATTTTTCTGCAATCTAGACAGAGGATGGAGATTAATCGTCGATGGATGGAAATATTCAAATGAGTCAGTTTAACGCGTGTTTTGTTCGGGAACATTCATGGGAGCGTTGGTACGCTAAGTTTGCTCAATCATTTTGCAGAAATTTTAGGTGATGCTGTCTGTTAATCTACAGTTGAAATGAAATTTTGTAAATATGATTCTTCTAAAAAGATATTTATAATTTAAGATGCTAAAAACCGAACTGAGCTTACTTCTGTCAATCAAAAAGAATTAGAGCAAGTGGAATTGAGCGCTGAATCCTTTTAAAGAAGAATTTCAGAGTAGATAAAAATAGAAGGAAAGCTTCGAATAAATTAGGCCTTAGATGATAACTGATAACTGATAACAGCTCAGCAATGGCCAGGTATGAAAAGCTGCTCAGGGTAAGCTAATATAAACCTGAGAGATGCAATCTATTGATATTTAACCAAATCATATGCATCTCTGTACGAGGGCGGTCCGATAAGTACTCTTCCTACAAAAGAAAAACGAGAATTTTGGAAAAGTGTCAATTTGTTTCTCAACGTGATCTCCTCTTAGCTCGATTCACTTGACCAAGCGATGCTCCAACCTTTCTGACCCGTCTGAAAAATACGTATTCTCGAGGTCTGCAAAGTAGGCCTCCGTGGTGGCGATGACCTCCTCATTGGATTCAAATTTTTGCCCGACGAGTAACTTTTTCAAGTTTGTCGCACGGAGGAATCTGGAGAATAAGGTGGATGGGGTAGCAGTTTGTAGCCCAATCCCACTAATTTGGCCATGGTTACGGCGGAGGTGTGAGCTGGTGCGTTGTGATGGTGGAACAGCGCTTTTTTCTTCACCAAATGGGGCCTTTATTCTGCAATGTAGCGTTGAATCGGCCCTATAACTCGGCATAGTAGAGCCTTGTAACCGTTTCACCCTTCTCTAGGTAGTTGATACAGATCACCCCTTGCGGATCCCAAAAAACGGTGGCCACCACCTTTTTGGCCAATAGGACAGTCTTCACCTTCTTCGGAGCAGGTTCTCTGGGCGAAGTCCACTGTTTCGACTGCTCCTTGGTCTCTGGTGTATATATCAGTGGATCCATGCCTCGTTGACTGTCACGAAACGACGCAGAAACTCCCTCAAATAGTGCTTAAAAAGCGTCAAATACTGCTTTCAGGTCTCTTGTTTGTTAACCGGATTGAGCAAACACGGCACCTTTCGCGCCAACAGCTTTCTCATGCCCAATATGTATACAGGATATGACTCACGCGGTCTTTTGAGATTCCAACCATCTCAGATATACCGTGCACCTTCAATCGGTGGTCTGCAAGTACGAGCTTGTGGATTTTTATCACGTTATCCTCCGCTGTAGCCGTTTTTGGGGCACCTGGGCACGGCTTATCAAAAAGCGACGTGTGACCACGTTGAAATTCGTTAAACCAATTTTTCACGGAAATTTTGATAGTAGCCATCTACGAGAATGTACTATACCATAGTGTTTCTTGCGATAGTAGCGCCATCGAGCGATGATGGTAAGTACCTATCGGACCACCTTCGTACAGATACTGTTTGAATTAATCCATTGTAATTAATTTCAATTTTAGAAATAAAAATTATTTAAAGCAAGAAGAAAGCGAGCCGCAATAAAGAAAAAAATATTTGTTGAATTTAATTCTATTAAATCAAAAAAATAAAAACTACATTAGTATACTAGCTTTAATGTTGCGAATAGAAATAATACGAACCTTACGGTCAAGAAGACTAGTCCATAGTCGTTTCAGCTTATAAGCGCAATATTATCGTGAATGAATTTGCATGTCTTGTAGGTGAATGATGAGGAAAATGTCGGGATAAATCACGGACAAGAGAAGAATCAGAAAAAAATTGTGTTGGTCCCATAGTTCACTGTTACATAAGAAATTGTACCGAAATGTAAAAACTATAGTAAAGAAATTCAGTATTTCATGTAATGTTTTCAGTCCCCCTTCGGGCGCGTCCTCAAGTGGTGGATACAGAGTACCTTCACCAGCTAGCGGGTGGGCTTGTGGGAAATGAAATAACACGTATGGACCTAAAATCGACTAAGTTGAAGCGCTGACAACACTCCGCTTTGTATTTACTTGTCATGGAACAAGACGGCAACGCATAAAGGACTATTCTTTTAGAACTTTGAATGGTAGATCGTTGAGCAGACCAGGTGCACAATGACAATATGTAAATCAAATAAAAAAATACAGAATTGACATCATCACAGTGTGAAGCGGTTGACAAAAAGAAACAGGCGTACCAAAAATGCATCCAGTGACCAACTCGGGCCAAAGAACAATGTAAAATCCTTTAATGCCATGCTAAAAAAGTATTCCGAAGATAGAAACTAGTAACTACCAACACCAAGATCCAACAAATAAACGAAAACATAACCCTAACTGAAGTCAAAATTGTGTATGCCTCCATTCAACAACTAAAAGACGGCTTCAATCCACAAATAAGTCATTGCAAAAGTGCATAAGGAGCTATGAACATTCCAGAAGTAGGGCAAGAGGTCCCAGAGAGAAAGTACACGCAGCAGTACGGGACATCAGAAAAAATAATGCTCCTGGAATAGATGGAATACCAATAGAACTGCTTCAGAACGGGGGTCCCCATCTAAATAATCTTTCACAGCACTTGCCAGAAGAATATTGGAAACGCAAAATATGTCCTGTGCTTAAAATGAGGGATACGTTAAGGTGTGAAAATTATAGAGGCCTCGCTCCCCTGTGTACTGTAGCAACCACGGAAGTCACCACTGTTGCAGACATTAATTTTTTGCAGAGGGGTGCGTAACCCGAGGGGCATGCTGAGGCCGGCTGGTTCTCAGTCCTGTCGTGGGTTGCCCGGGCACCCTCTGCTCGTGCTGGGCCACACTATATATGAAAACTTTACTTGAAGGAGAAAGCATGGGAGGGGAGGGGGTAATTTCGAGGAATGAAAAAATTGATTTTTTAATGGACATGGCCAGTTTATATAAAATAAGAAAAAATAAAAAAAGGTCAATGAAAGAGTAAAGCAAACAAATCAACCCGCTTAAAAAAAATCAAACAATTCCAAATATGATGCTAAATAAACCAAAAAAAAAAAATTGTATGGCATGATAAAAAAAACCAAATTCAAAATATAATGTAAAAATAAAAGAATAATAATAATAGAACAGAAAGAAAATATGCAAATTACTCACCCCTTTTCTGTCTGCGGAGTGCTCTGCGACTGGTGAAAGGGGCACTGAAAATGTAACTTTTAGCGATATTTTGTGGGTATCTACTCCAATGGTTCAACGGAACATGTAACTCCTGAGGTTTATTGGCTACTAGCGTAGATCTAGAGATTCATCACACGACCTTATTTTACAAATTGTATCCACAATTTTTTTTATATCTTGAGTTCGAAAACCCTACTCCGGTCTTTTAGAGTGTCGATTTATTCCCCCCCAAACAATTTTATTTATACAATGCCCACACGGTCCTGAACAAAACGTTATCACATATCGAGCCAATGCTCCACTTTCAATATTAAAGTGATCACCCGACTTGTTCAGGTCTCAAAACTTGAGATCAGGATTTTAAATCTTTCGCACGATGGAGTTACAAGGTCGTTAATTCCGTAGGACTGAACGCCCACGGGATAATCGCCGATAATGACAACACCCGTCTTGTTTTGTTCCATGCGGATCGATTAAAGCACAAGGCCTCCACTTTTATTTCTCAATCCACTAGCAAAATTTTCTTTGTTTTCGAATACACCAAACTTATTTCTTTTTGAGTTTAACACTTGCCACCCACTTTCAGTCGTTAATCCACACGCAAAAATTTTAGTCATTAATCCACAATCAAAAACTTTATTTTCTTTCCAAATTCCCGAACTTCTTTCCTTTTATCTTCATGAACCGTCGTCACCAAATTTACTCGCAAATCAAATCCGACTCCCAATCAAGACTCCGAAAAACCAATCCAGGTAGCGTAATCGAAGTTCAATACAGTTCCGTTCCGCTCTTCACACATCTTTTTACTTTCGACAAATACAACATTTTCCATTTGCATACTGCTATATGGCGATTTGCATATAACCATGATAACGTTTGGTTGTATGCAAATCGTCGCCTTTGCGGAAAATAAAAAGAGTTTTTATGCGCCCGAGGGAACTTGAACCCTGGGTCCCAGCAGACCCCCCATTGAGAGTCTACGGCATCGGAGCCACCTTCTGATAATCTTGCATTCATCAAATAAGCAAGTTTAAATGTGCAAGACATTTAAAGGTTTCCATAAATAGTTTTTTAATTGGAAATCGTATGAAATTTGTTAGTAGAGAGGTGAAAATGAATTTATGTTAATCTGATAATGAATAAAATTTTGTAAGTAGAAAATAAAGAATGGAATTTTGTTAGGAAGAAGAAGGAATAAGATTTTATTGGTAAAATGGTATAAAATGAAGTTTTGTTAATGGGAAGTAATGAATGAAATTTTGTTAGTGGGAAAGATAAAATTATTTTTTTTCCTTTTTGCTACTTGAAAAAAGGAAAGGTAAAATTTATATGACGGGAAAGAAAAAAGAAAATTTTTTTTATTAAAAAAATAACCAAAAGAATAAAGTGGGTGTGCCCAAAAGTAGGTGGAGATGGTAAGGAAGCAATTGAAGTTATGAGTGGGAGAATGCCGGTACGGATGGAATTTGCAACAGTTAGTCATATAAAGAACCTTCCAAAATCAGAGAATGAAAATTAAAGCTTTACTATGAAATTATTACAAGAGATCATTAGGTAAGTGGATGGCCTACGCTATAACATCGATGTGCCCTAACTCTTTGTAGACTTCAAGCCAGAATACGACAGTGTCTGCAGAGATGCGTTGTATAAAATACGCACTTAATGGGGGGGTCCCATACTCGCGAGTGAATAAATTATCCATTAACCACCTCCACTGTGAAACAGAAAACCTAGTCTAGAACCGTTTGATGCATTACTTCAGGTCAGATCTCGTTTCGCTACAGCATGAGGCATTATCAAGCCAGGGATCCCTCCTCTAGCGGGGAATTGACAGATAAGCGATCCAATGTCCCAACATCCCCAGTTGCTGTCAGTCCCATTTATCTATTAGAACTGCCCATAAATAATAGGCCACATGATTCCATTTGTCAAGCGATTCAAGCATAACCGCAACTATGCCATCTTGGGTGAGCTCTCCCGTTACCTTGTAGAGGTCTCATCGCAGTCTGTCCAATTTTTTGCACGCGAAAAATATCTGGCAGGCATCTACTTCTTCTTCTTCTAACAGTCAGGGGACCGTGACTTACCAATATTTGCAGGTAAGACTGAAAACACCTATGCCTACTCAAAAACTGGTTCAGATAGAAGTCAGTCTTATCATGCCTGCGATTGAGCCACGGGGTGAGCTGCGCAGTCCACTTTCTCTTAGTGTGATCCACCCAAGACTGCTGCCAGTCGTTAAGTGAGTGCGACCTCTCCTCTCTTGTGACCTCGCTTCGGTACAGATAAATAGCATGGCATTCTCTAACAAGAAGAGCGACAAGTATCACACCTGCAATAACTCTCACCACTAAATCAGAGACTGAGACGGATATACGGATGCAATCTTTAGCGCTCTTCTTCTCTGTATCTAAGCCAAGCGTTTTCGGTACACCTCCTTACCGAAAGCGTTGCCCCCTATTTCTGCTTTCTATGGTTACACTGACTCTACGGCTGTCATCAAAATGCGTTTTCTTGATGGCTTGGTCACAAGTTGATTCAGAGCTAATATATCCGAAGCAGCCTTCTCAGCTGTTTCTCTGATTTGCTCAGACAATTCATCTTCGGGTCGGTCAGTATTTCCAGGTACTTCACCGTTGGCTTCGATTTGATTAGTATGTCTCCAATACGGATCATCCTGCCTCTAGCGACTCTCTTTTTTGTCAAAATGACCACTTCGGTTTTCTCCAGTGCTAGACTGAACCCACAATCATCGAATCTCTCACTCGGTGTATTAGCATACCTAGCCTAAGTTGTACTCACTCAACGGTACGTTAAGCGACTAAAGTTGCAACGCATTTCCATAGTCAATCAAGCGTGACTCTGGCATCTCCAGTCTCAGCAGCCCATCGTAGGACATGTTCCGTAAGTCTAGACCAGGGAAAGATCCCTGGGCAACATCCAACGCAAATTCCTTCCTTCCTTTTCTTCGGGTAGTCCCTCAAAAGCCACATTAGGTATTCTAGAACTTTAAAAAGACTTTCCAGCGTATCCAGAATATCCACTCATATAGCGAAGTTGAAGGCATTCCTAACGTTGAGTGTCACGAGCAAAACGATCCATCGTTTGGTGCGCACTCACCACATCTATAATAGCATCAATGGTCGAGCGTTTCGCTCTAAAGCCGTACTGCCGAAAAGATAGTTCCCCAGCGGCACAAATAGCGTAATTGAGTCTTCCCTTGATAGATTCTTTAGCTCATTCCCAGCCGTGTCTACCATGTATAACGGGCGGTATGCAGACGGCAATCCAGATTTTTCCTTCTCCTTGCTGATCAGCACGAGCCTTGCCACCTTCCATCGTACTGAGAATATCCCGTTCCGTAGGCAAGGGTTGAATGTACTGGGCAACAAGTCAAGACAATGGTGATAGACAAGTTGCAACACCTCGACTGGATTACCATCTGGGCCCGAAGCCTTAAATTTTTTTTTTTTTTTTGAATGATAGGACAACCTCTCCCAGTTCCAGCTTTGAGAAGATTAGGCACTCGATTGCGGTTTCATCGTGGGAGGCGTCAACATATGCAGTATGAGCGGGGAAGAGTGCCCGCACTATCTCGTCCATCTTTTTCGCATCATGTTTGCAAGGCTTCCGTAGAGCACCAAGCTTCCACATAACTAGCTTGTAGCCAAGGCCTTATGGATCCTCTTTCACACTATCCACTCGATGTTGCCAACAGTATGCCGTGCAGTTGTTAATTATTTTGCGAAGGCATTTCCCGGCCGACTTGTATGCTGCTATCCGGTGGCACTCCTCGTCATGGTGTCGTACCTGTTTAGCCTTATGTTCGAGGCTTGTGACACTCCCTTCGCTTTTCAGCGATTTAAGTGGACCACAAGCACACTGTGGGTTTGCCATGCCGGAGTTTTTGACCGGGTGTAGAAGAACTGCAAGCAGTTGTAATAATGCTTATGTTTGATTCGAGCTGCCAGTTCTTCTGTCCCCTGCGAATCACCCTGCAGTGGAGCACCTCAACGAACCTCTTGACGTCCATCCTGCTGATGTTCCACCCAATTCTGGACAATCGAGAGCATGGACGTCGGACGTCGACGGATCTCAAGCGGAATATACTGATAATTACCAGTTGAGTAGTCCTCTAATACTCTCCAATGGTGTATTCTCCGTACTAAGGACTCCATGGCGAATGTCACGTCCAGTATGGTCCCCACAGCCAACACGAAGAAAATCGGCGTACTTACGGTATTTTGTACGACAAGCGCCGTCCTGGCCGCCATCTCCGCGGATCTGTGACAGTCATGCCCCATTCGATTGCTTTAACGTTGAAGTCTTCCGCAATGAGCCCGTTGCTATCTTTACTTACCTTTACTTGGAAACGTAATATTGGCTCATTTGGCGTTAGTATACACTGAAAGAGGTGGTGCCTGAGCACTGAACCCACACGAAACCATCCCTCCATTCACAACTTTCCGCCTTGAAATCCCTTTTCCGAGCCCAGATGGCTGTAGCACAAGTTTCATCAGGATATCATGATGTAGAACTTTTTTATCGTGGTTTTGCTCTCCCAGCAGCAACAAGTCGGTTATCATGTCCCTCACAAACTGCTCAAGTAGTTTTTGGGTGGTCGAACTGCGGTGTATGTTTAGCTGCAGTCTGCAGGTCATAGAAGTGCTGGTTTTGCTTTGGCTAGGGCTTTCTGGGTAACCCCATATTTCCCTGATCTCAAGACGTGCCCAAGTTCTCGTCTTGGATCAGCATCCTTGAAAAACTTACAGCGTGCTTCCTTCATACACTCTTGTTTTGTCCTATTTTACCGCATTTGTAGCATATCGAGTCCGTTGCATACATATGCGGTGTGACTATAGCCAAGCCATTTGAAGCATTAAAAAGGCACTGCTCTTCGCCGTATCCCGCAGACAACCTACCCTATTCTTACTTTGCCCTTGTTCAGAAATTGTTTGTCGTCCTTTTCCGCAAGTCAATGATGGCCATGCGTTGTCCCCTATGGTTTTCTGGCATCAAGCTCGCTTTGACCTTGCCAACACTAGGGTGCTGCCTTTTAATGGCCTCTTCTACCTCGGCCAGGTTTGTGACTTAATCAATGTCTTGTGTTGTGCTCATTTCCATCAGCTCGAGCGAGGCTGTAGTTGCGCTTTTGCTGAGGATTTTCTTAACTGCGTCGCAGTGCTCAAAAGTCGACCAGGGCGACCGAGTTGAACATAATCCTTGAATAGCTGCGTTGGTGCTTTGGGCCTTACATTTCCACTGATGTACCGCAACACGTCTGCGGAGGATTAGCCATTCTGGGGTTTTATGAGCAGTGCCTGCTGCCGGGGTCCTCGTTAGGGCTTTTTCTCTCCTGCTTCGCGTCAGGTCTTTTTTCTTGTTGAACTTATTGTCTTACACTTCTTGAACGGGGTTTTTGAGTTTTTCTACGCTCCTTTTGTCGGCACTATTTAGATCCCCTGATCTAGTATTCCACGCTCATCAAGTGCTTTCTCTTTCCTTGTTTTATTTAGATCTCCTTCGATTGACCTAAACGCCAATCTTTTATTGATGTTTGATAGTGGAGCTAATTGCGCTTTCCCTTTAGGCTTAGCCCCCCGCACTTCTTAGTCCTTCTGCTGTTCTTCGGCCTTGTGGTCCTCTTTAGTCTCTGACCAGATACTCTGGTGAAGCCCTATGAGATCTAGGAGCTCTTTTAGTTCAGGGAGCCCACTCTTCACACCTTTGCTGGTTTTGTGTTAGTCGCATGCTGATTTTATATTATTTTTTATTTTAGAACATCTCCCGCTTTTTGATAAGCCTTTCTTCTTGATGTCACTGGACTCCTTTCTTGGGAGAAATTATCGGATTTAGTTTCCGAGTAGAGTACTTCAGTCAAGTTTTCGACGGTAGCGGTAAAATTGTCATTTTTTTGTTTTTGTTCCATAATAATTTCGGATCGTTTGTTGTTATTTCGGCATTTAAGGTCCTTTTTTGGCCGCTTCAGCAGCGATCGCAGCATTAACCATCCAGGTCTCGATGTTCTTTATATTTTCCCCAACGCACAAATATCTGGCACGTCTTGGAGGATTCCGTGTTCTTCATTTTTGGGACGCTCTTGCATTTGCATAATTCTTTCGTCGCGCCCGAGTGCAGCAGAGATTTCATTTTGGACAAGGCTGTCTATTAATCTCTGTTTCCATTTGTCTTCTATCATGGTATTGGTCAGCGTTTTCGTCGTCGTTGATATCGTTCTCAATGTGCATTTAATATTGAGGATGTATCTGTTGGCTCCGCCGTCGTTGTTGATATTTTAACTCACTTTATATGAATTTACTGCTGTTTTTTTAGGGTTTTGTTAAAAAAAAAATTTAGAATACCCTATTAAAATCGATACCTGTCCATCAGTGCGTCACAGCAAGTTTTCTCAGGTACTATGAAAGCTACAATCATCAAATTTTATGGACTGCTCGGGAGTTTCTGGTTAATGAAAGGTCCGTAATCAAAAAAAAAAATTCTAAGGCATTTTAAAGCGGTCTTCCCATATAAAGATATGAACCCTTAAACATTTTTCTCACCAAAGATAGTCGAGTAGGGTGTCAAATAAAAGGCCTTAATGAGATATTTTTATATCCCTTATTAAAATTGCAAGATAGTTGGGGGAAGTGAAAGAACACAAAAAAATTATTTTAGCGTATTGTGATCACTGTCACTACTACTAAATACATACATCACATATAATCATTTAATATTGCCACAAGGTCTTATACAACATTTCAAAATGTTTTCAAGGGGTCATCAACTCTTTTAACAAAGTGTTCCCTTAAAAATTATTTAATCAAAATGAGTCGAGTTGGGTGTCAAATGAAAAGTCTTAATCAAATCGCTTAGAATCTTAAAGAAATAAGTCATTTTGTGCATCAGGCGACCCAGTGCGACGAAAAATGTACGAAGAAAAAAGCTGGCTTGACACCGGAAGTTTATTTTGCCATAATTTTGACGTCGTTGTTCTACGAATGTGGGGACTAATGAAGTAGGGACAGCTTTTATCTTCCTAATGACATATTTAAAATCAATGCTGAAAAGCATACAAGCAAATCCGTCCCTATCTTTTGGCTTGATTTAGTTGGGAAGCTTTATGTTGTATTCCATTTTTCTTTAACCTTAAATGCTTTGTCTATGTAGTAGTGCAGTGTTCATCATATGGTGCAGTTTGTAAAATGCAAATGTCGGGCGTTATATTGTAAAGTGTATTTTTGTTAACACTGCCTATACTTCCTTGAAGTTTACAAAACGCTGCCACGGATCCATGTTGTATTTACAGCACTTTTCGATCGTCTGTTTCACTGAAAATGTTGATCAACCGTAGCTCATTTGATCAACCGTAGCTCATTTGTTGTGTGCCTAACAAAACGGTGTCGCGCCTTATGTTGCTGTTAATGGTTTTGCCAATGCGCCTTGAGTTGTAGTCGAGCTTGAATCCACTTTAAAAGTTCTGTCTATGTACAATAATGTGTTATGCTGTAGTGAACATTTTTTGCAATCTCGAAGTGTGAATTGTTGACTCTTATGGTCTGCCTACAAAGAGTTATAAAACAAATTGTTTGGTTCAAAAAAGTCTTGCACAAGTATAGTGAGTGTGTTCTTATCACAATCTTTACCCTATTTGGACCTTAAATTTGGCCAGTGAGTTTTTTGTTCGAGATGTAGGACTTGTAAATCAACGTTTCGTCAGCAGTAGCACATCACTAAACAAGTAATATAAGGTACTCATTTCTTACTAGTTTTAGCACTCTGTGAAAACCAAGCAGCTCTGAATACTGAGGCCAAAGGACAATAATTAGCTACTGTAGTTTGCTACAAGCCACTGTAGCCGCGTCAGTCGCAAATATTTTTATGTGGCACAGCTCCATATCTCCTGGATAACATGCAGAAATCCGTTTGTGCTCAGTTAGTTCGGGATTCCGTTACATAGACGATCTCCCTCGCAGGGCCACCTACATAAAAAAATAATATGAAAAAGAGCACAACCTTAGAAACTTCAAAAAATACAATTCAGTTAACCTACATAAGTTATTTTCAGCTTTTGAAGCTATCCGAGACAAAATCGAATGTACCCATGCGTTGTGATTATTATAAAGCTAAATGTAGCGCACATAAACGTAAGATTTACATTAATTTGATGAAAGAAATGGTCAAAAGTTCTTTAAATCTTCCTTTATAATTAACAAACATAAATTAATTTGAACATAAATTTGTTACATATTTCACGGCCGTTGAGTTTATGCTTTGTCGAATCTGGTTGTGCAAAATTATTACCAATTTAGTCTTCGCAGAAGAATTACAAAGCGTTTTCTCGGAACTTTTTGAGATTTTTATAAAGATTCCTGTAAAATCTACTCAAGAGATGATCGTTACTAGATAATACGCCTACAATTCATCGGGATAATCACTTTAATTTTAAATTATTTCAAAGTTGAAATATACAAGCCATTTTTCCCCCAGAGAAAATTCAAGTATGCCCTTTGAAAAAAAAGCAAAAAGTTGTCATCATGTACCTTTAAATAAAAAGTTGAAGCTTGTCTTTTTATAGATGACAACTTCCAGTGAAATAAACTTTTCTTCCTTTGTGTAGACAAAGCGAAAAATATTGGGTTGTTTCTTGAAATTTAAACTTTATACGGAACAGCAATGTAATTTAGAAGCGTTCTATTCCACGAAATAGATTACAGTTTGGAATTCTTTGAGAGACTATGTTTTGATTAAAATATACATTACATTGTTGATTTTTTATTATTTTGAGTTAAATTATTATGTTATTTATCTGTTACGTTATACGAGCACTTATACATGTTAGGCTTAACTCTGTACATATCTATTTAACTTCTCATTCTGATAGTACCAAAGTACGAAATCGCTTGCAAAATTAATTATGTGTAACCACTAATACCTCTTTTGCACCTCACTTTCATTTAAACATCATAAATACATTAAAATTCTACTTGAAAAACCACACTTTGGTCCTTTAAAATACATCCCCTCACATCAAAACAGCTTTTTTCAAACTGCTCCCACCATGTCTACGCTGTTTATTCACTCTCAACTACTAAAATATGCCAAATTTAAACAGCCATTCGTGTCTTTTAAAGTTGATGCCGCCTTTATAGAATCATTAGCTGCCTGCTTCCACCTACATATCAAGAAAGACGAAGAAGATATATCACAGTTACATCCTTAAATACCCTTCAGAATAGTAGAAAGGTATCAAAAGGAGGCAGACATTATATAAATGTAGTCTAAATCCCAAGATCAGCCATTGCGGAATGCATTAAAAAGGATCGTAAAGGATTTAGGAATTCTAACATTAATCCATAGAAAGAAATCTTTCGTAGTAAGATAGCAAAAAAATGTGACAATGAATTGATTTAAATGAATATAGTAAAGGTTTCAAAATTAAAGGGGATGGATAGAAAAAGAGGGAGCGCCTCTTTAAAAAATTTATGTCGGATGAATGAATTCTGTGAAAAGATTGTAAAATATGAAATATTGCATTGAAACATTAGTTTTAGAATTGAAAAATCCAAATAATTACATGTTTGCATTTTTCGATTCATAAATTATTTTTTTCGTTTGTCCTTAAAACGTTAAATTAAATAAATATGTTCCCAAATCCGAAATTCATAGTTTTTCGCTGATTGGAACAAGCAATGTTTTACAATTGTTGTACGTTTTAGATTCATTACCTTCCAAATCTGAGAGTGCTCTGGCTGGAGCCTGTGGGCCCGGGCAGCTCGTCAGAGGACGGGTGTAGGTGCCAATCGCTTTTGCCGAAATGCCCCTTTTGAATCGCTGCGGCTCGCCGAAATCGGTTGCACTCACTTAGACCACGCAAAATGAAACACCCATTAAGAATCGAACCGAATCACTTTGTAATAATAAATGCTCATCCTGCACGGTGCCGGAAAGTATTCTGCATCATTGAACGCACTCGCAATCTGGTATGAAACACTTCTAGGCATCGTGGCGGTTGGTCATTTGTCACCTGTCAGAAAGTACGCACGCAAGATCGGCGACGAGGCAAAGTTTTCTTTGACACTCCTAAGGAGCAATGATGCGACTGAAAATAAAGAACTTTGTGTTTCACCCCTTATATATTCTAACGGTTTGATTTCAATATTTAGGCAAAGAAAATCGTCAGAATATATAAGGGTTGAAACAAAAAGTTCTTTTGTATCATGGCAACCAAGCTGCAACCCGAATTCATGAAATTGTTAAAATTGCGAGAAAAAGGCAGGCAGAACATTCAGTTCTTGAAATTATGCACTAGGCACAAACTAGTTCTGAAATCACATGTAGTTACTAGGTTAGATAGGCCACAAGTAGCGGCAAAACAAAAAAACTAGTAGAAAGATCAGCGATAAGGCAGAACATACAATATTTACTTTCAAAGATTGACTTTAAAATGAAGGTCTACTTAGCGCATCTAGAATTAGGAAAAGTAGCAACGTTTTACAAATGGGATATTACAGTTTTGTTGAGTAAAATCAGGAGAGCTGAGGAATGTATTACATATAAGAAAAAGGAAGCACTTGGTAAAAAGTTGAAGGAACTCAGGCTATATAACGCGTGAAAAAATTAAACCTAAATTAAAAAATTTCGTAATCAATAAACCCACATGTCAGTTCACAGTTGAGCAAACGAAGTCATTAAATAATCGACTACAATTTGCGGCAAAAGATCTAAGACCAGTGGAAGAAACGATCGTCATTATAGAAAGTGGAATACAATTTGAAACTAATGCAGGCAAGGATAATATTAGGAGTGAAACAGAAAAGATTTTAAAGAAATATGCAATAAAATCACAGAATTACAATAAGCCAGCGTTAAAAATTATCAAGGAACTGAATCAGATGCCAGTTTATTACCTTAAGGCAGATAAAGGTAATAAAATAGTAATTATGGACGAATCCTACTACGATCAGCAAGTATTACGGAAAATTGAAGCGGGTGGCTACTTTGAGCTGAGAACAAACCCAATACAGGGGTCCATGAAACGAGTCAAAAAAGTACTTAAAGAAACAAAAGTAATTGTAGGAGATATTACTCAGCTAAGGATGCCGAATCCATCATTGCCAAGGATCAAGTGCCGGCCAAAAGTTCACAAAAATAGTAACGAAATGAGGGAAATAATCGCCGACTCAAATTCAACGACTTACAAGATTGCAAAATGGTTAATGAAACAATGTCAAAATATGGGCTCAACCAGGGGGAAGCATTCTATCAAAAACTCCTCAGAGTTGGTCCAGCAAGTTCAAAAAATGGAGTAAATGCGAGAGGATGAGATGTTAGTGCCCTTTGATGTAGAAGCCTTATTTCCTAGCATACCGCATAAATCAAGCACTACACCAATTTGAAATATGGTTAACGAAAAGAGTTACGCAAACCAAAGAGGGGAAAAACGCATCAAAATATACTTGAAACTTGCAGAACTATGTATGAATGAAAATTTTTTCATTTTTCGAGGACACCATTTTAAAACAATCCGAGGGTTGGCAATGGAAAATACATTATCACCATTGCTTGCAGAAATATTTATGACATCCTTGGAACATATAATGGAGGAACAGGATACCTAGGCTTCGGGTAAGATACGAAATCTTAGCAGTAGTGAAAAAGGACAATCTACAGGACCAACGGAACTCAATGAACAAACTATACCCGCAGATAAAATTAACAATCGAAACTGAGCAAGGAGCAAAAATACTATTCTTGGACTTCATGCTGACAAGAAGGAACAACAAGATAAAACTCGCAATTTATCGAAAAACGACGAAAAGAACGATTCCTAACTCATCAAATTATACGTTCGAGCATAAGATAGCCACATACCATTGCATAATTCACAAACTATTAACAGTACCAATGAGCAGCGAAAATCACAAAAAAGAGCTGGATTACGTCATCAACACGGCGTGAAAAAATGGATACAAAAAATATGCGATTGAACAAATCATAAATAAAAAACGGAGACGAATGAAATTAAATCAATATACAACGCTAACCTGGAAGCAAAAAATGTAAAAAGGATTGCGATCACATATTCATAAATGCATAGGGACCTTCAAAAGATGTTGAAGAAACAAAGTATAGACGCGGTATCCAAGAGCGATAAGCAGTTGAAACAAGTATTAAAAAGCGAAAAGGGCAAATTGGCGGAACAAGAAAAAAGCCGCATCTATAAAATCTATTGTGGTGAGTGTCAGTGGACAAACGAAGAGGTTAGCGGTAACGAGATTCAATGAGCATATACAAACAATCTCAGGTCAGCGGTAGCGGAGCGTATAATCGGCAGTAAATACAAAATAGGTATCTAGAACTTATAAGTTGTAAAAAACTTTAGAAAAATTAATGAGTTAGACATTAGGGAAACAATGGAAATAAGTAGGGTACCTGTCGAAAAAAAGATTAAACTTGGTTTTAAGAAATGGGTCAGAAAAACCTCTGAAGTTCATTAAGTAAAGGTTATTAGATAAGTTTAGTAAATATAATTAATAAATAGTGGAATGAGAAGTAATGCAATTAGAAAGCTCATGACGCAGTTGAGGTAAAATACCTCAAATACACAAAATATCACACTTGGCGAATAAAGTATCGAAAATGTTAGCGAATTTGTGTATCTAGGCGCCAAAATAATGAATACCGGCAATAAAAGAGACAAAATACGCCGAAGAATAAAGCTCGCAAATAAAATATTTTATTAAGTATTGACGATCCTGAAGACCAGCTGCATACACAGGAAAACAAAGCTCCAAGTATATAAATCTGTGATAAGACCTGTGTATGCCATGGGTGTGAAACATGGACCCTAACCCAAGCATTTGCAAATACAGGGACCGTATAATAAGTAACCGGACTGAGCCTACCCCGCGCCGTCAAAGCGTCTGCTAATCGGTATCTGGTGCTGTAGGGGTGGTGGGGGTCTAGGTAAAGGGAACCGGGTTGCAGCAGTTGCCTTCAAGTGCTTGGAGAGATAACATCGAGCGGAGTGCGTGTTCAGTTACGTCGTCGGAGTGAAAATGGAGCGTACGATCGAGCAACGTGTTAGCATCAAATTTTGTATCAGACTCACGAAAACGGCCACGGGAACTCTTCAAATGATTCAAGAGGCTTACGGTGAGGATGCTCTATCCAAAACTCAAGTGTTTCAGTGGCACAGAAATTTCCAGGAGGGCCGCGATGACGTCCATGACAAACAGTGCCTCGGTCCTCCATCAACGAGTCACACGGACACAAATGTGCAAAAAGTGCGTGATGTGTTGAACAGTGATCGTCGTCTGAGCATTCGGGCTATCGCAGATGAGGTTGAAGATGATAAGATGACCGTTTACAACATTATTAAAGCGATCTGGGCATGAGGAGGATCTGCGCGAAGCTGGTACCCAAACGCCTGACTGATGAGCAAAAGGAGCGTCGTGTTGCTGTCGCTTCGGAAATCCTTGATCGACTGCAAACCGAACCAGAGTTCTTACAGCCCGGATATGGCACCAGCAGACTTCTTTCTGTTCCCCAGGATCAAGAGACACCTTAAGGGGACGCGGTTCGGGACTCTGGAAAACGTTCAACGTGCTACGACGAGGGCTCTAGACAGCATCGAGGTTGCCGACTTCCAGGGAGCGTTCGGGGATTGGAAAATCCGGTATCAGCGTTTTATCGACTCAAATGGGGACTACTTTGAAGATTTCTAAAGAAAAATTGTACATATTTTGCCAATAAAAAATTTCCTGAGGTCAGTCCGGTTACTTATTATTCAGACCCTGTATATTGAACGCCTTTGTGCGACGGGTCGTGAGGCGAATAATTGGAGCAAAGCTAAACGGAGACCAATGGCGAATTCGATACAACCATGAGTTGTATGAAATTTTAGACGAACCAGAGGTCTCAACTATTGTAAGACTGCGGAAGCTGCAATGAGCTGGCCACATGAGTCGTATGGACGAACAATAGATACCCAAAAAGGTATTCGTTGGGAGAACTGATGGCCGAATACCAGTGCTGAAACTGAGGAAACGATGGTCTGGCTCGGTCGATGAAGACATTTCATCGCTGCTCGGATTTTGGAATTGGAGGACGCGGTCTATGGACCGAGACAGTTGGAGGCGCTGTTTGCAGGAAGCGAAGGCCCGAGAGGGGCTGTAGTGCTTAGAAGAAGAAGAATTTAATTAGATATAACATATAAATAGTTAAAGAGTAGGATAAGTTAGGTGGTACACTTACAGGAAAAAAAAAATAAAAATACGTTCATTCCAGGCAGCTTCATCTGGAGGCATGGGGTAATTCGAGATGTCCACTTAGACCTTGACCTAAAAGAGTTATAAATTGGTGTTATGTCCATCGTTTTCTTATGTGTAAAATATAAAATGAAAAGATTTGTTCTTGTTTCTTTAAACATTAGATATTAATTTTTATTTTTATATAATGAAACGTTTTCGACCACTATGTGTGATCTTCTTCAGTACAATGAACAAGTACATTCTGAAAGCATGCTTATATACTAACAATCTTAAACTTAATTACCTTTGCTTTTAATTACCCTTAGCAGTTTTGAATCGCAATTGCCTTCATCGGTGTTAATCCTTATCCCTGCCGGTACCTGCTGTATATGTATTGACTCGAGGGCATCTAGTTTATTGGGGCAATCTACACTTTTTATTATCTCCAGGCCATTAATATCTATTTTATGATTTTCAGTAATTAGATGTTTTGCGATTGACGATTTGATTTGAGTACCTGGTTGCTTCGCTGCTATGGTCGCTTCTCGAAGGTGCTCGTGAAATCTTACTGGTACCAGCCAGTGTAGATTGCCCCAATAAACTAGATGTCCTCGAGTCAATATATATACGGCAGGTACCTGAAGGGATTAGGATCAATACCAATGAATGCAATTGCAATTCATTGAATGCAATTGCAATTCAAAACTGCTAAGGGTAATTAAAAGCAAGGGTAATTAAGTTTAAGGTTGTTAGTATATAAGCGTGTTTTCAGAATGTACTAGTTCACTGTACTGAAGAAGGTCACAAATAGTGGTCGAAAACGTTTCGTTATACAAAAATAAAAATTAATATCTAATGTTTAAAGAAACAAAAACAAATCTTTTCATTTTATACTAAAGGAGTTAGTTGAAATAGCTAGGCCCTGTAACAAGATGAGATTACTACTGAACAACATTAAATTGATCAACGCTACAAGACTTAACAGGACTGATCCTGAAAAGCCTGACAACTTCATTCCGACAAAATCAGTCAAGATAACGGCATCCGACAATACCCACTCTGACTTTCTAAAAATTGCATACTTTAATGCTAAAGTCGATTATTTTAAATTATGACCCAGACAGTGTAGAAACTGCGGCAGGTTAGGACATTCCACTACTATCTGCAAAAACAAGAGTCAAAGATGCCTGAAATGCAGCTCAACTGAATACAATGGAACTTGCAACGACAAAAAATGTCTGCTATGCAACAACAAAGAACATGTAGCTACGAACCAATCATGCCACATATGGGTGAAATAAAGGGTTTTCCAAAAAGAGGTGTTATTTTGAATAGCCCGCTATTTTGGTAGGTGTCACTTTTGAAGCTGTCATTTTTTGACATTTGACAAGTAGAAATTACGCCATTGATAATAAGTGGAACTATACACGCTTCAACAGCGCATTGAAATTATTAAAATTCACTATAAAAATTGTGAAAATTTGGCAGACACGGTTCGTAAAACTTCAACATTTTTGGGTCGTCGTGAAACACCTTGCCAGACCGCAATACAGAACTTGGTGGAAAAATTTGAGCTGTTGGGACAATTTAGTGATGTGAGAACAGTCGAGAATATTGCAGCTGTAGCCGAAAGTGTTAAAGAAAACCCAAGTTTGTCCATTCCGCGTAGTTCTTTGGAATTAGGCATTCCACAAACATCATTACAACGTATATTGCATAAAGATTTGGGTCTTAAGGCTTATAAAGTTCAATTAACACAAGAACTTAAGCCGGTCGATCATCAACAGCGTCATGTCTTTGCTGATTGGGTCCTTGAAATGCATGAAAATGATCCGGAATTCCATCGAAAAATCATCTTGAGTGATGAGGCCCATTTCCACCTCGGTGGCTTCGTCAATAAGCAAAATTGTCGCATTAAAAAGCCTCTCTATCCTCAACGTGTGACTGTTTGGTGCGGTTTATGGTCCGGCAGGGCCATTGGACCTTACTTTTACCAAAATGAGGCTGGAACAACAGTCATGGTGAATGGATTGCGCTTTCGAGAGATGATTAATCATTTTTTATGGCAGGAATTGGATGGTATTGATCTGGACAACGTTTAATTTCAATCAGACTGCGGTACATGCCATACAAGCCAAGAAACCATTGATTTTTTGCGGGAAAAATTTTTGGGCCGTTTTATGTCTCGAAGAGGTGATCACAATTGGCCACCAAGATCTTGTGATTTAACACCTTGCGACTTCTTCCTTTGGAGCCACGTGTAGGAGAAGGTCTACGCCAACAGCCCAGCGTCGATTCAAAACCTCAAAGATGGAATTCGTGAAGCTATCGAGGACATAGGGCAGCCACTTTGCGATTTGGTTATGGAAAATTTCATGAAAAGGATATGGTCCTGTAAGCGTGGTCGTGGTGATCATTTGCCTAATGTTATTTTTCACTATTAACGGCATACCTTCTTCTTTATAATGAAATAAACCTTTGATCATTTATATTAAAAAATAGCATTTTTCTTTTAGTATCAAAATAACACCTCTTATTGGAAAACCCTGTATTTAACTGGTTTTCACTGATTTTTGTGGATTTTCTGATAAGGTGTATTTGAATTTGTTTGAATTCGTTGAATTGATTTTTTTTTTTTTTAATCTAAACAAAAAATGAACATTATGCACTCTGGGAACCATAATTTTTCATTTCTCAAAATGACCTGTTCCCGGAAAGCCCCACGACAAGACTGAGCGCTAGCCGGCCTCTGAATGCCACTCCGGCTTAAACAATCCTCTACTATAAAATTAATGTCTGCAACCGCGGTCTGCAACCGCGATGGTGGCAACAGTCTCTATAAAGCGTGAAATTTAAAAAAAAAACTTTAGAGGAAAATATAAACATACTTCAAAATGTCCCAAAAAGGTGAAATAAGTTTTATGGATGGAAATCAATCGATTTCAATGTTTATCCATATTGTTGTATATGTTGTGAATTCTCACGTCGATAAAAACAATTTTTTTTGCACCAATTCTATGAAAATGATTTCACCTTATTTTATAGCATTTTGGAGTAAGTTTTTATTATCAAAACAAAACAAAAGAAAAATGTTAAACATATTTTAAGTACAATATAAGAAACTATTACAGTGTGTGCATCAATTCAGTGAATTGGCCTATGCAGCTCCAAACTTAGCGATAGAGGAAAAATTAATGGCACCCTCGAAAAACAATTGAATTGAAAAGAAGCTACTAAATTGCCTACTTTTTAATGCACTCTTCAATTCAATTGATCAATATTGAGAAGTGCTTTGAAGTTTATATAGTCTGCGTTATGTAATGGTTAGAGCACTCTCCCCGTACGCCAAAGGCCTCTGGTTCGAATCCCATTAGCGACAACGAGATTCATTTCGAATTATTCTAAGGACAGAGTGTAAGCCCGTGCAGTTATGATACGTACTGGTTTAAAATTAGAACGTATCGCAGATCAATGGCCAAAGCATGATATTGACCATATTACCTTCCCGAGTGCCCGATACATTCTATCAAGATAATGAGATACTCTAAGTATCTCTAACCAAAGGAACGAAAGGGGCTGTACTGCGAAGGTTAAAAAAAGCTCTGAAATTTGTTTGATTTCAAATTTTTTTGTGTTTTGGAGTCATTAAAACTGAAATAAACAAGAAAATCTGTAAAACAAACTCTACTAAGGGGAAATGTGTAAAAATATTAATAAGTAGGGTACATATTCTCTACTCGCATATTTCAGATAATAATAATTTTTCTACCTTCATTCAGCTTAAAGTATAACTCCTATATTTAAATCCTTTTCAAATATTCATTCAAAACTCATTCACAAAGATATATTTTCACTTTTTATAATTTTATTATGACATGCCAACACAATAATTAAATTAAACACATCAAAACAAATTCAAGAAAAATGGAATTTTCATTATATTTATAAGCGAGCGAGATTCAGAGAATTCCGTATTTATTTTGAAAATTTTCCAATATTCAAAATTTAATTGAATTTGAAAATGTTTTGCTATTTTGTCGTATTTAAATGTTATTTGTCGACTTCATTTAAGTTTTGCGGTATGAAATATTTCGAATTATATAAATAGACAAATTCAGCAGAATTTTGTAGTATTTAAATTTTGATTTTATTACAACGCAATCAAGTGTCGGTTTTTTACTATTTGGTTCACAACCACAGTTTTGATGTTCGAAGAATTCAGTTGAAAATAAAAGATACGCCAAGATCCAATATCTGCTCGTATAGAGGACGGCGAATTTATTATAGTTTAAACACATTTGATGCAATACACCGCAACAATATCGAAAGCTTATAAATTGCAATCCAGGAAATTCGAAACATATCAATCGCAATCTGCCTCGGCTTTATCAAAATAGAATTAAGTAAATGAATTTTAACCAAATCCTTTTTCAACCATCTGAGATTCTACCAATTCATCTTCCTTATTTTCCTTTTAAAATAAGGAATTCCGTTCAATATAATTTATTGCCCATTGACCGCAAGATTTAATCAAGCACCATATATTTAATCAAACTTAACGGAAATTCTTGTGATCCTACTTCGTATTTCATGCTTTTGAAACCTTTACCCATTCTCATTAAATGCTTTCTATTTATTTTCACTTGGGTAATTTTCAAAGTTGGTGTGAACTAAGTCATCGAAACTTAAATATCAAGAAGTCGAAGAAATCTTAGAATACTTTGTCGACTCCATCTCGTCTTCGTTATCTTTTAATCTTTATGCTCTCCATTCAACTCGTAGGCGATAACCATACAATGTCGTAGGAGAAGAATGAAAGATTGCGAACGAGTTAAATATACGAGTATATAGTATAAAAGATGGAGTGTCTTAAAGGAAAAGTTTTAAGTCACTTCTAAGCTTATACAAGATTATCACTTACTTAGCTTCATTTTCCAGATAGAAATGCGAGAAGGACCTAAAAGATACCGGAGAACGGTTGCTGTATATGTTATGTATATTTGAACTACTTCTTCCTTTTCCTATTATTTTTCCTCTTAAGCAAGTGTGACTCCTACGCGTAGATCAGCGCTATTCTTGTAAGGAAAGTGAGATTCCTATATTCGAAGAAACACTATACACAGAAATAGTTAAGTGGCTATAAAGCGAGAGAGTTGAATAGTCTCCAGGATGTGTTGAGTAAGTTCAATGTTAAGGGAATCATGACAGAATGAATATAAGGACACTCAACTTGATTCAAGTCGACAGCTTGTAGAGATTTCAGCACATACTTGAGGATTAATAATAGAGTGGATTTTTGTAGATATAAATCTCCAACTTCACCATGTAAAGCATATGTGCGAATGTGATTTGGATGAGGATACCAAATTGCGTGCAGACAGCTTTAATGTGAGGAAATGATATCAATGTAGATGATGACAATGATGATGTTGGAATTAAGGACGCGTTTAGTAAAGCTTAAAGTTTATGGCAAACTATTGTGGTATGGTCGCAAGTATTTTAGTTATATCCATCAATTGGGTACGTAGTTTCGTTGAATTCCAAGTTCAAGGCGATGCTTCAACATTCAGAATTGATTAGACATTTTCATCTTTTACAAGTACAGTCTATAAGATTTCCCGAAAGCCAACGAAAAAATTTCAAACATAACAGGTCATTCAATGAGTCCGTAGGATAAGTAAGAAAATAACAAAGTTTTAACAAAACTCGATTTTATTGTTCAACATAGTTGCCTTCGAGGGCGATATAACGAGTATAACGATTTCCCTACTTTTCGATACCGCTTTTATAGTACGATTTCTCTTTCTCATCAAAATGGGCCTCAGTTTCAGCGATTACTTCATCATCGGACTCAAATTTCTTTCCAGCAAGCATTCGCTTGAGATCTGATCTCTTCATCAATTTCCGCGCTATAAATTCGGAATTTTTGGGGAGGTTGCGGATTCTGTGAGTAATGGTGCGAGCCTATGTATGGGCCTGGTCAAGACGTCGTTTTCAGTTTTGAGGTCAATAGCTCGAACAAATCCATCATTGCCTTTGTACGTGGGGATTATTCGGCCAAGAGGCCATTTCATTACGGGTATGTTATCATCTTTGATAATTACAATCATATCAATAGGAACGCTTGTCATTGCCTTTTCCATCCGTAACGGTTTTGTAGAAGATGCAGGTACTCCTTGGACCATCTTGGCCAAAACTCAGGTTTGATGTTGTTTATTTCTCGCCAGGCTGATAGCAGTCCGCCCTTCTTGCTCTCTGCACCACAGTCAATTTGAGCGGTAAGTGCTTCGCCGATCAGGAAATTCCCCGGTGTTTATGCGGTTAGGTCATTGGGGTCAGATGAAAATGGCGTCAAGGGCCTTGAATTAAGGATAGCCTCGATCTTCACTAGAACGGTTAATAACGTCTCGTGCGTTAGTGATGCTGGTTCAATCGTTTTCTTCGTCAATTCCTTGGCGGATTTCACAACGGCTTCCCAGAGCCCTCCAAAATGCGGGACTCTTAGGGGTATGAAATGAAAGTCGATGCCTTTCTCACTGCATTGGTTGGTAATTGTGTTTTGAACTGAGTCCGAATAAATTGACGTTGAAATTTCTTGCAATTGGTTTCTCGCGCCAACAAAGTTTGTAGCATTATCGCAATGAATTCTCCGACAGTGGCCGCCCCTTCCGATGAACCTTTTGAGGGCTCCTAAAAAGCCTTCAGTGGACAAATTGGACACCAACTCCAAGTGCACAGCCTTCGTCGCGAAACAACAAAAAACTGCAATGTAAGTCTTTTGTGGCCTTTTTCCTCTGATTCGAAAGTGATAGTATACGGGGCCACAAAAATCAACGCCGGTGTTGATGAATGGTCGTCCAGATTGTACCCTTGGTGCTGGTAAATTACCCATTATTTGGGAGCGTAACTTTGGATTGGCTCGAGTACATGTTACGCATTTGTGTACGATTGATCTCGCTAAGGTCTTGCATTTGATGGGCCTAAATTTCTGTTTCGTAATAGCTTCAAGACTTTGGGGCCCGACGTGTGAGTGCTTTCGATGAATGTCCTCCACTATTAATCGTGTTATATTGTCCAAGTATGGCAGTAACATAGGGTGTTTTGCATCAAAAGGTAAATTGGCTGCATCCAATCTTCCTCCTACTCTTAAAATGCCGTGTTCGTCTAAGAATGGGGTGAGGTTACTCAATGGACTCGATTTGTGCAATTGATGATGGTGCTGCAAGTCGCGGATTTCAGATTTGAAATCCTCGGATTGGATTGCCTTGACGATGATGCGTAGTGCTTGCTGCCTTTCTAACTGGGTTAATGCTAGAGTTTGACTTGAGTTCTCTGAGGTTTGCTTCTTGCACCGCTTTACAAACCGTAGAACATAACCAGTTATCCGTAACAATCTGCCAAACGAGTTTTTGTGTCCGATTTCGAAAACGAAGTTGGTTGAAGTCGTAGCTGCTAGGGAGGTTATTTTCCGTTCCATGTCATTTTCTGAGGTTGCGTGTGCTTTGCAAGCCGCTGGCCACTCTTTTTCGCTGCCGTGTAGGAAAATCGGACCGAAGAACCATAAATCGCAGGTTTTGAGTTTGCTCGGTGCTACGGGTTGCGTTAAAACGTCAGCTGGATTTCTTTTTGTTCCTACGCGCCGCCACTGCTCCGGATTCGAAAGCTCATGAAACAAATGTGTGAAAGCCTGATGGTTGCGATTGTATCCAGGATAAAACTATTTGAGAATCAGTCCAGTAATAAGTTGGAAAGTCAATCATGTTGAGAATCTGTTTGATTCGACCTGCCAGTTCTGCAGCCAATTTTGCTGCACAAAGCTCTAACCAAGGAAGAGTGATCGTCTTGATGGGTGCTCCATGTGATTTAGCACATAGTAATCGAACAACGATAGTGTTATACTGTTTGACAGAGCGTATATATGCGGTAGCACCAAAAACTTCAGTAGAGGCATCGGCAAATATGTGAAGCTCTCTTGACTTTGGTAGGCTGTAGGAGTACATGTCTCGTGGTATAACAATATCTTCAATGGTTTTTAATTCTTCGCGAAAGATTGTCCATTGTGTGTGCATTTCCATAGGCAGAGCAGCATCCCAGTCTAGCTTTAGTTTCCAAATAGCTTGAAGTTGTATTTTTGCGGTCATAACGATTAGGGCTAAGAATCCTAGAGGGTCGAATATGTTGAATATGTCCGATGCGACGGTGCGTTTTGTATATCTATTTAAACTGGTCGTAGTCAACTTCATTTTGAAGACATCAGATGCTGGTGACCAAGTCAAACCTAGGGTTTTGATGTAATCATCACTGCTTTCATTGAAGTCGAGGCACAGCTGAATGTCTTGAGGCGGAATTTGATCTAGTACGCGTTTATCATTCGCGCACCATTTCCTTAGGTTGAATCCGGCTTGGAAAAGTAGGACTTGTAGTTCTGATTGTGTTTTCAATAATTCCGGCAAGCTGTTGCTTCCAGTCATGATGTTGTCGACGTAACAATTTTTAAGTAGTGCCTGGAATGCGTACGGAAATTCTGACTGATTTTTACGTGCTAGATCCACTAAAGATTTTGTTGCTAAATACGATGCTGGTCGTGTCCCATATGTTACGGTGTTCAATTGATCTTCAGGCGAGCGTCTCCAAAAGATTAGCTGGAAGCTTCTTTGGTCTGGGTTGATACTGACCTGCCGATACATTTTCTCAATATCTGCTGTTAGGACGTATCAATGTTGTCTAAACCGTAGTAATATCGAAAATAGATCTTCTTGAACTGTAAGACCAGCGCGCAGGATATCATTGAGAGCTACATTGGATGTTGTTTTCGCCGATGCATCGAAAACTACCCGCACTTTGGTTGTGACACTGTCTGGCTTGGTGATGCAGTGATGAGGAAGGTAGTAATGTATGCTGGGAACTCCAGTGATTCCTTCCATGTGACCCAGAGCTAAATACTCAGCCATGAATTTAACATATTTAGCTGCAAGTTGGGCTGACGTGCCAGTTTGCGTTCTAAACTATAAAACATTCGCAAGGCCATGTCCTTTGATTCGCCCAACGTGTATGGATCAGTAGTGAAGGGTAAGAAAACTTCATATCTGCCGTCTGCGTTGCGCTTGGTCCATCGGGCGAAGTGAGCTTCACATTGTTTCTCACTTGGAGACAAGTGTTGCTTCCTTTGCGGCAAACTGTCCAGGTTCCAAAATCGTCCAACTTGTATTGAAGTTGCATCATCTTGGATGCCAACTTCACAGGTAATATTATCGCTGGTTGTTCCGACTATACATCCGCCAACGATCCAACCAAATACAGTGTTTTGAAGACTGGGAAGGTTCTCTCCCAATTTTTTCTGGCCTATTGATAGGAATTTATAGTAAAAATTTACTCCCACCAACAAATCTACCTTGTCCGGCCGATGGAAGTGAGGATCAGCCAGTTATATGTTGTCGGGAATTCTCCAATCACTCACGTTGATCTCTCTCGATGGCTGTTGGGATATTATGCAAGGAAGTACATGAGCCTCCACTCTTGTCGTGAAAGCCGTGATCTGTGATTTTAGCAGAAAATTAACCCTTGCGGTTGAGTGCTGACACCCATTTCCAATGCCAAATATTTTAAGATTGCTCGAATCTTTGGTCAATTTAAGCTTCTGGCATACTCGCTCTGATAGCAAATTTACTTGGGACCCTGAATCCAAAACAGCTCTGCACGCTGTGTTGGTACCATCATTTCCTTGAATGGTAACTATCACTGTACTCAGCATCATGTATTTTGCTTGTGGTTTCATCATACCGGTAGCTAAGGACGATGCTTCGCCTTCCTGCCTAACCGGAATACCTTGTTTCGTGGTGGACGACGAGGTTTCGAATTTTGGCCGTTGAGCTGCCTTCTTTCCTGCTACATCTTGCTTCTTGTCGAGGTGTAGCAACGTATTATGTTATTTGGAACAATGTCTGCAAGTTCCCCTGGTACAATTGTTCGGCGCATAGTCTGCTTGCAGGCAGTTAATGCATTTCGAGTGCTTTTGAATAAGCTTGAGTCGATTTTCGGGGGTTAAGGCCAGTAAAGTTTTGCACGCAAAAAGTTGGTATGCTGCGTTGCAAGCAATACCGTTATTGGTGGTCACTGCAGTTAAAGACTTTGCGGATGCTGAGCGTTTTTTGTGCTCAGTCTTGGGTTTAGAGCCGAGTGCTTCCAGGGATTGGAATCTTTTTTCCAAGAAACTCAAGAGCCATTTGATGGTTGGAAGTTGTCTTGGATGAGCTAATGACTGCTCATACAGCACGTGTGTAGTTTTGTTCAACTTGCGTCTAAGTATAAACAACAACAGATTTGGTTGAGATTCCGACGTTCTCCAATCCTTTTAAACATTTACGTGTGGTATCGTGGAGTGATTTGATATTTGCAGCTGACTCAATCATGTGAGATGATTGCCCAAGTAAATTCGCCAATAGTGCATTTGCAATTAATTTCGGATTTTCGTAGCGTTCCTTGAGGATCTGCCAGGCTGCAGGATAATTTTCATTGGATAATGGCAAGTGCTTTATTAAATTTTCAGCTTGCCCTGATAGGTTGGCTCAAAGATGCCACAATTTTTCACATGGTGAAATATCCTGTTTGTGATCCACTTCGGAAAACAGGTCGTAGAACTGACGCCAATTTAAATAGTTTCTGTCGAACTTCGGAATTTCTATTTTAGGTAGCTTAATTTTGATGCTACTATCAGATCTTAAAGTTTGATCGTTTATGGGCATCTGCTGTGGTTCACTTCGCTGGAGATGGCCAGTCAGTGAAACATTGGCACTAAGAACTTGGTCCTGTTGACTTAAAAATTCCTTGACGTCATAACCAAGTGATTCAGGATCATCAATTGTTTCAGAGATCTGATGATGTAAAACTTCGAGTTGCTGCCAGTACTCGGAGACGGCTTGCTTTTGCACTTAATAGAAGGCTATTGATTGTCCAGAAGCTGTTTCCGCCAACCTTCGTAGAGCGTGGTCTAACTGCCCCCTGATTCTGTTGGCCTTCCTCAGCAGCTGGCGTATAGGATTATCCTTAGCTGAATCACTCTCTTGAGTAATGGGTGATTTTCTTGCTTCGATGTTTGACGATAGCGTCTGGATTTGTGTGGGTGCCTTCCTGGCTTCAATGTTTGATGATAGCACCTGAATTCGTGCCTCAAACAACTACTTATATTTTGAATGAAGTGATGCAATGGAAGTGTAGTAATCGCTGATGAAATAGTCATCCTGCGGTTGCAACTCAGGATGGTTCCTGATCTCTGTATCGGTAGACTCGAACTGCTCCCATGCCTCTTCTAGCCGCCGCAATCGCTCTTGATAATAATCAAAAGTTTTACGTTGTGCCGGATCCTTCCCCACGTTTGAGATGATCCTCTGAATTTCCTTTCCAGTGACCTCTTGGTCGAAGATGAGCTTCTCCACGTTGAAGCTATTCGGATCCTTTTAAATGTGAAGAATGCGGATACGGGAACGTGGAATGTAGAACGGAATGTGTCCTTGAACTCGAGGAGTGCAATATGTCCTGTCACGGGCGCCAAATGTTCACGATCTGGCTCCTTTGCCAGAACGGGTTAGTCTTGTTCAATATCCACAGCACTCGAACCGGGATATTGCGTTGAATAGTGCAATCGCAGACAACGACGGCACTTGAAAATCACGTTATGGTTTGGTTTTTAATACCAAGTGAATTTGTAATATCAAACGGCACTTGTTACCGCGATATTACCTTGGAGATACCGAGATAATTTAGTAGAGCTTTCCTTTAATTAAACCACTGACGAATAGGGAATAGGGTTAAATGACTAACTAATTTATTTTCATTTCAATTCTTTATATATAAAAAGAATATTACTTACTTGCTAGCATAAACACAAGCACCAAACAAAATTCCTATGTCGTCAACAAACTGCATATTCACCTTGACTATCTGGCAGTCTACGTGTCGCATAGCCAAAAAGCAATCCGAGAAAAGATGTGCACGAGTAAAAGTAATAGTGTATTTTACTGACGATGCGTCTGGTTGCTTGTGGGAAAATTATCAGTTTGAAAAATTCAGAATGTAATATGAATGAAATGAAATTACGCGTAAGTATGAAGAATGAATTGGATTGATGACGATGATGTTGAGGGTGATGATGAACACAGGAAAAAGTCGCCGGGGCTGAATCTGGAAAATATGGTGGGTGGGAAAGCAATTCAAAGCACACATTAATAGTCGCTGTTGATGATGGTTCCTTTTTTGGAGATAGTCAATAAATATTATTCCATTCGCATCCCAAAATACAGACGGGATCACCTTACTGGCCGACTGTTGCGCCTTTGCCCACTTTGGATTCGGTCCGTCGACTGCTGTCCACTCAGCTGACTGTCTTTTGGGTTCCGGTGTGTAATAGTGAAGCCATGTTTAATCCACTGTCACATATCGACGATAGAATCCGATTTTATTGCGGTTTAACAGCGCCAAACACTTCTCTGAAGCATCAATGGTTGTTGTTTTTGGTCGACTGTGAGCTCACGCGGCACCCACTTTGAACAGAGCTTTCGTATACCCAAACGTTCGAGTAAAATAGTAAAAACACTACCATCTGATATTTTTACAATGTCAGTTAGCTCGTGCACCTTCAATTTTTGATCATTCATAACCAATTTGTGGATTTTTTATGTTTTCTGGAATAACAGCCTCATTTGGGCGTCCACTGCGCTCTGCATTATTTGTGCTGGTACGACCACGTTTAAATTCAGCAATCCACACCTCTACCGTTTGTCTTGATAGAGCAGAGTCCAAATAATGTTTATCAAGCCATTGTTTGGTTTCCACTGTATTTTTTTCATCAAAAAGCAATGCTTTATCAAAACTCGAAATCAACTTTTTTTTCCATTTTTTCAATATCAAAAGTTGCTTCGCACAAAATACTATAACTCATGAATCAATAGTCCGATTGCTGACCAGTTTATACACCTATCGTTTGAAAGTTAGAACTAATGAAAAATTAGATGTGAATGTAGCCACCTTGAATCCCGTGGATTAAGACGTGCACAATGCAATCGTTAAACTCACTTTATGTGGTAAATAATAATTTATTGCAAAAATCTAAATATATAACAGTTCGTTAAATGAAACTAAACTTGTCTACTTCGTGACCAAAACCCAACGAGAACAGCTGATGAGAAGTTTTCTTGTTGCTAGCTGATTGGTTGCCAGATGTGTAAAGTCAAACTTCCTTGAGATGATGTCAGCGCCACTCAATGGTGGAAATAGTTTTTATGATCGTCACAGTACCCCCTTTCCAGAATTGACGTCAAGTTGATGCTGGCTTTGACGTCCGACTGTACGTTCTGAGGGGAATGTCATGATTTTTTTCGTTGTCATCTTTTGCAGTATACGCTGGTTTGAGTCGTTTGGTTGAGATTGGTAGGGGCTCGAAAAAGTGCGCTCTCAAAATGAGCGCCTTGGTCGGTTGTCAACGTTTTGGGAGTTCCAAAACGCGAAACCCAGGTGTTGTAAAAAGCGTTGGCGACTGTGTCTGCAGTCATGCCTCGCATGGGGACTGCTTCTGGCCACCGTGAAAACCTGTCTACCATGGTAAGACAGTATCGATACCCGCTCACCAATGGCAGAATGACAATGTGTACATGATCGAATCTTTCGTTCGGAACGTTTATTGAGATGGGCTGGTTCCTGTTGTGTCGTTGGATTTTCGAGCGTTGATAGAAGATGCAGTTGTGGATCCATCGCGCCGTGTCCTTTTGAATGCTGGGCCATACGTACTTTTGGCGCAGCTGGTGAAGGGTGGCCTTGCCGCTTGGGTGAGCGAGTCCGTGAACTGTAGCAAAAGCCTGTTGACGAAGTTCCGGTGGGACGTAAGGACGAATGTGTCCCGTTGAAGTATCGCAGTGAACTGTTGCTGTACCGATTGACAGCTTTTGTAGTTGTAACCCCGTGGTGTTGCTGTTGTCTAGGAGCACACGAAGCTTGTCGTCTTCTTGTTGAGCGTCGGCTAGTTGAGTTGGGTCTAAGGTGAATGGCATGTTGATCGTATTAGTTCTGGAGAAGGTGTCGGCTACTAGATTCTCCGAGCCGGAGATGTGGACTATCTCCGTCGTAAATTGAGAGATGAAGTCCAACTGTCTCAATTGTCTCGGATTGGCTTTGTCGAGACTTTGAGCAAATGCGTAGGTTAAAGGCTTGTTGTCGGTTTTGATAATAAAATGTCGACCCTCCAGATATACAAAAAAAAACTTGATTGCAAGTCAGATGCGTCAGTGACAAGTTGAAGTTGTGCATTCTGATCCGGATGGATGAGTAAGGCTGCAGTTGCAAGGTCGCGTTTGCACATTTGGAAATCTGATTCCGTTTGTGGTGTCCAAGGAACTTTGCGATTATCGTTTCTCTTGCTGTTTCTTAAGAAAGCGTTCAACGGTGCCTGATGGGGGGCAAGTATTTGAGACAACGTCTGTAGAAGTTGCAGGCCCCAAGAAATCGACGCAGCTCGACTATGGTCTCAGGTTGCTTGAATTTAAGCAGCGCAGTGATTCGCTCTTGTGTTGGTTGCGAACCGTTTTTGTTGATCGTGTAGCCCAAATACTCTATCTCCGTTTGACCGAAAGCACACTTTTCAATGTTAATGTGCAAGTTATGTTGCTCAAGTCGTTGACGGACAATGTTGAGGTGTTTTCGATGTTGGTCAGCATTGTCTGACATAATAATGATATCGTCTATAAAGCAGAAACGAATTCCAGTACGTAGAGGATGTTGCCCATGTGCCGTTGAAAAGTTTGTGTGGCATTTCTAAGACCGGAAAGTATGACCAAATATTCAAACAACCCGAATGGTGTTGTAACGGCTGTCTTTTTTATGTCGGCTTCGCACATCGGGATCTGATGGTAAGCCCGTTCTAGGTCCAACTTCGAAAATATAGTTTTACCGTGAAGCCGGTCAGCCACGTCGTGGATATGTGCAATTGGATATCGATCCGGTACTGTGTGAGCGTTAAGTTTGCGATAGTCGCCACAAACTCTCCAGCCCTCCGATTTTTTGGCCACCATATGGATGGGACTGGCTCAAGGACTACTCGATATAAGGCAAATACCCATTTTAAGCATATGATCGAATTCTGCTCGTGCTGCTTTCAGTTTTTCGCCTGTCAGACGTCGAGGCTGTTGGAAAACTGGTGGTTCAGTTCTTTCAATGAAATTTGCCACTTGGTTAGCTGGTGCTGATGTGTGTATTGTTGTTGTTGTTAAGGACGTGTTGTGAGTCGTACGCTGAATGATAGTTGCCGTTGTGGTTGCCTTTGCATGTGTCGCGGGTACCCCGAAAACATCAACCAGAGCGATTTGTCCCGAGCTAAAGCAGATAGAATTGTCATCTGATAGCCTTCTGTTTTTTAAATCGATCAAAAGCCCGTTATGTGTCAGAAGTCCGCCCCGATAATTGGTGTAGAGACATTCGCTACAATAAAATTCCACGCAAATAGACGCTTGAAACTTAAGTGTATATTCAAGGGTCGTTTACCATACGGGGTAATTGTGGTGTTGTTGGCGGCATAAAATGTTAGCATTTGCGGCTGTTGAAGTTGAGTGCAACGTTTAGGCAGAGTCGAGACGGACGATCCGAAGTCGATTAGGAAATTTAAGTGTGACTGCTGATCGGCTATGTGTAGTCTGAACTCTGGAATTTTATCTATGTTGTCTACCACTCCGGTGATGGAAAGCAACTGTCTCAGTTTCCCTGATGCTGATTTGCTTGAAACGAGCAAGGCTTCGAGCACCGTTTCGCTTTTACGCCAAATCTTTTATGGTAATAGCAAGCCTCATTGTTAGTTGAAGTGCGGGCGCCTCTTGCACCACCAGTCAAACCATGCAAATCAGAGGGGCTGAAATTGTTTGTTGATTTTGTCATCTGAACAACAACGTTATTAAGCTGACGCTCGATTTTTATAAGCCGTTTGTTGAGTTCCGATGTTTCAGGCTGCCTGCCTGTAGTGGAGTGCCTTCTGTAACCAATACGTAAGCCAGAACACTGTTTTCCACTATGCGGTCTGCTATTTTTGCGAGTTTAGAATCCTTGCTAGCAGCCATAACGCACCTAACGCTCACTGGTAGTCGTTTCATCCACAATATTTTGAGGATGTCCTGAGACAAATCCAAAGGTGCGAAATTTCGCATTTCTCGAAGTAGTTGCGACGGTTGTTTCACGTCGAGGTCTGCTCCTGTGAGCAACCGGTTTAGCTGTTGCTCCTTAGATTCGGAGAATCTGGTGACAAGATGCCGTTTGAGCGTACCGTATTTGTTCGTGACTGGTGGTGAACGAATGATGTCAGATACTTGCTGCTGGATATCGATTTCCAGAGCAGCGATAATCGTTATCTTATTGGTTAAAAATTGCGCCTCCGCCTGCACAAACCAAAGCGTCGGGTCGCTTCGCCAAAATGGTGGAAATTTCACGTCTTTGACAGAAGCGACTTCTGCAGACGGTGGAAAGTTTGTTGCTGCATCAACCGGTGGCAGTCACTTGGGCGAAGATATCATGTCCTGGCTTGGTTCATATAGCGTGTCGAGCAACGTGTTGCTGTCGCGTTTTGCCGGTGGCGGTGTATGTTGAACGAACATGCCGGTTGTCAAATCCTCAGTCGACATTTTAATGGATGCTCCCCTAGCCGGGGCTCACGTCGATGATAGGGTCACCAGTTGTAGCCGCCTTGAATCCCGTATATTAAGACGTGCACATTACAATCGTTAAACTTACTTAATGTGGTAAATAACCATTTATTGCAAAAATCTAAATATAAAACAGTTCGTTAAATGAAACTGAACTTGTCTGCTTCGCAACCAAAAGCCAAAGAGAACAGCTGATGAAAAGTCTTCTTGTTGCTAGCTGATTGGTTGCCAGATGTGTAAAGTCAAAATTCCTCGAGATGATGTCAGCGCCACTCAGTGGTGGAAATAGTTTTTTATGATCGCCACAGGAAAAATTCTAGTAATGCCATTTATGTGTCATCCTGCAGAATTATTGAATGGTTTTGAGCCTTTTGTATTTGGTTACATTTTCTTTTTCACTGCATCCATCACGTAGTACATGATTGCCTGAGAATTATCATTTAGTAACTACACTCGTACTATTCACGACAGTACTATCAAAATTGGCAGTGACTTCGAAGGCAGAACTTCATCTACTATAATTGTCTTGCTTATAAACTGCAATGGTATAAAAGTGTAGATGACTGTAAAAACCTAAAGTTGCAATCAGGAATACTACTGAACAGGTTTTGATGTCACTGGCCAAAAAAATAATAGAATGACTGACTTGATGACGAATATCAGATATACATTTTCTTTGCTCACCCCATAAACTTGATTATACCGTTCTCCATGTCCACAGACCTGGTGATGCACATCAGATTAGTCTTCTTATCGACTAAGCATCTGCTCCTATTGAAAGCAATCAACTTAACTCAAACCCCTCAGTGGGATTGCTGGACCACAGGACTATTATATTAGGCTTGTATCTTTGTGGATTGCCGTCCCCACGTACTCGAGGAAGTGGAGATTTCCGTATGTTTCCTCTGCTAACAGCAGCCAACTACAAGTGCTGGTCTTACTTTTGATATAATTTCAGCCGGGTGCAAAGATGATACATTGCCCCAGATCCTCGCGGTGTTAGCAACCCATACCCATTGAGAGAAGGCAGCCACAGGCAAAAATGGCTGTCACGAACGGAGTCTTGAGGCTTAGCGAACTTCGAAGTATGCAAATTCCCCTGATATACGGTAAAATGCCACGAGAAGGAACCTAGATAAAAAACCCGGTGAAAGTTGAGAAGGAGGAAATAAAACCCTAGGATGCAAAGGTTTGAACCCCTAGCACTGGCGGCAGAGGGTAGTGAGCGAGTAGGCTCCCAGCGACTGCAACTTTATAGAAGTTGTGAACTTAACTTCTAAAATAGGTATATCTACAAGCAATCTCGGGTCCGGCGTAGAAAACCCATCCAGGCTTAGACCCTTTTTGGTGTAAACACCGTCAAAACAAGGGATCAAACCTAGAGGAAACAAGCGAACCCAAAAAATTAAGCCCCAGCAAATGTCTACAAAGATAATATAGGCTCCAATAGGGAAACCAGCAATCCTGGTGTCATCTTTAGCGACAACAAGGTTTGTTAAAAATCAGTGCATGGCCCTATCGGGCATAACAACGATTAAGACATTAAAGACTTTTCTAGACTTTTTTCTTGAAACGACGTCAGAGTTTGCTTCTTTGAGTGAGTCATGAAAAAAGAAATTTTCCTGTGCATAATAAATAAACAAAATAACTGACTACTTTTCTAGGCACTAAATATTCAAAAAACAAACAGAAACAGAACACTGAACTAAAAGGCACAGAGAGCACATATCAGCCAGATATAATCTTGGCATTCGTTTGCAGTAAAAAACCTACGTGCATTCCAAAACGCTCTACAAGGGAAGAGCGCATTATAAACCAACCCGAAGTCAAACAATAAACCGCGGCAGAAAAAGAAGATAGTGAGAAAACCAATGCAGTGCCGTTACGTGATGTTGCTGGCATTACCGAAAATGCGACAGAAGCATTTGTAGTGTTGTTAGATGTCAGATAATTATGACCGTAAAGGGCTGCAGCAACGGTCTGCTGCCTCAGCGAACAAGGATATTAATGCCCGCCGAAATTGGCCTTGTCTATGGACGCGTGAATGCGCTTGCAGGCTAGCGTTGCGATGTTGTGGGGTAGGTTCTTTCCCCCCAGCACAAGGGCCCACTACGAAAAAATTTCACATTTACGTATTTTTCGAACGTAATATGTGGACGGTGTCGAGGAACCTATCGAAGGAATGAACTATGGAAAACGGGATTGACTGGACTCGATTGACGCGCGCAGGATGAAAGATGATATCGTCCTTACTCTGAGCTCTTACGACCCCCACTTAAAGGGGGGCATCCAGGTGGAAGCGGTGCCCCTCGCACCCCCATTCGGATAAAGATCCATTTATTTTTCCTTTAAATGGAAAATTCATACAAAAACAATTATATGAACTTTTCCGTTAAATGAAAAATAACATTCACATACTCGGCGCAGCATGGTCAGCAGGCTGCTGCATATATCATTGAAACCATGGCATATGTTTCTACTGGCCCATCGGCATTTCCTTCACGCCAAAGAAAGCAATGTGCATTCTGATCAGCTGGCTGGATTCGTACTTGGGCAAACATCTCTTGGATATCACCGCAACATGCCGTGTCGAAATTTGATGAATATAGATATTAACAACTATGCACGCTCCAGTCGTAGCTTATCCGGCTTGTCAGTATTAGAGACTCCAAAGTATGGCAGGTACCAAGTTCTTGGATCACTAATGTTTGCTTCTTCTGGCGAAAGCAGTTTAGTATACCCTTTCTCAATATACTTTGTTACCTCCTGTTTGTATTTATTGGCAAACTGGACATTTTTCTGCACTATGATCTCAATTTTCCTTAGGCGATGTTCAGCCATCTTATGACTAGGAGGAAAATGAATTTCGTCCTTGTTCCATAAGAGTCCGATTTCAACACGACCTTCCTTGTACCTTGTGGTGTTCTCCAATATCAGTCTGACTCGAGCGCTTTCATCAGACTGCAGAAGTGGCCACCATATCCATCTTTTGACTGACAGGCCCAAAAACGACCCAACCCAGATTTGTTTCCACTACAATTGGTTGATGAGGCTCTTTTTGAAAATTTTTTGGTATACGCTCAAAGTTATCCCAACCCATTAAAAGGATTGGTCTGTCATTGTAATAGCTAGTCACAGGAAACGACTTTGTATGATAAAAACTGTTACGCTCGAACGTTTGGAGTGGAAGACCTAGATCTCGGACAGTACGAGTATGTCCGTTTTTAGGGTATTGTAAAATTATTTTACAATACCCTATTAGTTTCGCGTCCTGTCTGTCCGTCTGTCCGTCCGTCCGTCCGTCCGTCCCTCCGTGTGTCACACCACTTTTTCTCGCAAACTACATAAGCTACAAACATAAAATTTTTTAGGTAGGTGTAAAGTGACGCCCTCTTCAAAGTTCCATTACGAAAAAAAATTTATAAGGTCTTTAAGGGGGGTCTCCCCATATAGGGGAGTTGCCCCTGAAAAAAAGTTTTCATCGCATGTAGGCAATATGGGTATCAAATGAAAGGTATTGATGAGAGCTTTTCAAAACAGGTCTTAAAATGACAAATTTTGCTTCGAGGGGTGCAGGGGAAGGGGAAATGTACGGAAATTTTGTGTCCCCCCCCCCCCTCGCGATTGGACACCTTTGACCCGAAAAATCTGAAAAAAATCATGAGTATAGGCCTTTATGAGTACAACAACAACAAATAGGTGAGAAGTCGAAATTCACTCAACTTTGTTAGTAATAGTATGATTTATCGATTTTATGTTTTCTTGAATAAAATCTTAACGGGTCCCTTAAGCTTAATAAAATTCAGTGCACAGATGACTATCAATAAGATTAATCTGTCCTGAAAGTTTCATAAAGATCGAATGGTATTTAATGAAGTTATAGCGATTTGAATTTTCCTGTATTACTATGGAACAATATGGGCTGTATTACTATGGAAACATATGGCTATGTAACAATATGCGCTTTTTACTGACTCAGATACTACAGCTTTGCTAGGATTTGCATGAAAGTTTCAGGAATGATAGGTATCATGAATTCCTTTGAGAATTGGCTCAGCTAGCGGTATTAGTAATCGTAAAGCAAAATAGTGGCTGTTTTAAATGCGAAGATTGAATAATTTTGAGTTATTTTGCCCCAACTTCAACGTTTAAAGCGCATGCTTTTAACACTTGATTCAATTTAATGAAAGGCTGAAGATGAGTACCTACAATTAATACTCATACGTAAAACAAGTCGAGGAGGCAGGAGAGAGCTCCTAGCAAAAGGGCTTTGTAACCATTCTACGATGCGAAAAAATAGGCCATGAATCGATGATTACAGTACAGGGGAGTGGCCGCTGAAAAAAAATTTCATCAAAGGTAGCCAATATGAATATCAAATGAATGTTCTTTATAAGAGCTTTTCAAAACAGTACTTGAACTGTCAATTTTTCCTTCACAAGGGCAACAAATACCTTAGAAGTCGAAATTCAATCAACTTTGTTAATAATAGTACATTTTATAAATTTTGCTTTTTTGTCTATAAAATCAAGATGTGACCCTTAGATTTCCCAAAATCTATAATTTAAATTTTCTGAAAGTGATTGTATATGGTTCGAAAATTTCACAATAATTGAACAATAAACAGCTAAGTTACAGCCGATTGAATCTTTAACAATTACAACAACATTAACACGTGATACTAGGAAGATACACGCTTGCAGCGGACCGAGACACTACAAATATGTAGGAATTTTGATAAAAATTTTAAAAATTTTTAGTAATATCCATGTGTTATCGTGACTAATCAAGCGACGAGGTCAAACCACTTGAAACAAAATGGTGGCGAGTTTAAAATCATAATAACCATAATAATTTTTCGAACTCAATTTATGGAATCTATATATTAGTCAAGTTTTGATATGCAGAATATATTGTTTGATTTACTAATTGTTTTACAATACCCTTCTGGCAGGAGCATCCTCCTGCTACTTCAACTTGTTTAAGGTGTACAACGTAGCGTTCACAAAATCTTCTTTTATTGTCAGTGAAACTCTGATTGATTTTTCTGTCTTTTTTCTATCCCCATACCACTGTAGTGTAAGTTTCATCGCCTAGCCACTTAGGCCTACCTGTAAAGCACTTGCGATAATTTCCTCCATGAGAGAAAGTAGATGATCCTTCATTTGGCATTGCATATCCTGACACATTGCCCGATAGTCCACCTAAAATCACTGGCGATACTTTAAACAGTTGGTGACCTTGAACATTTGACGGGAATTTAAAACATGTGTCGGCTTAAGTGCTCATGCGGTGGACTGATCCAATAGTGTATGATGCACCTGACCACAGTTGTTAATTAAACAGGTTCATTTTTTACGACAAATAGCTAAGCTATGTCCTTTACTCAAACATGAGACATGCCAAATAATTGATGCAGTCTTCTATAAGTGGCAGCGGAAAATTGTCTCGTATGGTCTATTTGTTCAGGGCTCTGTAGTCCACACACATTCTCAACCCACCGCTTTTCTTCCTAACTAAAACTATGGCAGAAGCGTATGGGGAATTTCTTTAGTAGCTCTTCTGTGATATTGTGAACTTCTGTTTGCTCGTGGTAAGATAATCTTCGTGGCGTGCAGTGAAACGGAGTGTTATTATTTAGGTGAACTTCCATCTGATAGTGATGGGGCGCTACAATAAGATTCATCGGGTTCAAATAGTTTTCGTAAATGGTCTTTCTAAGGGCTTCAGTATGGTTTTTGCTCAGGGACATATTTATTTCTAGGTTTTCTGTGTCAACTGGGGGTAATGTAGTAAGGTTGGAAAGGTTCTAAAGTTATTGTTGGTGTGATCATTAACGGGTGCACCAGCGTTGGCCCAATTTTCATCAGTAGATCTAATGTTGTTAAGTTCATAGGTGGTTTCATCAGGAGGCTTTGATTCAACACATGGACTAGTCAATCCTTTATTATTTGTCTGTTTGAAGGCACAGAAATAGCGTTTGTCTTTTTCAAACGATTTATCCTCATGACTATACTTTGGATGTTAATATCTTTGAATTCATGAAGATAAATACTAAATTCCTTTAAGAAATGCCGGCTTAAGTTTATAGGTAGTGAAACTGTTTCGTCTGGAATCACTAAAAGAGGAATTTTCCTATATTGTCAACGAAATTTAATATAGACGTCGACCTTACCATACGTTTTTATCGTTGCATTTCCTAAGAGTAGAGGGACTGCAGATCGTTTCACAAAACTAATTGGACTGCCGGTTTCGAAAAGAGACAAAAGTTTCTGTGTATTCTCCCCGACTATAAGTAAAAGCAACACTTACCAGATTAATTGCGCTGATGGCGCTGTCAGTTTTATCATCAGTTATATCACTATCGTTCTTTGGTTCGTTAACGTAGGCAGCGGTGTTGGTGTTGCGAATAACTCTCATGACTTACTTTGGAATCGGGTAATTTGAACATTTGGAGCACGAACCTGGTGCACGCTTCTCGTAAGGGCTGGAGCTTTGATAGTGGCCTCGTCTTGTACAGCTAAAACAGCGTGACGTTTCTTCCAGGACAGCGGGAACTATATATTTCGCAGCACTTGATCTGGGTACCATTACAGTATGTTCACGGGAAGTTGCAGCAAATGGCCGGGAAGTTGCAGTGACTTCACGTGTGTTAACAACACACTTTAGAGCGGATGTAATGCGCCTTTGGTGATGCTCAAGTAACTCATTCAGCTGTCAGTGCATGCTGCCAGAAGTAAGTATGCTTCAGTATATAGCCTCCACGATGAGGTTAACTAATTCGATTTCGGTGAGTCGGGCGGCTTTTGCAATTGCATACATTTTGAGAACATATCTCTGCCACGTCTCGTGTCTCTGATCCCAACTACGGGCTTCCAGTTGGCGGTAGACGTCTTGTAGAGTGAATCCCACCATCAGTTCGTTTCGGAGGCTTGCATAGTCTGCGGCATGAGTGGTTCTGAGAAAGGCTTTCGCAGTTTCCGTGAGGAAACATCGAAGGCATAACAGTTTAAAGTGATTATCTGTATTGACGGTTGCCAAAAAGTCATCTAGATCGGCTACGAAGTTCCGGACATCGTAGTGGTCATCGTCGCTGATTTGTTGACCGCATATTCAACATCACTAAAGTCAATATGTCGAGCTTTCGCAGTCTAGGTTGGTTGACTACCTGCTTCGAGTAGACTAACCCCATGTTGTAATTCGAGTAATTCCTTCCTTTTCTTCAAAATCGCAATTTCTCATTCAAAGGCCTCTTCTTCGGTGACTTCGTTAGCTAAGGAGGGCCGTTGATACAAAAAAGTGGCTTTAGGGACACAGGCGGCGGTTGGTTTCGTTGTTGCAGTGGTTTTATCGACAATAACAGCGGCTGCGGTGGAGGGCGTTATGGAAAAGATCGGGACATCGGTCGTAACAGTGCAATCCGTAGCTGTAGTTGCCGGAGTAGTCTTCAGGGTGGCAAAAGATGAATCAGAAGTGGCTGTTGTGGCAACACCTGTCGTGATCAGGCCCGTAGATGGGACATCAGTGGTGCTTGCGGTTTTTGCAGGCGTGTTGTGACCTCAAATTTGGATTCGGGTGAGTGATTATCGGCAGGTGTGTCAGGTTCCAACGAATCCTCTAGTGTCTTACTCTAGTGTATCGTAGAGGAGCCTGGATTGCGCCACTGTAGCCGTCAGTAGCGTATCTACAGCGGCCGTGACGAGTGCCTCCAACAGTTGGTTCTTTGCTAGCCGGACCATCACGTTATCAAAACTTTTTTTGGGTATCACTTTCTGTTGTTACTCCACGCCTGAGTTATAACCGCCCTTTTTTTTAAGTTTACAAACTCGCGGACAAATAAAAACCCCATCTAGTTACTTCAGCGGTTGTATTTCGAATCCTCCTGTCAGTTTTTCTCCGTCTCTTCTTCTTTCTATAACCTATACCTGTACAATTCAATTCGGATTACAGCAGTAGCATGGTTCGTGCGCTGACTAATAATTCTTATACAAGCATTAACTAGTGGTTTTTATGCAAACGAAAACCTTACAGAAAAATAGAGACAAAACAATTACAATTTAAAAATGCATTAGATTTCGAGGCACTTTCAAAAACCGCATAGAAAAATAGATATAAAACAATTATAGTTTACAAACTAATAATATTTATGGGCAATATCATAAGCCTCATAGAAGAGTAGATACAAATAATCATAAACAAACATAATTTATAAACTAATTATATTAATATCGAACACTGTGTAGAGAAAGAAACTAGTTATAAGCAAAATTAACTAAACAACATTCAATCATAACAACAAACAAATATGCTGAAGTATACCCGCAAGACCATCATATCAAAAGTAAATCGACACCCAATGCACGTCAAAACGATGCGGTTCAAGATCATGAAAGACCAACAGAGCCAAGGACGGGAAATACGGAAGTAACAGACCATGCATTTAGACATACAGCCTCGATGATATGCAGTTGAAAATTGATCATCACAAACGCGTTAGCGGATGATTGTGAATATACACAATCAAATAAAAATAAAACCATGCATTTGGACATGCAGCCGGGCAGCCAGGCAGTTGAAACTTTAGTTCTACGGAGGAAGAAAATTGGATTGAAGAAAATGCAACGTCAGCATTTCACCTGACACTTCATGTGTTTAATATCGCAAGGAGTGGAGCAATTGCCCTCCTTGAGGCTTTAACCAAGTTGGGTCCCTTGATTTACGCCTGGCCCCTCTGCTGTGTGTTACTGCAAAGATATCGTCGAATCGGCTTACGCCTGGCCGGCCCCACCATCGGATAGGACTCATTGGCTTTCGCCTGGTTCTGGGCATCCTTTCTTCACATCGGCTCCTCGGCACTCTCCAGGCCTGGTCGATAGCAAGCGGCTTCAACGAGCCCATCCGCCTCCATCCTTGAGGTCCCCAATATTTCTGGTTAACCACTCTATTTATTCGCAGGCTCCTGTCAGCTCGAGGGGAGACAAAGAGCGTTCTGAGGCTCCTTCCGCTGCCGCACCCCACCCAGAAGCCCGCCGAGCTACAGTTCCGCAGGCAACGATCGGGCCCTCCTTAAACGTCGTTCTCGTGGCGGAACCCTTGTCGACCCCCCGTCGCATCACTTTAGAAGACGGTTCAGCAGCAGCGAAAACAACAGCCTAACGCTGGGCAGAAGCAAGAAACCACTGAACGGCTCTCGAAGCCATGCAGAGGAGGTCAGCAGGCAAAGTTGCGGCACAAACAGGGGGAGCTGTTGCGTCTAGTACGGGTCAACGTCAAACCGGAAGAGAAAGCCCGTTTCCGCGACCAAGCGCGGGCCCTCCAGAAACAGTGTCGCAAGAAGCAATGAGAAAAGCACCGCCGACGGCGCCCAGACCGGAACCAGTTAGGGGACCCTACACCATCGAGGACCCAGCCACTGGATTAGTGAATTTTGAATACCTTAACTTTTTAGTTACATTTATAATTTTGAGTGTACGAGTTATAACGATTTGAGAAAAAAATCAAACCCAGCTCTTTTCCCTTTCTCCATTGAGAAGAATCTTTTCAGATGTCTCTAAAGTAATGTGTGATTGCCAGCCACACGGATGCGGAGTGGACGATTCCTCATCCCAAACCCCCCCTCGAGCTCCTGTCAGCTCGAGGGAAACCAAAGAGCTTGTCGACCCCCCGTCCCATCACTTTAGAAGAAGGTTCGGCAGCAGCGAGAACAACAGCCTATCGCTGGGCAGAAGCAAGAAACCATTGAACAGCTCTCGAAGCCATGCAGAGGAGGTCAGCAGGCAAAGTTGCGGCACAAACTGGGGGAGCTGTTGCGTCAAGTACGGGTCAACGTCAAACCGGAAGAGAAAGCCCGTTTCCGCGACCAAGCGTGGGCCCTCCAGAAACAGTGTCGCAAGAAGCAATGAGAAAAGCACCGCCGACGACGCCCAGACCGGAACCAGTTAGGGGACCCTACACCATCGAGGATCCAGCCACGGGACTAGTGAATTTTGAATACCTGAACTTTGTAGTTACATTTATAATTTTGAGTGTACGAGTTATAACGATTTAAGAAAAAAATCAAACCCAGCTCTTTTCCCTTTCTCCATCGGGAAGAATCTTTTCAGATGTCTCTAAGGTAAGGTGTGATTGCCAGCCACACGGATCTGGAGTAGACGATTCCTCATCCCAAACCCCCCCATTAAATGATAGTAAATGCTCTCGGGGTCGCATATTGGGTTTACTGGTTCCCCAATAATTTGACATTAAATGCCGGGAAATACTAATAACTGTAAATACATCTACAGCTCTGCTACTAAATCCTACTTACACCTCCTTTGCGGGGACGTAAGAGGATGAAGCCGAATCTTCCGCGCCTGATAACGGAATCGACGTATTAACCATGCCACCGGAATGGAGGTTGGGCGCCGGACTAACTCCCCGTCCCTGGAAAATCTTAAAATGTTTTGAAATCTGCAGATGGGCCTCGGAATAGATTGGAATCAAGGCAACGACCTCGCAAACGAAAAATGGACTTTGATATTGGATCCTGGAATGTCAGATCACTCCATTGCCCTGGCGCTATTAAGGACCTTTTATAACAGGCCAGCCAATATCAACTGAAAATACTGGCAATCCAGGAAACGAATTGGACTGGAAACGGCATTCAAGACATAAGATCGCACACAATATTCAAAAGCGAGAAACCTACTGGAAAACGAGAATTTGGAGCCGCCTTTATTGTGAAGAGGGAGTTCAAATTCCACGTTATTGATTTTAAGGCAGTCAATGAACGGTTGTGTGCGATCCGTATAAAAGCGAAGTTTTTCAAAATTCGGCTGATTAATATTCACGCCCCGACTGAAGAAAAGAACGAAGAAATGAAAGAAACTTTCTTTCTACAATCACCTGGACTCATTGCCTTCAACCGACACAAAAATAATTCTGGGTGATTTCAACGCTAAGGTTGGCAATGAGCTTTCTCATCGGGGAACGACTGGAGGATATAGCCTCTACGATGAAACAAATGACAATGTAGCAGCAATCTAGTCATACGTTCGACTTGCTTCCCGCATTAACGCATTCATAAAATGACGTAGGTATCACCAGATGGCAGCACACAAAATTAGATCGACCAGCTTCTGATCCAACAACGATGACGCCCGTACACACCGAGAAGCCAATTGTAACTCAGATCATTATTTGATCAAATCAACCTATCGATGCCGTATGTTAAAGGCATATTGGGCGAAGACCAGCCCGCTACAAAAATTTGATATCGAAAGGCTCCAAACCACGTCTGTGGCCAAAAATTTCGCAGAAACCCTCGACAGCCAGCTGGCTCCCATATTATCAGGAGCATCGCTAAAGACAAGAAACGAGCTCTGGATGGAAGTAAAAGCGGCTATTAAGATCGTGACAGAACAAACGATCGGGCATCAAGCCCGGCGCGAGAAAAATGATTCGTTCGATGATGAGTGCCAGAATGCCTTAGACCAAAAGAATCAGGCATACAAAGATGACATAGAAAAGAAAACCCGGACTAAGAGAGAGCACTATGAAAATCTCAGAAGAGTAGCGAATAAGTCGTTAGAATTAAGAAAAGAAAATACTATGACGACCAATTGAGAAGTAAAGATGTAAGTTTAGCAAGCAACAACACAAGATAAGCATACAAAGTAGTGAAAAGCCTGAAACGTGGTTATCAGCCCAAAACCACGCTCTGTTGTGATGACATCGGCAATATCATCGCTGATGATACTAAGATTAAGGAAAGATGGGGATCATATTTTAAGAACCTCCTTAATCCTCCGCGCTACTTCACAACATCGAAGCCTATAGATGTCGGCGGAGAGCTTCCATTGGCCGCACCAACTCTGGATGAAGTGTGTTCCATCATCAAAGCCCAAAAGAATAATAAAGCGCCGGGCATCGATGAGATTCCAGTGGAGCTCATCAAATATGGTGGCAGCATGTTCATAAAGCTATTCACAAAGTCATCCAGTACATTTGGCAACAAGAACATATGCCGAAAGAGTGGAGCCAATCAATTATATTCCCTATCCACAAAAAAGGTGACAAGCTACAGTGTGAAAACTATAGAGGCATATCACTACATTGTACCGCGTACAAAATTTTTTCAAAGATCTTAGAAAATGAAATCGGATCATATGCCATCAGTATTATTGGGGAGTGCAGGTAGATCGACAATAGATCAATCGTTCACAGTCAAGCAGGTACTTGAAAAATGCTGGGAGTTCAACATAAACGTACACCAAATTTTTTCTGGCTTTAAGCAAGCATACGACAGTATTCATCGTAACGTACTGTTGCGAATTCCGGCGTACCGACTTTCTCCCATTCGCAACTTCAAATTACCACCGTAACATTTCCACCTTCCTTTGGGCACTCCTACCTTTTCCTCTGTGTATTTATTAATTTTTTTAACATTTTTCCAATTTCCCTTTAATTTTTATTTCCACATCATCACAATCCTACCCTTTTCCCTGATTTCCAATTACAACAAACTAGTAATATAATAATAATTTTAATCTTCCCACTAACAACACTCCCTACATTAATTCCCACTAACAAAATTTCATTCTATTCATTTTTCCTAACAAATTCAATCCCATGCTCAGATGCATCGTTGAAGTTGCTAATCTGATGAATAGGAGATCGATAAGGCATAGCTCCATTGGTTATGTCGCGAGTTCTCGACCGGGGGTCTGCTGGAACCCTGAATTCAAGTTCCCCCGGGCGCAGGGAAGCACTCTTTTTGGGGTATCAGCAAAGCCAATAGCTTCCGTAATGTATATGTGACACTTTGCATTCAATCAAGCGCTTCTTGGATTGTGCAAATTGCCATATGTAAAACAATGGATACTATTGAGTTTGTCGATATGGAACAAAAGATGTGTGGGTAGCGGAATCGCAGTGTAATGAACTTCGATTACGTTACCCAGATGCGGCAGCGGTAACTTGAAAATGAAAAGGATTGCAGGATCAGATTGGATGAAGGTGAAATGTGGAACTAAGTGGTTAGGATTGGGGCAGTTGGTATTTGACTGGAAGATAGAAAGCAATTGTGTTTGGCGGTGCGGAATGGTTAATTCGAAAAAAAATTTGAGTATTTGGTGTTGGAAAGAAGAAGGAGTTTTTTCGGTTTTTGGTTGAGTGATTTTGTTAATGATGTGCTTGAAGAGAAGAAAAGTACTATGGAGTGTCGAAAGAAAAAGTGTTAACATAAACTCGGAGAAGAAAAAGTTTTAGTATAAACTCGGGGAAGAAAAATTTAAGTATAAACACGGGGAAGAAAAAGTATAAACTCGGGGAAGAAGTTTGAATATAATTTCGGGGAAAGATAGTTCGAAGTGGAGCATTTAAATTTCAAGTTGAGGTGCACAATTAGGTTATACAGTAAATCTACAGTGTCGTGAAGCAAATTGTGTGACGTTAATAAACCAATCAATGAAATAAAATTAATAAAAAACTGGAGTAAAGTAGTTATCATAACATATAGGACAGTTTAAAGTGCAGAGACATAAGTTTAAATTGTCAGAAAATAAAAGTGTATAAAATAACAGTTGGTGCCATAACATTAACTTGAGTCAAACCAATGTCAGAGACAATAAAGTGAAAAAAAAGACAACAAACAAACCATAAAAAAACAAAGAAGAGTAGTGGCAGGTCGATCCTGCATTAGTTAGAACTGGTAGTTAATTACAATTCAATTAATTTTTCTAAATCCCTCCCCTTTCAGTTGCAGAGCGCTCGGCAGCAATAAAAAGGTGAGTAACTTTTTTCTTATCTTTTTGGTTCCTTTCAATTTAATTTCATTTGTACTTAAAGTTTCCTTATATGCAATTTTATTTGTTTTTGCTCGCTGGATTTATTATTTGCTAAAATATATTTAGCTCATTTTTAATTAGGAAAGGGGGTCACTGTACTGATTAAATTTGTTTAACTAAACTGCTATGCTAATTTTTAATTATATTTTACAATTTGAATTGGAATAAAATGTTTAAACTGAATAGTGTAAATACAATGTCCTATTATAAACCATAATTTTCATTTCTTGAAATGACTTCCTCCTCTCCCTTCCGTTGCCTTTTGTGTTAGGTTTTATATGTAAGGTGGCTCAGCACGAGCAGAGGGTGTCCCGGAAAACTCACGACACGACTGAGCGCTAGCCGGCCTCAGTATGCCACCCCGGGCTACACACCCCTCTGCCTCCGTGGTTGCTACAGTACTGTACCAAATAATGCTTTTCTTTGGCATCCCAACCAAATTACTCCGTCCTACCAAAATGACAATGACGCCGATGACCTTCCAAGTCCGCATCAATAACCAAGTCACCGATGCCTTTGACACAAATATTGGACTGAAACCGGGAGATGGGCAGGCCTCATTGCTATTCAATTTGGCTCTAGAGTACATCATAAGGAAGCTACCTGTCGATACACGAGGTACATTACTATACAAGTCAAGCCAAGTAGTAGCTTATGCGGACGACATCAACATTTTGTCACGGTCATTAACACCCCCCAAAGAACTCTTCCTGAAACTCGACAGCGTAGTAAAACTAGTAGGGTTACAAATCAATGAAAATAAAACAAAGCTCATGATGCAGCATAGGAAAAATACCTCAAATACACAAAATATCAGACTTGGCGAATACAGTATCGAGAATGTGAGCCAATTTGTGTATTTAGGTTCCAAAATAACGAGAACCATAATGAAAGAGACAAAATAGGCTGAAGAATAAGCTCACAAATAAAATATTTTATTCAGTTTTGACGATCTTGAAAACAAACCGCATTTACAGGACATTGAATCATCAGTGGGTCGACTGTCAACAAACGTGGCACTCATTACGCCTATAGCTTTTTCATCTTTAAAAGATCATACATGAGATGTTCACATTCTCAGTTAACTCGATGCACTTGCCTTACGATTTTCGCATTGTTAGCCTCTTTTGGCTTTCCAGAGCGGTGCTTGTATGACCCATTTTAAATTCACTAAACCACCGAAAAACAAAGCTCCAAGTATACAAATCTGTGAGAAGACCTGTGTTATGCTAAAGTCAAAGTCAAAAGCGCTTTATTTAATACTAATCGTTATAAATTTTTAAAAGAACATAAAGCAAATTCCAAACAATAAAACTATAAAAAACTTAATGGCCCGAATGGCTCTCTAAATTTATACGTTATTAGTTAATGAAAAAAATACACTTGCAAATTTAAATTAATTAAGATTATTAGATATTTTTTGATTCAATTGGAAAAAGGAGAAAAAACCAACCAGCATTATTCAAAAATTACTTATACTACTAACACAACAATGAACTTATATCCTATACCTAATATGTTACACCCTAATTCTAAATAAGTTCAATCAAAAAAAAAAAAAAAACGTTACCTTATATTGAAACCTACACCTAATTTATAATACAAATAAGCAACAATACTAGATGTAGCAATAATGAGATGAATCTAAAAAACTAAGTATCGAGAAAAAGCACAAAAACAGAAAATAAACACGAATAATTTAGACATTGTCATTCAGCCACCAATACCTAGATTGTTCCATCTCAGCTCGACCAGCCTCAACGAATCTAGCAAATGAGTATCTCCATTGGAATTGTTGGTCTCGTGAACTCAGATTCGGAGGATATTTTATCTTCTTATCGGTGGCCCGTCGATATATGTGATATATGATTGGGACGCCGTCAGAATCAAAAACATATCGATTCATGTCCAAATACACGAATGTTTCTGGAGGAACGAAGCCAGTAGTGAGGCAAGTCACAATATACCCGTCTGTAGGGTGGAACGGCTGTGAAATCCAAGGGTTTTCACTCACAGTTACAGATCTTGCGATATGATTCCGAAGAAGTTTCAATATGAAGATATCGACTCTTGTCACTTGAGCGGTTTGATAAATTTTTCTATTCGATATATAGTGCTTCCAATCCGTCTCAGGCTTTCTGTACAAACCAGTACATGCACGAAGACATTTCCTTTCGAAAACTCTTAATCTTTCCATTGTACTAGCACTCTGGTTGTACCAGATCTGGCATCCGTATGTCAAAACTGGCCTAACCAGGGTCTTGTAACAAATAACTTTGACTTTTTGATCAATGTATCTGGAATGAAAGAGTCGCCGAAGGGCCATGACTACTTTTAGTGCTTTACTGAGCATGATTTTGCCATGTTCAGTACAGTACAGATACTGATCGAGATGAACACCGAGGTATCGAACACAGGATTTATGTGGAACCCGTTCTGAACTACCCTCACCAGCCATAATGTGGAAATCCTTCCAATTACGTTTCAGGTCTTGACTGGCCCCCTGCAGCGTTGTCCGAAACAAAATTGTTTTGCACTTCTGCGCATTGATTTTCATTCGCCAATTGTCGGTGTAGAGCTGCACATCATTAAACATTTTTTGAAGATTGCTCTGAACTATTGTAGCTTTTCGGTCTGCCGTATAGATGATCAGATCATCAGCAAACGCTACCAATGATCGCGTTGGCGAGACATTAAAATCAAAGCTGTTCAATAGCTTGCGAATGAATATTGAGAAAAGCAGGGGCGCAGTAACTGTTCCCTGCTGTAGACCATTCAAGACCTTGAATTCGCGCATTGTTGTCAGATTTCCATCAGTTACAACAAATGATTTCCCGTATAACATATTACACATCATGGCAATAAGGTGCCTGGGGAACCTGTCCTGAAGAAGTTTGAAAACTAGTCCATCTAACCACACCGTATCGAAGGCTTTCTCCATATCAATGAGACATGCTCCAACACATTCTTTGTTGTTTAGTTTCCAACAGATGTCTGAGGTTACTTTCGATATTGCATGTATGGTCGAATGCCTGGCACGAAAACCAAATTGGCAATTCGGCATCAACTCATATTTCTCAATGTGGGCGTTTAATGCTCTGTTGAGTACCACTTCAAACACCTTGCTGATGTTAGGCAGCAAGCTGATTGGGCGATAGCTTTTAGGGCATGAAGATTCTTTTCCTTTCTTCAAGATCGGAAATACCTTAGCCTTTTTCCACTCATTTGGGAAATATGAATTGCTCAACATGTTGTTGAACAATATGCAATAATTCCTAATAGCAACCTCAGGCAAATGTCGGAGAACTATATTTGGAATACCGTCAGTACCACATGATTTTTTGTTGTTTATTCTGCGAAATATGAAACACAAGTCTTCATAGCTGACAAAATAATCAATAAGATTCAAGCTCGGTATGAGGTCAGATGTTGATGTTTCATCGAAATGAAGAATTGATTGGCCGTTCAGGCTTGATTTGAAGTCGGAAACTTTTGCTTCAACGACCTCCGAAAATATTTCATTCAAAATGTGTTCCAATCAGGGCAAGTTTATCTAATCCCTAACATATAATCCTGTTTCCATTTCTATCTGGAGTCGTACTATCAATTTTGATACCAGCCCCATCGAGAAGATTTATCTCATCAATAGCGACTTCAAGATTCAATACGTTCACTCGAGACTTCCTGCGGAATAAGCTATTCACTTTCGCGAAAACGCCATCTGGGTCCTGTGTGCTAATACCCCTCAGTTTTTCCGCCCATTGATTGCTGGCCTCACTCCTGAAGTATGAACGGATTAAGTTCCGGACATTCTTCAGGTGTAATTTCAACAAAGCCAACGAGGGATGGTTGTAGTCCAAAAATCGTCGATAAATATTGTTGACGCGTGTGAGAAGAAGGCTTTTCAATCTTTTCAACCTTGCGATGGTTGGTGTTTCATATCCTTCCATATTGCTTCGATGTTAAATCTTGGGAACAACTTTCTCAATCGTTTCCAACGTCAGCTTCTCTAACTTCGACAAATAGAGATCTATTTCATCGTCAGTTAGATTTCTGTTATTAGGAACCATTAAGCAAGCATTGCCATCATCAGAAGGAGGACATTGCTTCTGGTACTCCCGATTAAACTTCTTTTGAAAATTTCCCCAGTCTGTTTTTTTGAAATTAAACCGATGGTTTTCATGTTTTACTGGAATGAGGAAGAAATCATCCCTGTGATGATTGATTTCCATTACGATTGCGTTATGGTCGCTATCGTAAGGAAGCACCTGCAGTTTTCGTTGAAGACTATTAAAGCTGAATTCAAGTCTTGCGTCAGCAATGCAGAGGTCCAAATATGAATTTGTCCTAGGGTATGTTGGGAACTCCGACCCATATAGGTTGCACCTGTATTCAATTTGGTTCTCTGTTATCCATGATTTCAGGAATACACCTCTTGGATTATTGGTGGTGTTTAGCCATGATGTATGCTTGGCATTCAGGTCACCGGCAAAAATATAATAATTATGCAGCCTGTTCAATTCGAGTATTTCAAACAAGGAATTGAGTTCCTCCTTGAACTTGAGAACATTTTGACCAGTTGCATAGGCAGAAATAACGAAGAGGTTATCCCCACCTGGCAGTGAAATTTTGATGACGGACACTTCAAGAAATTCAAAGTTTTTGAATTCGACTTTTTCAATATTTTGGAAACAAGAGGGTCTTCTAACCAATATCCCGGTGCCACCTCCCCCATCACCTATTACCCTATCGTTTCTTACGAATGCAAAATCTTTGAATTCCATGGAATGCCATGAATTGAGGTGGGTTTCAGTGAGAAGTATGATATCAGGCTTTTGCTTAACAACAAATTCAAGGAGATAATCACGTCGATGTATAGCAACGATAGAGTTGACGTTGATCAATATGAGGCGAAGCCTATCCATGGAAATATGACTGGATGACAAGTTATTATTAGGCATTTGAAAGACCTAAACGCTGAAAAGCAAAGTTAATTTTTGAATCTTGTTTGTCGATTCTCTCCGATAAAGACCGATAAAGAATTAAGTTGCTGGTAAATTTTGAGAAGCAGCTCATTATTGCCACTTACATTATTTACATTATTTCCAGCATTTTCTGCTGGTCCTCTAGCGGCGAGTGCAAATGATACTCCGGGCTTGACGAAGTTGGAAGGTATGATATTACGGTGTACTTGTGTTTGCTTTGGAGCAAATTTAACTTTAGCATCTTGATATCGGGAGCATCCTCGATATGATGCTGGGTGACCAAAAACACCGCAGTTAACGCAGTATAATTTTTCTTTAGGCTCCGTCTGAGCCAATTTGCACTCACCGGGAGCATGAACGTCTTTGCATTTAACGCAACGATAGTGCATGGCACAATTGGCAGCCGAATGTCCAAATCTTTGACACCGGTAACACTGGTTGACTTCTCTTTTCTGGAGGCGTTCCCACCTCACCACTCTGAAATTCAAGTACCTTATTTGTTGAAGGGCACTTGGACTGCTCTTATTTGCAATTTGTACCAGGTAAAGTGGTAAATTCTTCCTTTCTATGGTCGACCTTCTTGTCGCAAAGGCTTTGACTGAAACAAAATCAATATCTGGTGCAGTCTCCTTGAGCGCCTGAAGAAGATCGACCGTATCCTCTCCGCTGTCCGAACCCTTCAACAAGAAGGTCTGATTTTTTTTCACTTTTTGGGGTATAGGTGAAGTGTGGAACCTCCCCAGAAATCAGCGCATCTTTGGCTGACTTGAAATCAACCAGTGATTTCGCTCTTATAGTTAATTTTTCGGCATTAACTCTTTTGATTTCGAAATTGGCCAGTTTATTTTCGGCTGCCAATAGCCGAACCATATCTTTCCCGGTTTGTCCGAACACGTTGATTGGCGGAACTTTTTCTGTCTTGTTAGAAGCTTTTTCAGAGGAACCAGCAGAACTGCGGGCTGGTTTTTTCTCCTTATTTTTGTTCTTTAAATATTGAATAAAATTAACGTCATTATCTTGATTAAAATTACCTCCGATGTTTTCTTCGATTTCCATATCTTCGGTTAATCCCTCCAGCGCTGCAAAATAATTTTGGCTCTCGTTGGTGCCACCAGCACTTAGAACTTCCTCTGGATTTACTTGCTTTGCACTTTTCTTCGGCTTTGTTACCTGTTGCCATTGATTTTGTGGCTGCGTCTTTTGAGGCTTCATCCCTTTCTTGAAAAGATCCTCGAGGGACTGTATCTCTTGCCTTAGCTCATTATTTTCTTTTTGCAATTTGGCCATTTGTTGTTTGTCCGCTATTATTTGCAGCTTGCACCCTCCATCTACGGAGTTTTCTTCGTTATGTTTTCTTTTGGTGATTGTCGCCAGTTTCGTATTCGTCGTTTCCCCAGGTTGCCCCAACGGTTGGAAGCCGTCGGGCTCCTCCATACCAGCGGCGAAATTTTCTTTGTGAATTTGTTTTTCGTTACCAATCGAAGTAAAAATATTCGATAGAAATTTCCTGAGTCGATTACTTCGACAATATAAGATTTTTTCCGATAAAAATTAACTTCGGACTAACGTTTTTAAAAAATTAATTTAATTTTTGAAAACTTTTGACAGGAGCAATTTAAAAGACGTCTATACGCAAAGACTACTACGATCCAATCCTGTGTTATGCTATGGGTGTGAAACATGGACCCTAACCCAAGCATCCACAAATATATAGAACGCCTTTGAGCGACGAATGCTGAGGCAACTAATCGGATCGAAGCTAGACGGGGACCAATGGCGAATTTGATGCAACCATGAGCTGTATGAATTTTTTTTACATATTACATATTATCCACACTCAATCTACCCTCCGGAAAAATCCAAACACCAGCCGAAGAGCGCCCATAAACCTTCGGTAGCAGGTAGATAGGTAAACGCTGACGCGACGATTGGCGCGAATATAAACAAGTGCTTTGATGAGAGATTTGGGGATTACCAGATCTCAAAAATTCAATAACTTTGCAGAAAAGCAAATTCGTTCCATGCAATCCTCTAGTTTCTGAAATGCGTAAAAGAACACGTGCGTCGGAAATTTTACTCGCTTTTTGTTTTATTCTTTGAATACGACAGGCCTCGAATCAGCTGACATGCCCTGGCTCAGCTGACCGGCCCCTAGGAAAATTCAGAAAGTGTGCAACATAGGGCAAATGGAAGGTGTAGATACTGTGTGAATATACTATGGTCTTAACGATTGTCAGACTGTGGAAACTGCAATGGGCTGGACACATGAATCGTATGGACGAACAACTGATACCCAAAAAGGTATTCGTTAGGAGAACTAAAGGCCGGAGACCAGTGGGGAAACCGAGGAAACACTGGTCTGACTCGGTCGACGAAGACAGTTCATCGCTGCTCGGATTTCGAAATTGGAGGACGCGGTCAATGGACCGAGACAGTTGAAGGCGCTATTTGCAGGAAGCGAAGGCCCGAAAGAAGCTGTAGTGCTACAAAGAAGAAGAAGCCAACAATTTAGTAATACATATAGGAAAATTTTGTCAGATTTAAGTCTTTTATCAACAAAGCTTTTTGCTCAGTTCTACTCATAATTGTTTTTTACTTGAGTGTTTGGAAAGCATTTTTAACATACAATTTGTCAAATTGTTGAGTCCTTGTGTTTGGCTTTTAAGGAATTTTTCGCATATTGTCTAAAATCAATTATTTTGCGTTTGTTTCCACACTATGTATTAATTTAACAGCAATTTTTTCACAAATTAAAAAGTTATTTTATAACTGCATGAACTAGCCCATTGAAGCCAGAGGGTAATTAATCAAAGCAGATGAGTCACAATCCGATACTTTGACATTAAATTATTCTAAATTAATTTCAATTCAATAAAAAACAAACTATCTCAACAAAACAATTACTTTCAATACTTATGAATAAAATAGATTTTATTTTAACATTTCCAGGAAACATTCAATCACCTATTAAACAGTCTAGCGCAAGCACAGCAACGATTCCGTTCTTGTTCTTCTTTTCTACATTTCCCTTTCATCTGTCTTAAGCAGAATACAAAACGAACTACGGCCATAAAATTCACTAAAGTCACTTCTTAATTCTTTCATAGTGATTTCTATCTCCAGAGGATCATACTGTCAAATCAAATTAACATTTTTCTGATTACAGTTGACTTTATATTTTCCGTTGCTCGTTTTCTTCTTTGACATAGCGATTCGCTGCTTTCAACCCATCTCATCAGGAAAAACGTGAAGAGAACGGGTACGGCACGCGCTTGTCGCTATTAAGATTGTTCAAGGAGGCAAAAAATAGAAAAGCAGAAAATTAACTTAGAAAATTTGTTGGTATGCGCATTTTTTATGTGCGTATGTTGCTTCAAAGAAAATTTGGGGAACATGATGATGCAGCGTTTTTTTCTGGGATTGCGATTTTGAAAGTTTTAAAATTAAAGTCATCTAACAGTGATAAAGAAAAATTTATCATCCCTTAGGTTGCTCGTAATTCGAAAATAAATAAAAAGTCCCTAAAAAGGGTCAAAAGTTTTGATTTCCGCGAGCTATCCTTTCACGAGCAATTATCCATTTGAATTAAACATTTCTTCTTTTGAGAGAAAAGAAATTCCAAATTGGAATACCTAAACTTTTCTTTCCTCCTACTTTCACTGCACTTTAAAAAGGACAATGCCACCCAAACCTTGAAGCCTCATCCGAATATTGTCATTGGTATGAATTACGAGGCGTACAAAATTGCTGTTCATTGACAAACTCAATGAGCCATTACACCACGCAATGTCCTTTCCGTGGTTCAAGCGTGGCGCCTATTCATTTAGCATCGACTCCGCGAAGCAACCAGAACTCATATCCTTTTATATTTAGTAGAAAGTATAATAACCTTTCGGAAGGAATATTTCCAAACCATCAGCTTGAAACCTCTTAAGCGATATCACGTGTTACAAACGGGAAAATTGGAAAATATGGGTGGATCACAATATCATCAACCCAAAGGAAATATTTCCTACATCATATTACACATACGAGCATGCATGGTTGGATATGGAAATCACAAGATTCTGTTGCCGTTCTACAAGGTGGGCGTGTTAATGGCTATTTATTGCTTCATAAACGTTTCCACTTGTTAACAGTTTTTCACCTCGTATTTTATGAAATTGAGCATCATCCTACTTTCGTTTGATTCGGTTCGGGGCTGCTCTGACAGGATAATTAGAAAATTTTACGTGAATGAATGTAGGACTTTTGTTTGAACATCAATAAATCTATCAAATAATTCAAAATGTTTTTTGAGTTATGTTATATTTCCAGGAGGCAATAATTGAATACTGTCTGCTTTTAATTAAAGGAAACATTTTCATACTATTGGAATGATTCAAATTATCATCGCTTCTAGGAAGAAATATGGGAAGTGGGAATTAAGTAGGTGTAAAAAAGAATACTGTATCAATTAAAGATTGGATGCTGTATTTTCAAGGGTTTTGTAAAAAAAATGTTTGTACAGTACGCTATTAAAATCGGTACCAGTCCGTTCGTCCATCCACAACATCCGTCAGTGGGTCACAGCAAGTTTCCCAGGAATTAGAAAAGCTACAGTCATAAAATTTTGTGAGCAGCTTAGAAGTTTACGGCTAACGAAAGTTCCATGGGCGAAATAATTTCAAAGTCCTTTAAGAGCGTCTCCCCATATCAGGATGTGACCCCCCCAAAAAAAGATTTTGACAAAAGATAGCCGAGTGGGGTATCAAATGAAAAGTCTTGATGAGATCTTTTAAAATCCGTTGTCAAATTGTTATATCGATAACGGAGCAGATAGGAGACGTGGGAAGATACGAAAAATTGTGAAAAAAAATCTTGAAAGTAGTTCTCTATAAGTACAATAACACCCGCAGGGATAGTGCTGATCAAACAGGAGTATTCTTGGACGCTTGCATTCTTAAGAGAGTGCCGTCCCCACGTTCCCGAGGAAGTAGAGGTTTTCCTAAGGTTTTTCAGCGGCAACATCCGACCACATGTTTGGTCTTACTTTTGATGTAATTTCAGCAGCATTAACCCAGATCCTCGGGGTGTTAAGTAACCCGAGCCCATTGAGGGAAAGCAGCCTAGGGCAAAAATGGCTATCGCGAACGGAGCCTCGAGCCTTGACAAACATTTGAGTATGCCAATGCTACTGGCGATAGGTAAAACGCTATAGAAAGCAACCTAGAAAAAGAAAACCACGATGAATGTCACGAAAGACGAACAAACTTACGGTGCAAGGGATCGGATCCTCAGTTACACCGGCAGCGAGTCGTGAGGAAGCAGGCTCCCGGTTACCTTTGTCCAGCGAATGCAATGATATAGAAGTGGTGAACTTGGTTTCTATAACAGATATATATACAGGGAATCTCGAGCCAGATGGAGAAAATTCATTCAGGCACAGACCCTTGTTGGCGCGAACACCATGTAGTAATCGGTCCTAATTGTCACTTATGCAGAACTGAAAAATTGTCTCGAAAATGCTTTTTCCGAGCTTGTTGCACATTACGGCCTGTTTCCGGGAATCGTTAAACAACGCAAACGTCAGCCAAAAAGAAAGTAGCCAACCGTTTCAATGAGGAACTTGTCGAGAAGGTTTGGGAATGTGTATTCTCAAATTATGGAATAATTGTACTGTTACAATTAATGCAAATAAAAACGCCCATTACTGACGCCGATTGTATACGAGGAATGGCTTGCCGGGCGTTGGCAGGCTTAGCGCGATCAGAACGTGTACGACAAATTATTGGAAAGCTTTCGTTGTTTGCTAACGGGCAGTTACAACATTTAATGCGTGATCCAATTCTACAAGAGAAGCGTGCTGAGCACGTGATATTTCAAAAGTATGCCATTGAATTATTAGAACGCGTTTCGGGCAAAACGAAAACGATGAACAATCAATTAGAAGCTTCCTTAGCCAACATCCACAAAGCAAATGTTGTTGCACAAACTAGGATACAGTACAATGAACAACAGCTTTACCAACTAATTCACGATCATTTGATTTCACGAGGTCTGACAACATCGGCGGCAGCATTGCAGAAGGAGGCTGGACTAACGATAGTCCTACTACCCCCTAAGCCTTCTGTGCTTCATTCTCCGTTCAGTCATAAGACTTCGGCCGCCAGTGCAGTATCGCGAACTCGTTTGAGGACGCGCACGCACGAGCTCAATAACATTATTCACTTAACAATGTCCAATCAAAATGATACTCCAGCTCTAATGAATGGCACGGCTGAAAGTCATTCTCCACCAAGTGAAGACCAACAATCAACAGTTACACCGATAAAATTAATAAAAAAAAATCTGCATCTACATCTCAATTCAACACATCAAGTCATAGCTTGTCTTCCCAACGATCTCTTCAAAAGCAAATATCTTCCACTATTGAGACGGTAATTAATGACGCGCCACCAACGCAGCGTAGCAATTCATTGTCAATATCCGATAATCAACCAAACGCCTCAAGTAATGTCACATTCCCAACAATTGTTACAGAATATTTAACAAATCAACATGCCTCGTGCAACAATCCAATGTCCACCTGCCCTCAATTTGATCTTTTCGTACCTCATAAGTGTCCAGATCCAAAACCAAATAAAATACTGGATCTTCAATTAAACTTTACGGCGCGATTATTTAAAGCTCAATCTGGTTACAATTCCATGCGACTCGATAGGCGATTTGTCCATACGCAATTTTGTCCCACAAGAACGATACGCCCGCAAGACTATAATGAAATACAGTTCACTTGTTGTGATTTGTTACCGTGCAATAATCTTGTTCTAGCGGGAACATATCATGGCGAGGCAAAAATTTACAATATCAACGAAGACAACGAGAAAAGACTGCGGGACAAATGTACTCAACACAATATTCTTGATCGTTCAAATTATGATAACCCCGAACGATGTAGTTCTCACTCCACGCATTCATGTAGTTCGAATCGTAACTATTCTTGTAATTCTTTGATCGTCGTGGAGTGCGAAAAAGCGGAACATTGAGTAATATAGGTAATGTGCACATAAGTCAAGCGATAGTCGCTGGCAGTAGTGAACATGCATCTATTTCATCACAGCGACCTTTTCATTTTCAAACACTAAATTCAAGTCATAGCAAACTCCAGAATAATAATATACGGTTAACTGTAAAAGCAGGCGAAAAATGCTTTAAACAAAATCCAAATAGCATATGCCGTGTAAATGACAAATTACAAATTCCGAAACAATCAGCGATTGAGCGAAGGAATAGCGGTGGCGGTAGCGGGAGGATAACTGGTTGGTGCTGCTGGTGCTGTCGCTGAGAAATTTCGGGGAGTCTGCTCGAGATTGCGCACCAGCGTGGACGCCGCGGCGGTTCGGGATGATGATTAGTACATATAACCTCGGAATACAGTTTTGCGGTTCTAATACTAGTTAGCGAGGAAATTAGAGATTCGGCGTTAAGCCCGATATTAGTGTGAAGTTCAGTACAGATATCTTTTCTCCCGATTTTTCCGTTGTTCTGCGGCTTTTTTTAGCGGGGATTCTAAATAGATACTTGATTGTAAATTGTATCGTGATCGACTTGGTATTAGTTGGCCTAGAAAGTGGTCAAATTCCGTCTCTTGCTCGTGCGTGGTTGCGGAGTGTGATCAATAGGATTATGATCGTGCACCCGTGATGACTAAACCGTGCCCATCTTCCAACGGTAAAGTGGCGGTAACTAATTTTGGAACGTATAACTTCCCTATCGGCTTGGACAGCTGTACAATTTAGCTGGAAATGGTATGTTTAGAATAAGGGGATATTGTGAATGGCGTGGGGCTGGGCAGAGGAAGGTCAGAGCAGCGGGATATTACGAGGAAAACGGGACGAATTCAAAGTGGCCGTGTAATAGAATTGAAAAAATCAATCTCCAGTTGCCACTCGTAACCTATCATGTCAATGAGCGCAACATATCGGTTATTTACTTAGTAATCAAGGATGTGAAGCAATATTGGGATTTAGTAGACGATTGTGTGCGAGCGGATTGTTTAAGCATCGAGGGTAAGGCACGGAAATTTACTAGCGGATTATTTATGATCAAAGGAGTATTCGGAAAATAAAAGCATAGAAGGAGTACAAACAGAAAAGAAAAAAATTAGTCGTGTTCCGTTCGTAATGAATTTATATCGAGAAATCAATCATACTCGAGTAGACGTTTTATTGAGTGAGTCACCAAAGTAAATTTAAATTGTTCTTTCAATAAGACTTTAACAAAAGACTAAACTGAGATCAGAAATGTGAAAAAAAAAATTATATTGGTCCAAGTGAGAGTTCAAGTAATTAATGAAGCAAATGGAGAAATGACTTGAAACAACATTTTTCGCTTACAAATACCTCTACCAGCTGAATTAGAGACTCATTTGCTGTGTCATATTTGTCCAGAAATTTTCGGTGCTGGGTGCTACCAATTCTTAATTACTTGCTTATAGTTCACAACATAGAGCAGTTAACAATTTTCGTAGAGATTTATTTTTTGCGGTTGTCTTTTAATTCAGCAGATTTTATGAACCGTAATAACGATGATGTTTTGTTACACTCGAAACTATTTGCTAACTTACATTAATCGCTGTAAATCTGAAAGAATCAGTGATCAAATGTGATTGCAGGCCTGCTAATTCACACTCCCAATTTGCTGGGAAATTTTATTACCTATGTAGAATTTTCAAATCAGAAGTAAATAGGGAACCCTTCTTAAAAAAAAAAAAAAAAAAAAGAATTTTGTAAATTTTATTGCTGAAAATTGGTCGCACCCACTAGAATAGGGAAAAGTGAAATTAAAACTGTAATAGTAGGTTGTGAGCTTTTCCGCAAATGTCTTAATCATCATCAGAATTAAATGATAGTAAATAAAGAAACAATGTTGCATTAAAACTAACCCTTCGGTCTTTCCATTTTGATTTGCCAGACCGGGTATAGGACCCGGTACGGTGGCAGGCTTTCCTCATAAAACATGAGCCAGCCGCCGGGTACAATATAATCTTCTTTGTTTCAGGTGACGTCGCGGGTTGAGTGGCCCAAGCAGAGTGCCTCTTTATGGCATAGAGTTATGCAATCGAATTGTATAATTCTATGGCATAAATTGGTCATCGGGGTACTTTTCTTCTGATGGGAAGACTTATGCAAGTTAAGTTGTATGAGTTTTCCACTCAGAAGAGGAATACCTGGCCACTGCAACAAATATGGATATTAATCCGGTTGGGTGGGTGCGAAGGGGCTCCATCACCACCCGGTTGCCCTTCTCTCATTTGTGGGCCATGGGCCTCTCCGGGTAAGGACGAGGTCACCCTGCTTCTACTTCTTTTTACTTATTACCCTTGTTCCTTGAACAAGTCAGTTGTCCCTTGTGTAGTTACCTACACTTTTTGCGACGTCAGTCACCTTGTCTTTGTTCGACCCCAAGAAATTCGTGAGTGCGAAATTTTTTTGTAGTGGGTCCTTGTGCTGGGGGAATGAACCCGCCCCACGACACCGCAATGCTAGCCTGCCAGCGCATTCACGCGTCCCCAGACAAGGGCATTCTCGGCAGGATATCTCCATCTTCTTCTGCCGAGGCAGCAGACCATCGCTGCAGTCCTTTACGGACATTTGAAACTTATTATTCACTACAACCATCAAAACAAGAAATTGCATAGGGAAAAAACGTGCAAACCCCAAAAAATTTCATTTTTAGCAGCAACAATGTCAGCTAATAAATCAGGTCCAAAAACAACAGTGCAAACACCAGTGCATCTTAAAACAGAAAAACGCAGAAAATCGGAGAACTCTGCAGGACGCGACAGATGTTTGCCTATAGAAAAAAAAAGAACATTGTGAATCCCATATTGAGAATCCCATAATGACTGCTGCAACCGGTACGGAAGCGATTGAAGCCATCCTGAAGTCCACAAAGTGATCACGGGAGAAAAAGAGAGGAGTGACCAGACAAACGAAGCGCAGTTGTACAATTTCACCGCTACCGTCGAAAATGTAACGGAAGTACTGTACTCGGAAACGGAAGCCGATAATCTCTCCTAAAAATGGAGGTCGCAAAGTACAATTTCTGTTCAACAACACCTAAAAGATAAGCTAATCTGAAAAGAGGGTGATGTTCCCAAAAAAAATTAAATCGGCATGCAACTCGCCCAAAATCAGCAAAGGTATAAAGAATGGGCTCCTTGAACTAGAAAAGTTGCTAGATCGTATAGGGTATTAACGGAGGAGGCAGTTAAAAGCGGAAAAGGAGCAAAAGGCCAAAGAAGAGCAAAAGGCTAAAGAAATGCTGGGAGCTAAGCCTAAAGGGCACGCACTGATACCTCCACCAAGACACATCAATAAAAGAATAACGTCTACCCCTATCGAAGGAAATTGGGTCACAAGGAGGAAGGAAGCAGAACTTGATGGTTGTACAACATTGTACAAAGCCATAAAAAACACCCTCAAAGCGTGCCAGTAAATAAAGTACACGCGGAAGCCCAGCAAGAACGAAGACCCAACGCGAGTCAGAAGAAAAAAAGCCACAAGAAAGTCCCCGGCAGCGGGCACTGCTCGCAAACCCGTTCCTACATAAAAGTGTTATCACTTTTCAGGGGAAACGTAAGGCCTAAAGACACTGACACTGCTATTAAATCAGTACGACCAACCCATTTTGGCCGCATACTGGTCGAATTCGGAGCATAGACCGACAATGAAAATCCATTTTGCGACGCAGTTAAGAAAGTTACTCGGCAAAAGCGCAACTATAGCCTCACTTGAACCCATGGCAAATCGTAATAAGGGACATTGACTGCATCACAGATCAGGCCGAGGTAAAAGAGGCCATCAAAAGGCAGCTCGCTAGCGTGGGCAGGATCAAAGCGAGGCAGACACCAAAAAAGCATAGGGAACAACGTATGGCTATCATTGACTTGACCGAATAGACGTCGAACAATTTTCGAATAAGAGCAAAGCAAGAATAGGATGGGTCATCTGCTGGATACGGTGAATAGCAGTACCTCTTCAATGCTTCAAATGCCTTGGCTATGATCGCACTGTAAAAGTATGCAATGGACCTGATAGACGTTCTCAATACTACAAACGTAATGAAATCGAACATTAATGAAAAGAGTGCACAAAAGAGGTACACTGTATCCATTACAAGATAAATGTCGAAAATGTCGGGTTTTCCAGGAAGCCCTAGCCAAGGCAAAATCAGAACTTCGACGACTCGTATTTGTAGCTAAACCTACACCGCAGTTCAACCGCACAAAGCCTCTAAGCAAAATGCAGAGGGAGAGGAAAGCTGACATTTTGCTGCTGTCTGAGCAACACCACGATAAAATTTATGCATCATGGTATCCTGATGTAACTGGTACTGCCGCCATTTGGGTTCGAAACAGTGATTTTAAGGCGGGGAGCTGTAGACAGGGGATGGCTTCATGTGGGTTTGGTGCTCAGGAACCACCTTCTTTAGTGTGTACCTAACGGCGAACGAACCGATATCACCTTTCCAAGCTAGGCTTAATGCATTAGAGGGCAGTGTCTCAAAAGTAGATGGCAATGTGTTCGTTGGGGGAGACTTAAACGCTAAAACAATTGAATAAAACTGCCTTTAACAGATCCGCAGGACACATAAATCTTAGAAATGGTGGCCAGGAGAGCGCTCGTCTTGCTAAACACCGGAAATCCGCCAACTTTTCTCTGTATTAGGTATGAAAAAATCATATTGGACGTGACATTCGCCTCGGAGTTCTTAGTACGGAAAATACACAATTGGAAAGTATAATTAAACTACTCAGCGAGTGATCATCAGAACATTCTGCTTGAGATCCGTAATGCTCCCTCCCGAAGTTCGTGCTCTCGACCTTCTAAAATACGGTGGACGCCAAAAGTTTTGTCGAGGTGCTCACGACAAGTGCTGCTCTGCAGGATGATTTGCAGACAATGGAAGACGTAGTAAACTTAACTATGAGCATCATCATGACTGCTTGCAGTGTTTCTATGCCCCATAAAAAGCCCCGGAACGGCATGCCCCTAGTGCATAGTGGTCGATTGAAATAGCTGAAAAGCGAAAGGAGTGTCACAAGCTTCGGCATGAGGCTCAACGGGCACGGAACCGTAACGAGGCATGCAACCAGGTAGCAGCATATAACTTGCCCAGGAAATGTTTCCACGAATTGATTAACAGCACCAAAGCTTGCTGCTGGCAAGATCTAGTGGACAATGTGAATAAATACCCGTAGAGCCTTGGCTACAAGTTAGTTATACGGAAGCATAGTGCCCTACAGACGCCTTGCATACATGAAGTGGAAAAGATGGAGGAGATCGCGGGGCACCCTTCCCCGCCCATCCCGTCCGTGTTGACGCTGTCCACGGTGAAATAGCAATTGAGTGCCCACTCTTCACACAGCCGGAGCTGGAAGAGGCAGTCCTTTCATTGGAAGCGAGGAAGGCTCCAGGTCCAGATGGTGTTCCGGCTGAGGTGTTGCGGCTTATCTATCACCATTATCCTGACTTGCTACTCAGCACATTCAACGCTTGCCTACGGGACGGGGTTTTCTCGGGAAGGGAAATCCCGAATCGCCGTCTGCATACCGCCTGGTATGCATGCTAGACACGGCTGGGAAAGTGCTAGAGAAGCTCATCAAGGGAAGACTCACTGACGCGATTCGTGCTGCTGGGGACCTATCTTCTCGGCAGTACGGCTTTAGAGCAGGGCATGAGCGTGGTCCAAAAGTCAGAGGCACGTGGTTGCACTAAGCGACGGATCGTCCTGTTGGTGACACTTGATTTCAGGAACACCTTCAACCTCGCTAGATGGGTGGATATTCTGGATACGCTGGAAAACCCTTTTCAAGTTCCAGAATATCTAATGTGGCTTTTGAGGGACTATCTAAAAGACCAAAGCCTGCTCTACGACACGACACAGGGCCTACGAAAGATGGCGGTTACATCGGGTGTTGCCCAGGGATCCATCCCTGGTCCAAACCTGTGGAACGTGTCTTACGATGGGCTACTAAGACTGGAGATGCTAAATGAGTCGCGCTTGATGGGCTATGCGGATGATGTGGAGGTTCTGGTCACTAGATATACTGTTGAACAAGCACAAATTAGGCTATGTATGCTAATGCGCCGATTGAGAGACTGGAGGACTCCTCGAGGGTTCAGTTTAGAACTAGAGAAAACCGAAGTGGTCATCTTCAGAAAAAAAGAGAATCCCTAGAGTAAGGATGATCAGTATTGGAGAGACACTAATCGCGAATTGAAACCATCAGTGAGGTATCTGGGGCTGCTGATAGACTCAAAGATGAGTTTCTTTGAGAAGGCCACTTCGGGAGTATTGGCTGTGAGTCGACTTATGGCCAACGTAGGGGGACCCTGTCCATTGAGAAGACGCCTCTTGATGAGTGCTGTAGGGTCAGGCTACTGTACGGAGCAGAAATATAAGCAAAGAGATATACCGAAAACACTTGGCACAGGTACAGGTACAGAGAAGAGGAGGACTGAGGATTGCGTCTTCGTATTCGACAGTCTCTGATTCGGCGGTGAGAATTATTGCAAGCATGATACCTGTTGCCCTCCTTGCTAGAGAGCACTGCGCTATTTACCTGCGTCAAAGCAAGGTTTCGGGGGAGACGGTTGCCTGCAAGGAGAGACAGCGCTCACTCAACGATTGGCAATAGTCTTGGGTGAATTGCACGATCAGATTAGGTACTGTGGCTCAATCGAAGGCATGGTGAGACTGACTTCCATCTGACCTAGCTTTGGAACAGGCACGGGCGCTTTCAGTCTTGCCTGCACAGGATTGGTAAGTCACGGTCCCCCGTTTGTCGGTTTTGCCCAGGAGAGGGAGACAATGCCTGCCACACATTTTTTGCGTGTACAGAATGGGACAAGTTATGAATGAACCTTCAAAGAGAGACGAAAGAACTCACCCCGGAGAATATAGTCGCGGTGATGCACGAATCGGTTGAAAAATGGAACCAGATGGCACATAAAAGGGTTTCACAGCAAGTTTCATCGTTATAACGACGGTTGCAAGTTCGAGCTTCAGACCGATCATCAGCCGTTGTTGGCGATTTTCGGTGCAAAGAAAGGTAAACCTGTCCACACAGCCAGCCTTCTACAAAGATACGCACTAATGATGCTTGCTTACGATTTCCAAATCAAGTACATTAATACGGAAAGTTTAACATATACAGACTTCATCTCGCGGCTCATAGCAAAACAAGAGAAGTCTAACGAAGAAATTGTTATCGGTAGGATGGAGAATTGCTCTACAGCTTGCTTTGCAATCGCCACAGCATGAATGCTGCCGATAACATTTAAAGCTCTCAAACAAGAAACCAGTAGATGCCAAACAATTAGGGAAGCTGCAGATTACATCAAAAATGGGTGGCCACGAACTTCAAAGCAGATCGATAACGCGGACGTTGCAAAATTTTTTGCCCAAGGAGGATCACTCACTAGCATTCAAGGGTGATTCTTTTGTGGACATCACATCATTGTGCCAGCTTGTTATCGGGGGACTATATTGAAGGAGCTGCATCCGGGCCATCCAGTCGTCGCTCGGATGAAACTGTTGGCACGAAGCAAAGTTTACTGGCCATCTATTGACGACGATATTGACAGGCTGGTCAAAAGGTGTGGAAGCTGCGCAATAAATTCCAAATCGCCGACCAAGTATTCGCTTCAATCATGGCCCATACCGGATGAACCATGGTCTCGTATTCATATCAATTTTGCGGGACACATAAATGGATTTTGGTATTTAATTATTATTATTGATGCGTTCAGCAACTGGCCAAAGGTATACAAAACGCAATCCACAATGACATCAAAGACAATCGAACCAATGCAGGAGTCAACGAACCAATGCATGAGTACTGCCACAATGCTATAAGGATTATGAGACAGAAGCAGTTGCATACTCTGTGTATCTTCTAAACCGTTCGCCATCGAAAGGAACTGGTACAACACCAGTTCGAGCGTGGAGTCATAAAGTACCTGACCTTGCGCGAATTAGAGTGTTTGGAACATCGGCCATGTCACACATCCCGAAAGCCAACCGAAAAAATGGAATCCAAAATCCAACGAATGTATTATGGTCGGATATGATGAAAACACCAAAGGCTACCGCCTTTACAACCCAGTTAAAAATTGTATTTTCAAAAGTCGAGATGTATAGTTTTGTAATGAAGGCCCTTATGTTTCTGTATCCGAAACATTTAAGAAGTCAACAACAAGTAACAAAGTTGAACTCATCTACCAAGACGAAATGCAACCACCCGAGATCAAAGTGAGGCTGATAACAACCACAACCATCTGGTCAAAGATGTCGTTATTAGCAACGAACAAGAAGATGTAATACACGAAGACCGTTTTCAAGATACAGTCGCATCAATTAATTCAGATTCTTCGGTGCTCCTTCAGCAATCCAACTCTAACCCACTGCAACAGGAGGTGTTAAGGCGCAGCGAAAGGGAGCGCAAAACTCCAGGCAAGTATACTGAGTTTTTACTAGAAAAATATTATTCTTCTTCTTTTGTCTTTCCTGGAGATGAGATGCAACCGTTTGAAGGTTTCTCAGCATCTGCACTGTACCAGAATTACTACCAAGATGACCCGGCGACGCCAGAAGAAGCATTATTCAGGCTTGATGCGAACCAATGGAAGCTGGCTATGGAAGAAGAGATACAGTCACTACTCGCAAATGATACATGGGCGCTTCAAAGCTTACCAAACACTCGAAAGGCTTTAAAATCTAAATGGGTCTTAAGTACAAAATTCAATCTCACCGGACAAATTGACCGCCACAAGGCCAGGTTGGTCATAAAAGGATATTTGCTGCGAAAGAGGGTGGACTATAAGGATAGTTAGTTGATTCAGTTCCAGTCCTAGACCACGACATTGGAATGCTGTGAAGCAATGACTTCTGCTGTGAAGCAATGACTATCTGCGTGGTACATCTTCAATTAAACTAAAATTCAGTAAAAATGGTAACAACAACATAATTGGTTACACCGATCCTTACTGGGCAGCTAACAATGATGATCGTAGGGCAACCACTGGATTCGTCTTCATTGCTCAAGAAGCGATATCCTAAAGTTCCAAAAGACAACATGCAGTGGCGCTTTTGTCGTGCAAAGCTGAATACATGGCGCTCTCAGCTACTTTACAAGAGGCACTGTTGTGGGACGGGCTTGTCACTCAACTTGGTCAAAAGAAGCCGCCACTTCAAATCCTGTGTGACAACCAGAGCACAATTGCGATCGCCTCAAATGCTGGGTTCTATCCCAGAACCAAACAATCAAATATAAGTCGATTACATAGGCACCACTGAGCAAGTTGCAGATGTTCTTACAAAATTCCTGGACAAGACCAAACATGCTCAATTCAGAGAAGCAATGGGAGTGCAACAAGAACCATCGTCCTAACGAGAAGCGTTGGAGTCACCCTATAATCCGAATGTTCATTTTCACACTGTTATTTATCTTTTATGTACTTCATAACCTATTTTAAATAAAATGCCACTTCTGTCATAGTCACCAAGCCGACCAAACGTATTTTCCTTCTTCTCTACTAATAGTTTTCATTTTTTCTAAACTCGAACATGCCTCGGAAGTTTTTATATTTTTCGCGATTCGCTTTAGGTCTACAATCACCTAAAATCTGAGTTTTGCATGAACGCCGTTGCTGATGATCATTCATCGATATCGTCTTCGAATTGTTATTTCCTATGTAGGAATTATGATGATATGATTCTTGTTGATTGCCGGAATCATAGTTATATTTTGCATGCTTTGACTTGTAGACATATTTGTTCGATAGTCACTGGAACTCGCAATGTTTAGCATCGATGGCGTCATCATTTGATTCATGTGTAAACTCTGTGGAATTTTTCGCGCATAAATCCATTCCTTACTTACATACGATTACCCATTTGCATGGTTTGATATTGTGGGTGATTGTATTATAAGAAATTGAGGAATGCCGTATGTTGTGCAGGTATTTGCAGCTGTTGTGGATGATCTTGTTGATGCGGGGATGCCATGAAAGATGAAGATGCGAGTCCATTAGCATGGCTACTGGTATTTGATCGAATTTTTCGAGTGAGATATGTAAGAACGGCATTACTGCATCCGTTTCTATTAATTTTCTTTCTAAACAGCCATTCCATATCCATCATTCGTTATTATCCCAATTATTGAGCTATATATCATTGAAAGCATTAAATGATTGATTATTCGAAGTATTGAAGCTGTTCATATTTTTTGGAAATGCCGATGCTTCATTGGAATTAGCAAACATTAGATTTTGCGGTGATAGCATTGTTTGCGGACAATACCGGATGGACTGGAATTGCAGCAACCAATGTGGTCATTTCGACTCCTAGGGCTTCTTTTCCTGAAGGTTCCTGGAGCAATTTGCTTAGGCGGACCGCTCAATCACTACAAATGCTCAACAATTTGTATGTATGCTTTGAATTATGCTGAAAAAGAATTTTCAACACATCTGGTCGTTGGAAAATAAAATCTCATTTTTATTAACAACATACATTTATTGATTCTCACTGTGCCTTCTCACACATTTCATAATTACTTTTAAATAAATTTAATAAAATTACGCATTATACATATTATAGAAAGTAAATCGAAGAATTGTCTTGCGCCAAAAGTAAGCAAATTCGTTGGAATACAGAAAGTGTATCAGAAAATAAAGAATTAGCCTAGGTTTGATCTCCTGTGTCTCGCCTCCACCTTCGTTTGAGCTTTTTTCGGTTAAAATAGTTTCTTTTTCATCGCCGTAAACCGTTCCATGTACGCGTCATACCCGTCCAAGTATGTAAACTGTTTTGAATTAAAAAGATTGCCGTCAACTAGAAGGTTTGAAATTTTCGATTCCTTAAGGATGCGAGGCGTGAAGACGCTGGCCTGCAAACAATTCTCCTCCAGGCGTAAAGTCTTCAGTTTCGGACATTCCGCTATCTCCTCTGACAGGGATGAGATTTGATTCTGGTTCAAATTGAGCTCCGTCACTTGCAGGTCGCCAACATCCGAAGGCACGCTGGTGATTTTATTCCGTGACAAATCCAACACGTCTAAATGTTTCAGTCCACAGAACATCGTTGGGAAATCTTCGATTTGATTGTTCGACAGGTTGACTTGCTTCAAGTTCTTCAAATTCCCCAGCTCTCTTGGGATCCGGACAATAAGATTATTCATCGCCAGAATGACTTCCAATTTGACCAATTCGCCCAGCACAGCTGGCAGCTCAATCAATCGATTCCCACTCGCATTCAGATGCTTGAGTTGCGTGAATCTGCCTAAATCATTGGGTATAGTTGTGAAACGATTCTCCGAGATGTCTAACGTCTTGAGAACATTTGGAAAATTTTTGAGTTGTGGTGGAAAGTCTTGTAGACGCTGCAAGGAGATTTTTAGGACTCCAGTTTTTTGTGCCGTCTCGAAATGTTGCTTCACTGCTTTGTTACCCATGCCTTTGGCCGATGGATTCTTGAGAATGGGAAACATATTGCGTTCAAATCGACTGAATGATTTGATGTTAAGTGAAATTGTGAAACTTACTTTGATTTGTTAATAATTTAGCTTACGAATTAAAAATCACAGCTGATTGTTGACTTTGTTATGATTTGTGACGGATGACAAGTACGGAATGTGACAAATGAGTTGTCAGTTTTGAGTGGGGCTGGTTGGGGATGCCATGCTTGGGAAGATTTTTGCGATGTTTTTGATAAACAAATCAACTGGTGGTTGATGATTGTGAATTGTGAATTCATCCCATTGAATATTGTAAAATTCATATATTCATAAATGGGAAATCACTAGAGCTGTTTATTCAGAATATCCTTTGTTCTTCCTCGTTGGATTTTTTTTTCGCAAAATTCGTTTGAAATGCTATTCTGACCTGGTAAACAAAATCAGCTGGTTTCGCCGGTCAATGTCAATATCGTAGAACTGTCAATGAAATGTCAATGTGAAAATTAGACAGCCGAAAACATTCCACGATTCATTCCTGTCTTCTGTTGTGAAAGTTAGTCAATATTGCTGAGGAAAATGATACATAGTTTATTTATAATTAATTCTAGTGGGTGAGTCTGGTAATCTTCCATGCATTACATTCTGAAAATAACATTTCCCTCTATTTAAGGGATGTTTTTCTCGAAAAACACTGGAGGTCAGTTGTGTCTCGTTCGGTCTGCGACTACTTCTTAGATGCTCAAAGAACGGCACCAAATGTAATGCTGACAAAATCCAATTAATACAATTTTTGTCCTAACTTCCTAATTATTCTTCCCAGGACGTACCTCCAGTAATCGCCACACCTCACTACTATCTCGTAACCATTCAACGAAGTGGAATCTCTTTAGTGGCAGCATGTAAACAAGAATTTCCACCTCTTTTTGTTATCGAATTTCTCCATCGTGTAGTCGACACATTCGAAGATTATTTCTCTGAATGTACGGAATCAATAATAAAAGAGAATTATGTTGTAGTCTACGAACTGTTAGATGAAATGTTGGACAATGGATTTCCATTGGCGACGGAGAGTAATATTTTGAAGGAACTGATTAAGCCGCCGAATATTCTGAGGACAATAGCAAATACTGTGACAGGGAAATCCAAGTAAGGAATTTTGAGTTGTAGACAAAATTCTGAATTTGAGATAAAAGGATGTTTTCCAGTGTCAGCGGGACGTTGCCTACCGGTCAATTGTCGGCGATTCCCTGGCGAAGGACAGGTGTTAAATATACAAATAATGAAGCGTATTTTGATGTAGTGGAGGAGGTCGATGCAATTATTGATAAGGCTGGGTCAACTGTGTTCGCCGAAATACAGGGTTATGTGAGTATTTTAATTTTTGTTATGTATTAATCTATACTGGTGTTGCCATTAGGATTAACCTTTAAAAGTGGTTTGACTGTTTAGATAAAATTTAATCGTACTTTGGATGCAGTTTCAGCTGGGGATGAGGATGCTACATTACCCCAGATCCTCGGGGACCCGTGCCTATCGAGGAAATGCAGCCAGGGGCAAAAATGGCCGTCGCGAACGGAGCCTCGAGGTTTGGCGAACCTTTGCGTATGCAAATGGCCCTAGCGGTAGGGAAGATGCTACGACAAGGATCCCATATTAAAAACCGCGATAAAAGACGAGAAAGAGAAAAAACTTCCCGGGCAAGGGGGTCAAATCTTCACTACTGGCGGCAGGCGGGAGCGAGCAGGCTCCAGGCCATCGTCATTCATCGACTGCAAAATTATAGGAGTGGTGAATTGGGCTTCTACAATATATGTATCTACAAGCAATCTCGAACCCGACGGAGAAACCACATTACAGCGTAGACCCTTGTTGGCGCGAATGCCGTTGGAACAAGGGACAGAACGTAGAGAAAGCCAGCAAACCCAAAAATTAAGCCACAGCAAATGTCTTCAATGATAACGTAGGCTCCAATGGGAGAACCAACAATCCTGGTGTCATCTTTAATGGTCACAACCTTGACGAAAAAATCAGGGTTACCGACAAATGGACGAATGAACGGAACTGCATGGGGCAACCGGGTATAGATGCAGCCTTTGAGTGCAGTAAGAAAACTATGCGCACTCGGGAGCACCCTGTGCGAGAGAAGCGGAAACTGGAACGATCCGTGAACGAAATGAGAGACAGCGCAAAGGAGGAGGAGGGAGAAATTTCACTGTTAAGTGACGCTCTTCTTGCCGTTACCCAAGCGAATGAGGCAGGAAAGTTGGACAGCAAAAGCCTCTCTTAAGAAGGTGCGCCAGAAAGCACCATGGCCCTTGACCGCTCTAAAGAGAAGCGGCTTATTCATAAAGCGGGGACTATTGTCAAACAATTGGAAGCTGGTTGCGATGTACAAAAAAAACATCAATAAGAATGTCACAAACGGAGTTCTCGAGCTAGAGGAGCTCATAGATCGCATCACGCAATACAGCCGAAGGTAGCTTAAGGCGGAAAAAGAACAAAATTACTTTCTGGCAGTACCAAAAGGACCGTAGGCCCAATCAAAGGTGACAGGAAAAAAAGGGGAAAAACTAGACGCCAAACAAAGCTGCTAATCCCGAAAAAGAGTTTCAGGCAGTGCTAAGTAAGGCAACCAAAAAAAACTGGGCAGAAAGCTTCTCCTTAAAAAATCAGACAAAAGGGCCTTCCGGAGAATAGAAGAACAAAGATTCTTCCGATACAACGCGGAAACCAAAACGCAAACCACGGCGCAAACCCATACAAAAGGCTCTGCTTATTAAGCTACCTGAAGACAGTTCCTTAGCAAATGTGCTGCGTAAAGTAAAAGGAGCAGTCAAGCCGGAAGACACCAAAACTGCAGTGCGGCCAATCCGGCCCGGAAGCCAGAGTAACCATTGCCTCGCTTGAGCCGATGGCAACCCTCGAAATCAGGAATCTCGATTGTGTCTTTCACAACAATCCCGAGGTCGAGGACGCCAGTAAAAGAGAGTTCCCTGGTTTAAGTGAATTCAAAGTAAGGCTGACACGGGAAAGCACCAGGAGACAAGATACCGTACAAATCCTAGTGAAAGGCAAAATCAAAATAAGTTGGGTTATCGGCAGGATACGGAGAAGAGCAATTCCTCTCCGCTGCTCCAGGTGCCTCAAATACACGGCATATGGCTGTGCTATAATTGTGGTCATACGAGACAAAAATTAAAGAAATGCACGTTCGAGGCACAATGCATTTTCTGCAAGGATGCTAAGCCAGAACCTGGTGGCCTCAATCTCGTGCTACGTTCAAGAAGATACCAGGTTAACGAAGAGGCCCTAATCAAAGCCAAATCAGTACGCCGATGCGCCGAATACTACAAGTGAGCTTACACCGAAGCACAAACGCCCAGGATATACTTGAGCAGTTTGCGAGAGATTGACAGCCGACCTTCGTTACTCAGTCAGCAACATCACGACAAGAGCTCGCAAGGCTGATACCCTGACAAATCTGGTACCTGTGCCATCTGGGCTCAAATCAGCGCTCAACAGGGGCCATGTACGAGGAGATGGTTTTGTGTATTCGGGAACAACATTTTTTAGTGTTTATCTAACGCCAAAGGAACCGATGCCATTTTCCGGACAAAACTCAATATCTTGGGGGACGATGTCTTGAATACAGAAGGCTGGTACTTGTCGGGAGCGGGGGCGGACTTCAATGCTAGAGCCATTGAATGGGGCATGCCTCAATGTGACCGCAGAGGCAAACAGGTGCTAGAAACGGCGGCCAGGGCAGCACTTGTTGTTATAAACACTGGGAACACTGAGATTTACCACCTCTGGTGTTATGCGGGACCCATACCCATTGTGACATTCGCGTCGAAGTCCCTGGTGCCAAGAGTACACAACTGGCGGATGCTAAAAGACTACTCGGCCAGTGACCACCAGTATATAGCGGTTGAGATCCGTGGCGGTGCCCCTCGGCGTACATAAACTAAGAATCCAGCCTTCGGATGGAAAACTCGGAAGATGGACGTTGGGATGTTTGCTGACGTGCTTGCAGCTGGCGTACCACTGCTGGGAGCTCCACCGGGGATAGCAGAAAACCTACTGCCGAAATCGTGGGGAACTCAACTATGGGTATCATCATATCTGGTTGTGAGTCTTCCATGCCCCATCGAAGACCCGTCCCGGTAAGCCTTCAGTATACTGGTGGTCACGGAAATTACTGAACAGCGAATGTCACAAGCTCCGACGAGAAGCCTAGCGGGCGCGAACGCGAGAGGAGGCAGACATAAAGCAACATAAAGATCGGCGAGGAAGAGTAAAGGCCGATGCTGGCAAGACTTCATGGGTGATGTGAATAGGGGCCCGTGAGGCCTGGAGTGCAAACTAGTCGCGCGGAGGCTCGGTGCCCTACGGAAGCCTTACATGGAGTAGAAAATATGGACGAGATCGTACGTGCTCTGTTTCCTACACATTCCATACGTTTCAATGCGCTCCCACCTTTCCCGTGGATGAAGCTGAAAGAGGTAATTCGGTCCACGAAAGCAAGGAAAGCACCAGGACCAGATTGCGTTCCTGCTGAAGTATTGCAGCTTGTCTACAATCTTTGTCCTGACTTGCTGCACAGTACGTTCAGCATATGAAGGTAGCGAGGTTCGATGGAAGGTAGCGAGGTTCATGCTGATTAGCAAGATAAAGGGAAATCCCGATTTGGCGTCTGCATACCGGCTGTTATGCACGGCCAGGAAAGTATTCGAAAAGCTCATCAAGGGTAGATTCAGTTGAACGAGCGCAACTTAGGCTAAGTAGGCTAATGCGACGAGTGAGAGACTGGATGACTGCTCGAGGATTCAGTTTACCACGGGAGAGAACCGAAGTGGTCATCTTGACAAAGAGAGAATCCCTAGAGTAAGGATAATCAGTATTAGAGACATACTAATCGAATCAAAGCCAGCGGTGAAGTACCTGGGACTACTGATCGACTCAAACATGAATTTCTCTTAGCAAATCCGGGCAACGGCTGAAAAGGCTGCTTCGGGAGTATCGGCTCTGAGTCGACTTATGGCCAACGTAGGGGGACCCAGTCTAACAAAAAGATGCCTCTTGATGAGTGCTGTCGGTTTAGTGCTGCTGTACGGAGCAGAAATATGAGGCGACGCACTCAGTAAGGAGGTATACCGGAAACGCTTGGCACAGGTACAGAGACGAGGCGCACTGAGGATTGAATCTTCATATCAGGCAGTCTCTAATTTGGCGGTAAGAGTTATTGCAGCCATGATACCTGTTGCCCTCCTAGCTTGAGATCGCTGCGCTATTTACCAGCATCGAAACCAGGACGTGAGGGATACCGTTGCCCGCGAAGAGAAACAGCGCCACTTGATTGGCAGCATTATTGGGTGAATTGCAGAAAGGGAAGTGGACTGCGCGCCTAATCCCGGGTCTGAGATCGTGGCTTAATCGAAGACATAGTGAGATTGACGTCTATCTGATCCAACTTTTGAGCTGGCCTAGGTTTCTTCAGTCATACCTGCACAAAATTGTTGTCACGGTCCCCGATTGTCGGTTTTTCCCAGAAGAAGAAGACGATACCTGCCAAACATTTTTTGGGTCCACAAAATGGAACAGACTGCGATGGGACCTCTACAAGAATACAGGAGAGCTCGCCGCCGGATAATATAGTCACGGTGATGCTTGAATCGGTTATCAAATGGAACCATTTGGCACATTATATTCGGGCAGTCATTAAAAATAAAAAGACCTTACAGCAGCCGAGGACGTCGGCGCTGAGGGATCGCTTGTCTGGCAATTTCTCTTCCCCCTCCCGCTAACAGAGGGATCTCCCTGCTGGAAGGCGCCTCACGGCGCAACAAAACGAGACCTGGCCCGAAGTATATGTTCAACGGCTCCAAGCTGAGTTCTCGGGTTGACAGGAGAGGTTTTTATTGGGAAGTCCAGTCGCCTGCAAGCATGGGAGTTCCACACTCAGTGCGTAAATGACATTCACCTCCCAAACACAAAAAATACGATTTTAACATCTCGCCAACGCGATCATTGGTAGCGTTTGCTGATAATCTGATCATTTATACGGCTGACCAAAAAGCTACAATAGTTCAGTGCAATCTTCGAAAAAATGTTCAAGGATGTGCAGCACTACACCGACAATTGACGAATGAAAGTCAATGCACAGAATTGCGAAACAATTTTGTTTCGGACAACGCTGAAGTGGGCCAGTCAAGATCTGAAATAGGTAATTCCTACTCATCTTTAAAGAAGAGAAGGAATTACCTATTTTAATCGATAAACTACGGTTAGTAAGAAAACATGAAAATACGAGCTAAAAGAAGAGGGCCAAACCGAACCGAAAGCCTTTTCAAGATCAATTGTACATGCCACTGTAATTTCTTTGTTTCGCAAACCAAAAGAAATTTTATCATGAACGGATAAGATTGCGTACTTTACCTTTGCATTTCGCTGAAGAGTATCCAAGCCTTCCAAAGTTATTACATTGCCACGGTTTGAAACAAAACTAATCAACCATTACCTTCAAAAAACGCAACCTTAAAATAATCTGACTGACAGTGTGGGGATAAAATTCATGGTGTTCCCCGGGTGTCTCTTATTTAATTTTTATATCAGGTAATTCATTTCCAAAGCGATTGCATGGAATAGCTATTTTCCAAAATCCATTTAAATCTAGATCCAAGACGGAATTATTTTTGCTGAACGTCAGTGACATGATATTTAGTTTCTTTATTGATAAGGAAAAAACGAATAGGTGTCAGCTGAACTGGTCTCCCTTGGAACTTCCTTTCAAAAATTACAGGAAAAGCCTTCTCTTTGGCGTTAATATCGTAACGGTTGGCCCGGAATTAACACCGTCTTTAGCATTATCAACTTCCAAGCTGTTCGATACGCAGTCTGGGGTCACTATGTGGGCACTATCATCACTTTTCACTGCACTCGGTTTTTTCCGACCGCTATTATAATAACCCAGAAGTCTTTTTTTTCACCCTTGCTTTGGATCCTTTGATGACCAGGGTTTACTCTTCTTCTTTTTTTCATCATTTTCCCCCCAGATGAACCAACGGGACACCCTCTTTTGTTCTCCGAACCCCGCTCTCTATGTGGGGCATTGTGTTCGGGCACTCCTAAAAGATTCAAAGCAGAGGGGGACGTCTGGGTTAGGGAATTACTTTTCTAGCAATCCCTCTTCCCCTCTCCCCACCCGCTAGAGGAGGAACCCCCCACTTGAAGGCGCCCCATGATGTAGCAAAACGAGGCTTAGCCTGAAGTTATGTGTCAAACGGTTCCAGGCTAGGTTCTCAGGTTGACTTGGGAGGTGTCCAGACGTCTTGCGCGTCTGGGACAACTTAAGCAGCAACGGAAACTCCCGAAAATTGCAGTGCCTGCAACATCGATTCATCTTTGGCAAGTATGTTAATTGCGCTGCAACTACTTGCTCCGATAGACAGACCTAGCTCAACGACAGCGTCAATTGGCCAAGTCATCCACTCGGCTGGGAACCAGTAACCGACAAGTAGGTCAGCCACAAGTTGCCTGCCGGCACGCTTTTATATGGCAGCCGCGTCAACGAGTATCAGCTGGCCGCCGCTATCGACGTCTTTCATCCGCTTTTCTCCAAGATAAACGTAAGTAGAATTAAAGAAAATTATATCTGTTATCTTAACCTGTGAGCAAGTAGTTAATAAGTGATAAAAGTGAATACAATACGTGAAAGTATAAGTTAAAATTCGGGCTTGAATTAAATTTTAAAAAGTTTAAAATTTGTGTAGGATTGGTTGGGGACGGCAAACATCGCCTAAACGGACAGTGATCGAGGAAAGCCCTTGAGCTACTTCTCACTGGGTGCTACGGGGCGCTCCATTCTCATCAGCGAATGGCGTCCAATTGATGCCAGTCCTCGTATTTCGGCCGTTGGCACACTCAACCACTCGTGCGGATCCCCGCCCGTCTCCGCAGATGCTAGCAGAGCTCACGGTCGTGGGAAAATCTGCGCTGGGAATCGTACGTACTCATAACAAGCTATCTTGTAGTTTTCTGATTGTATTCCGATAGCTCCAATTCATCGAATAATAACAGTTAAAGAATGCAATAAAGTCCTGCGTGGATGAGACTTGTAGTGATATAGGTATATACACATATTATGTCCGTGCAGGACTGCAGCGATGGTCTGCTGCCTCGGCGGAGGAAAATGTTGAGATCCCCCCGAGATTGGCCTTGCCTGGAGACGCGTGAATGCGCTGACAGGCGTTGGGGCGGATTCTTTCCCTCTAGCACAAGGACCCACTACAAAAAAATTTCGCATTCCCGAATTAAACATGGAAAAATGCCGATCGGCTGGTTTCGAGGCCGAGGTAACCTACTAAGGGTTCGAAGAACAAATTGGGTCGGGCAAAAACGGACGGACTGGCGGAGACTTCGTCGTTACCGACAATCCTTATGACCTACAAATAAGAGTGGGGCATCCAGATGGAGGTGGTGCCCCCCTCGCACCCTCCCAACCGGATCAATATCCAAACGTAGACATGGCCATGTATTGCAAAAGATATAATCTACCTCCTCCTCACTAATTGTGTTGCTGTGCCATGCTTGATTTTGAAAGAACCCTATCCTCAGCCAAAACCACAATACGAACCATTCACCGCAATGCAAGAAACTGAAGCGAGTTTGAGCTACGGACGTGAAAAATCCACGAGACGTTGATATCGATTTATTTCCTTAGTCAAGCGCGCCAATTCAATCACGTTAATATTAATAAAATGCAGTTCACTTCCGGATTGACGATTTCGAATGTGAACGTTCTCGGTTAAGGACTTCTCCCAATGATATCCTACAGCAAAATTGAATTTAAAGCGATCACTCACCACTTCTCGTTGAAAACGCGACTGTAACTACGATGCATTCTATCGTGTCGTCAAGGCTCACCTAATTTGAAGAGCTATTTGTAAAGAAACTTTATATGGTTCAGTCAAAAGTTTCTAATGAATTTGGCCCGCAGTGCTGCATACTCGGACACATCAACTTCGGTACTTCTGTCTTAATCGCAGCAACCCCAGTGCAGCACTCTGTCCTTTAAAGGGGAAAAGTAACACTGCTGTACACTTCTATACGAAAAGTGACACATGCACGTTCTTGAAATGCCAACCGTATTTCAAAGTCCTCTTTGTACTTACAGCTTGAATAAATTGGTATTTTATCTTGATATTGGCGGTGTGAGCTAGAATATTCAATAAAAGGCATGTGACTTTCGCATAACTTCGAAGTAACTGTCATAAATATATTTCGATTATCACTAGAAGTATTTTTGGCCGCAATCCATTTTCTGAAAACAATAACTCTTCTTCGAAAATTTGATTAACTAGCTCCACTATGCTATCTTCTGCTGTCGCACCAACCAATTGTTCATCAGGTTCTTGCTGCGGTTCCGCTGCTGTTGCTGATAAACGCTTTAGACTCTCACTAGCAGACTTATCCCAAATTAATTGTCTTCCACTTGTTCATTGTTTTCTTCTTCAATTGATTTGCGTTTTTCTGCAAAATATGTAATGCACATACTATAGGTGTTATTTTGAGATTAAAAGAAAAATGCAATTTTTTAATATAAATGGTCGGATGTTTATTTGATTATAAAGAGGAAGGTATGCCGTTAATAGTGGAAAATACCATCAGGCAAATGACCACCATGACCACGCTTACTGGACCATATACTTTTCATGAAATTTTCCATAACCGAATCGCAAAGTGGCTGCTTTATGTCCTCGATAGCCTCACGAATTCCATCGTTGAGGTCTTGAATTGACGCTGAGCTGTTGACGTAGACCTTCTCTTTCACGTGGCCCCAAAGGAAGGAGTCGCAAAGTCTTAAATCAATAGATCTCGGTGGCCAATTGTGATCACCTCTTCGAGAGATAATACGGTCCGGAAACTTTTCCCGTAAAAGATCAATGGTTTCGTTGCTTCTGTGGCACGTAGCGCCGTCTTGTTGAAAGTAAACGTTGTCCAGATCAATACCATCCAATTCCGGCCATAAAAATCATTAATCATCTCACGATAGCGCAATCCATTCACCGTTACTGCTGCTCCTGCCTCATTTTCGAAAAAGTAAGGTCCAATGACTCCATTGGACCATAAACCGCACCAAACAGTCTCACGTTGAGGATAAAGAGGCTTTTAAACAATAACTCTTGGGTTTTCCGAGCCCCAGATGTGACAAATTTGCTTGTTGACGAAGCCACCGAAGAACAACGAGGAATGGACAAACCTGGGTTTTCTTCAACCCTTTCGGCTATTCTTGAGTGATGTGCACGGGTTTTATTCTTCACATCACTAAATTATCCCAACAGCTCGAATTTTTCCACCAATTTCTGTATTGCGGTCCGACAAGGTGCCTCACGCCACCCAAAAATGTTCGAGTTTTACGAACCGTCTCTGCCAAATTTTCACCATTTTTGTAGTGAATTTTAATAATTTCAATGCATTGTTGAAGCGTGTACCGTTCCATTTTTCTTAATGGCGTAGTTTCTACTTATCAAATGTCAAAAAATGACAGCTTCAAAAGTGACATCTACCGAAATAGCGGGCTATTCAAAATAACACCTCTTATTGGAAAACCCTTTACTATAAGATCCTTTCGTGGCAACATCTTTGATAACAGATACATCGTGGAGACCTTCCACGATCATAAAATCACTTCGTTCTCCGATGCACTCAAAACAATTCCTTTACGATTGTCCATTATGAAACTGATTCGATCTTTTCAGTCTTATACATCAAATCCAATACAAAAACATTTTTATCAGTTCTCGCGACACAGTTGAATAATTTTTGCTTGGCCTAATCAACCCTCAACGAAATTTTTACATCAAAACAATTGTAAACCATACACTTTGATTACTTTGGTTTACTCTTGTATTTACCGAATCGCTGCAACATTACAACATTAACTGATAACGACAGATTAGCGCCACTACCAACTGCAGTTTAGAGTTCCTTTATCATTTACAGTAACATGAAGGAATGATAGAGGCAAATTCGATTCTGGCCGTAAATGAACTGCATTTACATGCTGACGTTGTTAATGGTACAAAATATTTTTTTGGTATACAAAAAGTTATAGCAACAAGTGTTATCCAATTTGAAATATAAATGTGCGCAACCCGTGGTCTTTACGCCACTAAGTTTCATTTAAAAATAAGTTTATTCGGGCACCGTCACTTATACACAAATACACGCTTCCGGTATCTGACGACCGATTTTAAATTATATTGACGGCACTTTTGCCAACACTTTTCATACCGAAGGTATTTTGCACGGCGGCCATGTTCTCATTCTTTTCCCGGTCGCGGTCGTAAATGGACTTCCCTAATATTGAAAGTCCTAGGCCACGCGGACCTTTGGTGACTTTCACGGGAAATGTACAGTTAGATGACTGTGTGCGTTGTCCAGTTAATCCTTTTTCGGAATTTCGGGAGACATTTGATCCCCTATTACTGTCATCCTAATAAATTATCTTCGCTTACCTTACTGATGATTGTTCAGTCCACAAAAGTCTACAAGGCGAAATTGAATAGCGATAGCTTGGGAATGCACAAAGCAGACGTGGAGCAAATTACGGGGATAACGTTTTTCTTCTCCAACCAAATCACTACCAATTGCGAACTTTCATGGGCGAATCCTAATGAGAATGTTGCACGGTGGTTCTCGTTGTTGACTCACACTTCACGGTGAAAATACCGAAATCAGTACACACGGTGAAAATACCGAAATCAGACTGATTAACAAGAAACGACCGCGACTGCTGAAGAAACGAAAAACATCCGTGCGAAATGGAAAACTGGAGCCCGCACATTATGTTAGGTGAAAGTTCGGAAACTTTAACACACTTTCTGCACGATTGTTACACACTCGAAAGTAAATATGTACTTGCTTCTCAATTATTTAATATCACGCCGACGACAATGAAGATGTATAGTGACGAGAAAGGCGACTCTCTTCCTATTACCTTTCTTCCCAGGTCTTTCATTCAACCCAAAAATTTTCCGACCAAGTACTTGATAAACTATCGACAACATTATGCGCTCATTTAAATTAACTTACTTGGGGGAACGAGATACCAAACACTTGTTTTACTTAAGATAATTTATGTTTTCGCCAGCCGTTCTCCGCGTGCTCGCCGTGTCGCGGTCATAACTCAACTTCCCGATCCGTCAAAATCTTGTCTTTCTTTTCTCTTTCTCCCGTGTCGCTACCGGTAAATTACTCAGCTGCTTGCTGAGCCGAGCCCGATTGCATTCGATAAGGTAATACACCGTTGGGAGGCACTAAATTGGTGCTCCCATGTCCGAAATTTTAATTTACAGATTTAAATTTCTCAAAAAGAAAATTAACTGAAGGAAAGAAAAATGAAAAAGAATTTAAATAGTAATAAAAGTTAAATCTCATGAAGATTACAACTAAAGGATAACGTATTAATTTAATATAAAGGAAAATTGATATAAAATTACATTTACTAATAATAATAAGAAAGAAAACTATTTTATAAATGACGATTATAAATGGAAGTAATTAAATATGTTTTTTTAATCTGCAATTAACAAAGGCAATCGGATAGGAGTTAGAAAGGTTTTCGAGCAGTTTACTTGTGTAACTGCTCGATTACTACAGACTGTCAGCGCGATCCATTGACAGTTGTGGAAAACTTTAGACAGCGGTCGCACCAGGGAGCTTCTTTAACTAACACAACGGTGTGTCATCTTAAGTGTGCATTGCAAATTTGGTAGGAATGCGGCGCGGGTGGGTATCTCTTTCAACGACTTCTGTTCAGAAGGAGGAAACAGTGTTTCACGTCTTTTGCGAATGCCCGCCCTTATAAGAAGAATGCAGTCTCTCAGCTCCTACTTTTTCCCCAACCTAGCCGAAATATCATTGGCGAATTCAAGAAGAATCAGTTTGTGAAGAGCTCAGGGTTGTTCTCACAATGCAAAGGTTGTGGCCTTGCGAGCCCTTGCTGATGCGTATCGGCAGAGGCTCCAGTTAAACCTACTTATCCAGAAATGCCACATTTAATCATAAACGCATTATTTCTATAAAGTATAAATAGCCTGCACTGAAATATTTTAGACAATTGATAGTTTACTGCTTTTCAAGAAAATTGTTTCGATATGAAACAAACTGTAAAGGCAATTGATTCCGGTTGAAAATTTTTCAGATTCAAATTTTAAAACAGCGTTTCAGAAGTGTTACGCGAATTCTGTAACGCAAAATCGAAATTTTGTAAAATTCCTTATGTTCTGTATGAACTTATTTATTCACTTATCACTAATCAAATTGTACCTATTGTATACAAACCTCTATCCTATATTAACTAAATAAGTACTCGTAGGTACCTAATGGCAACACATTTATCATATCTTTTACATGAATTCCCTATAAATATTCTCATCTACAGATCGACTGCTGTATCAAACTCTCCGGTATGCCTGATCTCACACTTTCTTTCATGAATCCACGTCTCTTCGACGACGTCTCTTTCCATCCGTGCGTTCGATTCAAACGCTGGGAATCGGAAAGAATCCTTTCCTTCATTCCTCCCGACGGCAACTTCCGTCTAATGTCCTATCACATCGGCTCACAGAGTGTTGTAGCAATTCCAATCTACGTTCGCCATAATCTCTCATTTAAATCAGGCGAGCAAGGACGCCTTGATATCACAGTTGGTCCTCGTACAACTCTCGGTCGGACTGTGGAAAATGTGAAATTAGAAATCTGCATGCCAAAATGTGTCCTCAACTGTATCCTGATGCAGAACCAAGGAAAGTACACATTCGATCCCGTGACGAAAATTCTCCATTGGGATGTGGGTCGCATAGACATCTCCAAATTGCCGAATATCCGAGGCACGGTGAGTGTTTGTCTGTGATTTTCGAAGTTAGTCGGGCTTCATGTTGGTCTCGTATTTTGTTTCGTATGTTAACAGGTGTCGATAGCAGCCGGAAGCAACACCCTAGAAGCAAACCCATCTATCAACGTGCAATTCAGCATTTCGCAGTTAGCGGTGTCCGGACTAAAAGTGAACCGATTGGATATGTATGGTGAAAAGTATAAACCATTTAAAGGGGTAAAATATGTAACAAAGGCAGGAAAGTTTCAAATACGAATGTGAAACGACGAACAAAGTTTTTAAGGTGTTAACCGTTTCTTTTTAAGTGAACGTTCGATTTTTATTTTCATTTTATATTTTATTTTCAACTTTTACGTTTGCTATACTGCGAATACATAAGAATTTAAAGATAATTATTTTAAATATTAAATAAACGTTATAATGTATGCCGTAATTGACTTTTTCTCTGGTACCATTGAGTCAGGTTTTTCGCTAGAGCTGGCGAGTTCAACTGGTTTTCTTATTGAACCTCGCGCACTGCTTTTTGCAGTTGAGGACAAGACGAGATAGTTGTCATCGTTTTGCAGTGCAACAGCATAAGACCCGCTCATGCGAATGTACACTTGGAGATTTTCGGTGCCAAGGTGACTCTGGTCATGATGCAGTGGCAGTTTGTTTCGATCTCTAAATAAAAATGAAAATGCATTACAAGTATAACCAGCGATTATATGCGAGGTATGAATTAATTTGAATTGACTTTGATTATGAAAGTTTAAAATCAGTTTTCGATTTTAATGTACCCTCAGTTGATTTTCCAGTAATTATATGGGAAACATTTCACTCCTGGCGTGAGATTTCAGTCTTATTACATGTTTTTAGGGTTTTGTAGAGTAATTTTACAAAACCCTACTAGTATCGCGACCTGTCTCCCCTTCCGGTCACCCGGTTCACAATTATGTGAACAAGTCAAAACTGATGATCAAAACAAAGTTCTGATGCATAAAATTTTATAAGGCTTTAAAGGGAGTCCCCTTGTGACATTAAGCGAGCGAGCACAAAAAATACGTTTATTACGAAATGTAATGACGGTAGCGGTGAATTTATTTTCTAAAAATATAATATATGATATTTTTTACTTATATTATGTATGGTATTTTATTTTGTGTTTTTTTTTACTTTGCTTTAGCACTGCAGCCTCTTGCATGCCTTCGCGTGGAGGTAGTTTTTAGTCTCTACATCTTGATTGTATATATTGGCACTTGAGAAGGTGATATGATCAGTACAACGATTCACCAGTGCGCATCATAACTGAATGGGCTTATAATTACTCGAAACAAATCTCGTTGCCACCAACTAGATTCGAACCACGGACCTTGGCTTACGCAGCGAGCACTCTAACCACTAAACTACGAAACTACTTGTTGATAATCTCCTCGATATCGTCTTCCGTTCGTGTTAATGGACTGGCTTGATTTATATCATGGCGCTGCTGAATTGAACATTGGTGCTTGCCACTAGGGGACTTGCTCCCCGTGAATCGCTCGGAGCATTAACCATTTGAGGTATTGAAATCCAACACGGTTATTCTTTATACAAATCGACTGACTTCTGATTTGGTCATCGTTTCCACCATCAACTTTCACAATTATTCGCCTTTGTCATTTTCTTCTAGGTACATTTTCATCGCATATTATCACAGTATATCATTCTTTTAGCGGTCCCATTTTTCGGTACCACTTTTCAGCAGTCTCATTTTGTCGTACCGCTTTTCAGCGGATTGGGGTTGGCCAATATTCCAATGTCCAATTCTTCCATGACTTAATTTTCAGTTGTTCTGCAAGACAAGGTTGTTTCCCAAGATCGATCATTACGAGTACATCCGGATACTGCTTCGATGATTTTACTGAACAGGCTGGACCCAATAAAAAATTGTTAGGTGTTAACCGGTCGGTTTCCATAGAGTCTTGCTATATTTGTAAGAGGACTGCAATTCACCATATATTCAGCATCAGTCAGGATATGATATAGAACTTCAATCCTTGGTGCTTCTTCTACTAGAGTATGGGACAGAACTCGCTTCACAGCTTACACAAGTCTCTCCCAACATCCGCGTACACTGGAATGTGCGGGGCAGTTGAATAGCCACTCTATGCTCTTATGGATTTACAACGCCTGAACTTGATCGTTATCGTATTGTATTAATCGAGAAGTCACACAAGCAGACTGCTCGAAAACCTTCCTATCCCCTACTCAAAATTTTATGTGGCAGATTTAGAAAAACTATGTCATCATTTCCATTGTAATCGTAATTTATAAAATAATTTTTCTTTCTTAATATTATTATTGTCGCGTGTTTTCCGGTTCGCGGCCAATAATTTTAATGTTCCGGGAAAGTGAAAACGCAATGTCTTTTAATTTAAGTTAAAAGAATTTATTTAATTACGAAAATGCACAATAAACAATTTAACACTTTCACTAATTTTAATTTTCACTATGAAAACTATCTAACACTTCATAAATTTCTTATCGCAATTGTCTTCTAAATCACTTCACTATTAAGAAACACACTTCCCACACACAATCGCAGTTCTTATCGCGGTCGAATGAATGATTCTCCCCATTCATTCAGCTCGCCTTTATATAGGGTCTCTACCTATTCACCCATTTCTCGGACATTGGCGAATGTTCTACCGAGAGGTACCTGGTAGGTTCGAGCAAGTTCATGAATGGAGTGACGTCACTTGTAGATGTTGATCATGCTTGTTGGATTCTCGTGGGTTCGAGTAAATTCATTCGTTGACGTTCTTAATGATGATGAAAACAATTGCGACAGTAGCTCGCAGAATTATTTGTACATGTAATTATTTGTACATGTAACACTGCCCCCACCTCAGTTCTTTTCGCCCCGAAAAGATGTGTCGCTATTTGTAGTCAATTCTCCCTGGGTGTAATATGGGGCAAGACGGTCCAGATGCACGATTTTCATTTTAGCTCTCGGCTTACGATGTTCCTGTATTCGGTATACGACGTCGTTGATTCGCTTTGTAACTTGGTATGGTCCCTCCCAATTATGTTGCAACTTTGGAGACCTACCCTTTCGCCGTTGCGGGTTATAAAGCCACACCAAGTCATCTTGCTGGAAGCCAGTAGAATTAGCCTTTAGATCATACCTGGTCTTCATGCGGTCAGTAGCCGATTCGAGGTGTTTTCGCACTGTCCGATGTATCTGGTTCAACCGTTGTCTTAGATCACTTGCGTACTCCGAGACCGTTTGGGGTTTCTCAGGGGTTGTTCCGAACTTTATATCGGCTGGCAAACGAATAGTCTTTCCAAAAATGACTTTGGCTGGGGCTTGGCCCGTCGATGCATGTTCAGCGGCTCTATACGCCATTAAAAATAGTGGGATATGTCGGTCCCAGTCCCTTTGGTTCTCGTCAACCATTTTGGCCAAGTGTTTATTGAGCGTGCCGTTGAAACGTTCGACCATTCCATCGGATTGGGGATGCAGCGGTGTTGTCCTCGTTTTCCGTATTCCCAGCTGCTCGCACATTTCGCTAAAAACTAGTGACTCAAAGTTTCGGCCTTGATCCGAATGTAGTTCACAAGGCACGCCGTACCTGCTGACCCAATTTAACACTAGCTGTTCGGCTACAGTAGTTGCTTCCTGGTTGGGAATGGGGTAGACCTCGGGCCACTTGCTGAAATAATCAGCTACAACCAGCGTGTATCGATTTCCCCATTCAGATTCAGGAAAGGGTCCTGCGATGTCAACAGCAATCCTTTCGAATGGCACGCCTACGTTATAGGTTTGCATTTGTCCTCTCAGTCGTCGCTTTTGGCCTTTGACGGAAGCGCAAATTGTGCATCTGCGGCACCAGTCCTCTACGTCTTCTCGAGCGTGGAGCCAGTAGAATCTTTCCCGCAATTTCGCTAAGGTCTTGTTAACACCAAGATGGCCTCCCGAGGATCCTTCATGCATTTCTTTTACCACATCGTGGATTCGGCTTTTGGGTAGTATAGTTTGCATCCTATAGGAGCTGCCATCCGCCGTTTCCCATTTCCGCTTGAGTACGCCACCCTCCACCTGTAGGGAGTTCCATTGTGCCCAATAGCTTTTCAGGGTTGCGCCATGCATCGAAACGTCCTTCCACTCCGGTCGCCCAGTCGTCTCCTTCCATACGAGCAATGGTCCGATGTCTTCATCGGCTAGCTGGGCATTTCGAATCTCCTCCGATGACCAACCTTCATCGAATTCGGCCGTTATCAGTCGCAGATCAACGGGCGGTTCCTTTTCCTCAATCCGTCGGCAATGCTTGCAGTTGGCTGGACATGGGCGACGAGATAGGGCGTCAGCATTTCCATGAACTCCGCCCTTTCGATGAACAATTTCGTAGTCGTATGACTGCAATCTTTCGATCCATCTCGCAACTTGTCCCTCGGGGTTTTTGAAGTTAAGTAGCCATCTCAATGATGCATGGTCCGTTCGAAGAACAAATTTCTGGCCATATAGGTACTTGTGGAACTGCTTGGTGGCCTCTATTATAGCCAATAGCTCCTTCCTGGTCACACAGTAGTTCCTCTCACTTTTTGAAAGAACTCGACTGTAATACGAGAGGACTTTTTCTTCGCCATTGATCTGCTGGGAGAGTACAGCTCCAATACCGCCGTTGCTTGCATCGGTGTCAACCACAAACATTTTTCCGGGTTTCGGATACGCCAGTACGGGTGATTCACATAGCTTTTCCTTCAGGGTCTCAAAGGCTGTCTGGCATTGTTCATTCCAGACATACGGACGATTTTTCTCGGTTAGCTGATGAAGACACTTAGCTATTTTGGCAAAGTCTTTGACGAATCTTCGATAGTAGGTTGCCAGGCCCAGGAAACTTCGTAGTTGGCGCTTGTTGTTTGGTGTTGGCCAGCTTTTCACGGCTTCAATTTTCTCAGGGTCTGTTTTGACCCCTTCTGCTGATACGACATGTCCCAGGTATTTTACTTCAGCTGCGAAAAGGGTACACTTGTCGGGACTAAGTTTCAAATTTGCCAGTCGCAGTCGGGAGAAAACCTCTTCTAAGTTCCGCACATGCTCTTCGAACGTTCTCCCGATGACGATGATGTCATCTAGGTACACCAAGCAGGTTTTCCAGGTTAGACCACGTAGCACGTATTCCATCAAGCGTTCGAAAGTGGCTGGGGCATTGCAAAGCCCAAACGGCATCACCACAAATTGCCACAATCCGGTCCCAACTGAAAATGCGGTCTTCTCTCGGTCCTTCTTGTCAATTTCTACCTGCCAGTAGCCACTCTTGAGATCGAGTGTAGAAAACCATTTTGCGTCGGCTAAAGTGTCCATGATGTCATCGATGCGTGGGAGCGGGTAACTATCTTTCTTAGTGACGTCGTTAAGCTGCCTATAGTCGACACAAAAGCGAGTGCTACCATCCTTTTTCTTTACTAGAACTACAGGCGCGGCCCATGGACTTACAGATGGTTCAATAATGCCTTGTTTTTCCATGTCCGAGATCAGCGCGCTCACTTCTCCTTGTTTGGCTATAGGGAGACGTCTTGGTGCTTGTCGAATCGGCTTGGCTCCCTGTGTGTCTATGACGTGAGCTACCAAACTCGTTGGGCCTTGGTCATCCGGGCTTGTTGAGAAGATGTCACTGTACTTGGTGACCAGATCAGAGGCTCGTTTGAATAGCTGCACCGGCAATTTGACTTGCTTCAATATTGCAGACGTGGATTCCCTGGCTTTGTCTGTGTCTTGCCTCCTTTTCCAATGATGGTTGTGAGTAGCTTCCAAAGAGGTGATGGTGGAAACAGGCTGGCAGCTGCCGATGACTTCTCCCGCTTTGATGCTCGTGGTTGAATCTGCGGTGTTAAGGACTCTAACCGGCACATATCCGTTCCTTAAAGATCTTACAAGGCTTCGTCCTACAATCAAACTGCGCAATGCGGACGTCTTCGTTGGCTCTATCAGGTAAGATCGGTGGTCTCCAGAATCACCATCAAGCTTGGCCCATACAATGCTTTCGGAAGAATTCGGTACATCAGTGTCAGTACATATCACTACATTCATCTTGGGGATTTGGACGCTGGGATCCTCCATCAGTACTTCGACATTCTGCCATTTCAAGACACGTTTTCCCAAGTCCAACGTGATTCCATGTGGTCGCAGAAAATCCATTCCGAGAATGCAGTCATCCATAATGTTCGCGACCAGAAAATTATGTCGGAACACAAGGTCTCCCAACTGTATCTGAAGGTTGACCTCTCCATGAACAGGTGCAGTTTCTCCCGTAGCTGTCCGTAGTGAGAAAATTCTGCCCTTGTGAAGTTGTTGCTGTCTAACTAGGTCTGGTCGGATAATCGATCGGGTTGCACCAGTGTCGATTGTTATGGTGCAGTGTTCTCCGTCAATTTGACCCGGAAGGCATAAGTCCGCTTCTCCACGATGTAGTCTTGACACGGTGATGGTGGTGCTGGGGACGTCGATCCTCCTAGCCAACCTCTGCCCCACGAAGTTGGCTCTTACATGTTTCCCGACCCCTCTGTTTGAAGGGCTTCCATTCTGGGCTCCTAACTCGGTCTGGATCTCCTTCTAGCCGCACACCCTGGACAATAGCTCGGTTTTCTTCGCTTCTTGCAGTCTCTTTGTAGGTGCCCCTTCTCTCCGCAATTCCAGCATCTAGGCGCACCATTTACATGCGGGTCTCGCTCAATTTCGACGTGCTCACACCTGCACTCGTCTGTCACCACCTCACGAACCCGGGCAGTGGTACGAGTCACGTTTTTCGCTGCCTCAAAGTTCAGACTGTAAGCCAATGCGTCCTTAACCGTTTGCTTTTGAGCTAAACGCACGGCTTGTTGCAATTCCGGGTCTTTTAGTGCGCTGATGAATGCTTCTGTTGCTGCATCATCTCGATGTTCTGGGTCGTAGGCTGGGTAAGCCA